>CM056993.1:314945837-315508337 GCA_029891345.1 Dryococelus australis
AAAAAAATATCTCTACGATTACTTCCAAAAATAATTCCAGTTGCTCATATTGTTACAATTTCTCTCTAGAAATTAAGTGGGCTATACCAAGTTCGTTAAGGGCTGGAGGTCTTAATCAAATAAAAGAATTAATTATAATTTCCTTATTTTATTTACAATAACTACAGCAAAATTCCCTGAACTAAAAATCTTACAATAAATTGATATCACTTACTGTTCACAAACTAATTACTCCAATTTAATAAATATATAAATACCGCAAAAAAATCCATGAAATTAAATAATTAAAGATCAGCCCCAATAGACCTATTCAAATATTATAAAAATATGTGTCCAAATTGACAGTTCGAATATTTACAATAAAATCCGTAATTACACTTCCATTCAGTCCCACCTCAGTTCAGTCATGTTCCGCCAGTCGCAATGTTCAAGTGTCCTCCAAGCGCCCTCATGCACAGTAGGCTTCACTCGTCGATTTCACACCCTCTCGTACATTCATGCCACGAACACCTCGTTCGCCGTCGTCCTGCAATCTCCTGTCGTCGTCCCACACTTCTCTTCGCTCGCACACACTCGGCCAGGCAGCCTCCATCAAAGACTGCCGGCCGCTGGGTTGCGGAAGTATATATAGTGTCTTGGGCCGCCACCTAGAATCTTCCCCAAACTCGCGTGATGCGTCGCGGAGGGCCGAGGCGCCAGCCAGTCTCACCAGAACGTTCTTGTTGTCGTCGCCAGACCCATCGAAACCTCCAGCGGGGGAGAGGGGTCATGACGCATGCAAGGCGCCGACAGCCCAACCCCTTTGCATTATTAACGGGTTTCCCAAAAGGTGGGTCAAGAGGCAATCCCAAGGAGGGGAGGGTGAGGTGGGTCCACCGCCACAGCGCCGGGCAGCAGTGTGTAACAATATTTTAACAGTTAGCATGGGGCTACATGACTGGGTACTAAAATCAGGCCCCTTGAAAACTCTTCTCATACTTGACTTATGCAGAAATCCAGGAACTGCTTCTTAATTAGCCTGCAGCTTACTCTGACAAAACAAATAATTGAAATGATAAAAGTCGACTCTTCGGCAAGAGGAGACAAAATGTATTGTTAAGGCGTTAGCATTTGATAATTTATTTAATTCTGCATTTAATAAAAATTATGTGTTTATATAACAATCTGCAATATTTTATTTTAAATTTACACAAGTTTTATGCTTTATATTATTGAGTGAAGAGGCACAATGGTAAACCACTGAACTCGCATTCAGGAGGAAAAGTGTCCATTTTCCGATTTTGCCATCCAGATTGTTTTCCATCGTTTCCAAAAATCTCTCCAGATGAATGTTGAGATAATTCCTCACACAAGCCACGACTGATTCCTTTTCCGTTTCTCTTTCTTTGAGTTGCACATTTGGTAACAAATGTTATACATTTATGTGGTAACTGTAGACAGCGAAAATTGCTCATCCCTGAGCAACTTAAAACTGCAATTGTAAATAATTCCGTCAACCTATTAAGGGCACAAGCTTTTTCACACACTTCATCTTGATTTTACTAATTGTAGTTTCTCAGATTTAAATTTTGAACAATACATTGTTATATCATTACTTGAATTTTGTATTAATTTTTAATTTAATTCTCATAGGTCTCACGTAAATTGTACTCTGTTGCATATTATTATATAATTCTATTGAATGGAAAAATGCATGGTTTATCCAACATAAAAATGAAATTATATGATTTATTGAAGAATGAAAAAACAATAATACATATAAACAATTAGGGAGGTTTTGTCGAAGTATGTATTTACTTTGCCAAATAACTAAACGAGTCAAATTAAAGTAAAAGCTGTATAAAATGTGTGAAAACCCAAACCTAATTGTTTGGTATTCGAAAAACAGAAAATTGTAATGCGTATTATTTTTACAATTAATGCGCAAATATTACTAAATTCAATATTCAACGTATTCTCAATTAAAAGCACTTGTAAAACTTAAAGTAACTTCTACAACAATTTGAAATAAATCGTATTAGTAGTAGGAAGCTATAAATGAATGCATTTGAATAGATTTAATAAAAGAGTATAACAGAATTAAGCATAGTGCTACAAATTTGTTACTTAAAAAAAACTGTTACAAATTAAATTGTATGATATGTTAATATACGATATTGAATATAAGATACGTTCAGTTTAGTAAAATGACCAAGAAAAAAGAAGATTTAAAAGAGCTTATACCAGTAAGTGGTTCAAAAAATTTCGAAGTTCAGACCATTGTTTAAAAATTGTAAAAAAAATTTTAAAATATGTTGAATTAGAAAAATCTATATACATCTATATTTATTTCAAAAGTACAAAAAAAATGAAATAAACATTACATTCAATTGTTAAAATTTAATGATTCAGTGATTCTTGGGGTTAGTAAAATTGATTTAATTATGTAAAATGTGCAATGTTTACTTTTTAAAATAATGGTGTTAATAATATTACCATACCACTGAATGAAGTCGTACATTGGTAAGCCACTGGATTCGTTTCTTTTTGGACAATGGTCTGATCCGTGGTCATGCCACCCTCAATTTGATTTTTCATGGTTTCCAAAATCACTTCACGTTAACACTGGTATGGTTTCTCATAACAGGCCAAGGTCTATTCATTCCCCGTTCCTGGCTCCGTGAGCAACTTACTCTATCTTAGTAACTGCAGTATTGAGGATATATTAAAACCAATTTAACAATGTTTGCTGTATCATGTTTTTTTTTGTACAATTTTACTATAAACTTTATAGCTTTTTTATTCTTTCCCAAAAAATGTAATTGTCTATTTAGTGTAACATCCACATTGTTTTATTTTATTAGTAATTGTATATAATTTATTATTTTGCCATAAATGCATTAACATTACATTCCATTAGGAAATTTTATTACCTTTTGAAATCAAGATATAATAAATTAAAAATATAAGAATTAAATTTGATATAAATAAGTGAAATAAAGTATTGACAAATAAATAATTATATAAAAAATGATTTAATTTTGTACTTTCAATCAATAACTTGTCAAAAAAATCGTCATTCAAGATTTGGTAAAACCTTCATTCAAATTTTCCATACTTCATTTCTTCAAAAGAACTCGCTACAAAAAAAATTCTACATTAATATATATATATATATATACACATGCACACATACATACACACACGTGTGTGTGTTTATATATCTGAGCTATAGATAGTATGCAGAGAAGTAGGCCTTAAAATAAACCTCTCTAGAACTAAAATCATGTAAAATAAATGGGTAGCAAAAGACAAGGTGGTCACCAATGACATTGATATTGAGACTGTAGAACACTGTCTATCTTGGCCAACTAATCAACATGAATGGCGACTCAATGCCTGAGATCTATCGACGTATAAAATTAGAGTGGAGAGTATATGGAAGAAATGCCATAGGTTTTTAAATCAAACATGCCAGTGTACCTTAAAAAGCAGGTATTTGATCAATGCGTATTACCTGTCCTCACATATGATTGTCAAACTTGGACCCTGAACTGTCAAGCAAAGCTAAAAGTGAGAACTGCCCAAAGAGGTATGGAAAGAGCAATGCCTGGATTTACAAGAGACAGGAAGAGAACTGACTACATTCTATCAGTACCTAGTCAGGGACATCCTAAAAAAAATTTATTCGAAAATGTATTTAAAAAACCTATATTACTGGAGGTACCTCCAGCACCACGCCCGGCATATTACTGAACCAAACCAGTATTTTGGGATTAATTTTTTGGTTTTAAGCATTATATTCCTTTCGAGATGGTGGCCATAGGTCACGGTAAATGGAACATGGCGTCATCCAAGATGCTGAATATGGCGTTGCGGTTCTTGCTATTTAGAGCTGGTTAAATGTATTTTCTCTGGGTGTTCCTATGTTTCATATTTACAAAATATGCCTTTTTTCCTACTTCCCCTTTTAATGCAGTATGTTTGTTTTTAAAATACAAGCAATTTTTCCGGCATTTGCGTGTTTCCAATCATCATTACCAGTACCCACTCGAATGACGTATGTGGGGTGCCACGGTACAGTCTCATATTTTTACATGAAACGTGTATGGTAGAAGATCTTCTGATTATTTGCAAAGGAATGTGAGTCTCGCAGACATGACTAAAAGTATAAATAAAAGTCTCGGCAGGAGACAGTCGGCAGGAGACTTTTGGAGTGATTGCAGAGCACGCGGAGTTGATTGCAAAGCATGTGCAGCTGGTTGTGGAGCATATTGTGCTGTTGCGGAGCATGCGGAAATAATTGTGTATCGTGTGGAGCGATTGTGGAGTATATGAAGCGAATGTGGGGTATGTGAAGCGAATGTGGGGCATATGGAGCGATTGCAGAACATGTTGAACGATTGTTGAGTGAATGGGGAGCATGTAGAGCGATTGTGGAGCGAGTGTGTTGTGCTGAATGTGGTGCTTATTGTGGTGTGTGTGGTGCTGATTATGGTGGAAAGTTTTATGGAAAGATTGTAAGACTTATGCAAATATTACGAGATTGATGGACAGATTACGAGATGAACAGAAAAATGTGAATATTGATGAAAAGTTTTCAAGATTTATGGAAAAACTGCAAGATTGATGGAAATATTGCGAGACTGATAGAAAGATCGCCAGATTGAATGGGAATAACGCGAGATTGATAGACATATTGCAAGCTTAATTAATAAAAATGTTCAGGGGTCGGGAGGTGGTATGGTTTAACTCCAATGAAATTTACAGAGGAGCCAATAAAAATCTGCGAAGGGATGGAAGGGATCGAGCTGTACAAGTAATTGGTATGGAGGTCCTGACTAACCAGTCAAGCTATGATCTGGCGGGGGAGGAATGACTATTAATCAATTAAAAAAATGTGATTTGGGTCAGTCGTCTACTGGGCATGGTGCTGCGGATACCTCCATGAATAAAAGTTTTAGAATACATTTTTATAAATGTTGGATTTCTTATAATTATAAAAAAAAAAAAATAGTATATATATATATATATATATATATTTTTTTTTGCAATTTGAAAATTCTTTGTGTTTTCACTGATATAAATGTAAAAGCTTACAACAACAAACACGATGTATTTTCCCCATAAATTTTAAAATTAATTTTTTTTCGATTTCTTGTGACTTTCTTGAATTTTTATGATTGTGAAGGGGATGGTAGTAGGGAGAAGGTGAGGGAGCATGGCATGGGGAAGGTGGGTTAATGCTATCTTTGTATCTCGATTTTTTAGAATTTTTCAGTTTTTTTTTTTTTGTTGCTATTTCTTAGAATATCTTTAAAAAAAAATAGCACTGTTTGGGTTGAAGGTCATCCAAGGTCATGACAGAGGGTCGAGGTCAAGTTGGGTTAAGGTAAAGGTCACCCCAATTCAATATGGTGGCTTGGTGATGTCATTCAAAGCAGATGGTTGGCGCCCCAGCTCCTCTTCCCCATCCCCTTGTCATCGTGCTTTCTATTGTTTTCTACTTTGGCTAAAATAAATTAATATGAGAAATACTGGAGTTTGGCCTCGTAATGTAACTGGTCCAGTCCTTTCGCCACACACATGACATGCCTCAGTGATTTCAGCCAACAGGGAACCTACGATAATTTGACTGACCTTCCAACTTATATAGTTAATTAATGGAAGGACCTGTTTGAAGCAGTTGTAGTTGGGTAATGCCAATTGTTATTCAGGTAACGGTAACTACTCAGGAGTGGATTTATTGTAAAATATTGAACTATCCACGGTTTATTCGCCGTGTTATTGACTAGTATAGATTAGAGGAACTGTTATGATTATTTACAGAATGGTGTATTGGTGTATGCCAGTCAAACTGATGCTAGATCAAACAAATTACAACTGTATGCATGGCAATGATTGAAAAATATAGTATAAAATATACTATTAAGATATGCTATAAAAGACGTACATAACTCGTGAAGTGGCATTACAGGAACAGGAATCAAGAGCTAGTCATTTCAGTTGTCATTAAAAGTATTAGCCACCAGTATTCCAGCTTTGCTAAGACATGTAGATAATGAAACACAGATAAAAACTATTAGACATAATATTGGTTTTCAAACTAGTCGCTGTTTGAAAATTAAGTCAAGTAACTCAAGTAGCCAGTTTAGTGAAAAACACCCCTAAGAATCGAATAAATTAAATAGTGTAGAGCAGCAATTCACAGTTGACTGTAACGTTTTGTTTAGCCATGCTGGAGGAATTGCATAAATCATTATAAATTTCCCATTTCTGATCTGGTCTCAGATAACATGCAACATAATGGCCCACAACACTTATACCCAAGGTTTTCTTGTATCTGCCAGAGTCAGAAGATGAAGTTGTTGCTACTATGCCCCGGAGGAAATATGTGTCACCAGATTTCTTCAGTGTTATTTTTCTTGGAACATTTTTGAGTGGGACTTCAAAGGGATAGGCTATGTCAGAGGGATTCGACACGATAGAAGAATTCACAACTTCTATCAGCAAGTGTTGGTTGGAAGAAGTGCTCACAATGGTCTTTAGGCCATCACGATTTTCCAAACACTGCATTTTTCCTTCAGCGAGGAACTGATTTATACATGCTTCCAAGTTGTTAAGGGACTGAATTTCTATAGCAATATAAATAACAGGTCTCAATATGCTATTTATTGTCACACATTTGGTGTTTGTGCACTTAAAAGTTTCAGTTACTGAAGGAAAGTCTCCTAATAGTCTGCTTGCCATTGCTTTTGCCGTTGATGTTGAGTTTACTTGAGTCAAAATAGTTGACAGAATGGAAGATTCGCATATAGGACGCAGAACCTCAACTCTCTGTCTGTATGCTCCAGATGTGATGATGTTCCGTACTAAGCTCTCAACAACTTTGAAAATGATAATATTGTTATTGTTTTGTACGAAATCCTTGTAATGTACACTGTCGGTATACGATGTAGCTAAGATCTGGACAAGTGAATCAGATGAGCAGGTATTGGTGAGGATAAACTTTTGTCCACATAGAGAAATCGCTTTCAGGCTACTGACTGTTACCATTCTTAAGCAAGCCTACTGTCACATTACTTAAGGGTGTCGAAATACCAGTTTCTCCAAATTCGCTGCTCGGCTCCAGTTAAGAGTAGCGCTGTCTTTTCTTTAGCACTATCTTCTTGAATATCCTTTGCAGAACTACTGTTCCCAGCAGTTCTCACTTTATCAGCACATTTTACGCATAAGCGTTTCTCACCATATCCTTCTTCCCATCTGTCATACAGGACTGAGCACTCACTGAATGCTGCATGAACTGGAGTGCCACAGACAGAGCAGGCGTGTGCACCAGTAGGAAAATCACCTCTGGAACATGCAAAGCACTTCGGGTTGTGGGCAGAACCAATTCCAGTTATATATTTAGAATTGTTCAACTTGTTGTTGCCGATTACTTCACTTCCATCTTCTCTTATGGTGTTTTGTGAGATATCCAGTGATACAGCATTTTGGATAACTTGAGAGGCATCTGTCTCTCTTTGCATTAACACCTTTTTCCTTGGTGATGTCGCTGCAACCAATTTCATTTCCCCATCCAGTGATCTTAAATGGGTTTCTAGGAATCTATCCACAGTGGTTGGCAGATGCACATTCTGGAAAGTGCGGTGTTTGATGTAATTGAAAATGCTTTCTACTGGCGCACTTGAAGACGTCAGGGGACCATAACCAAACTTAGGCACCATTATCGCAGACCAGAGCGGCAGGAACTTCATAATTTTGGCTATACAAACCACAATTTCAGGTAGAAAATGAAGATTGTCGCGATACCCTTCTTCTTCTGCGAGGTTACCTTTTACCTCTGATATTATTTGATGTGCCCACTTCATGAAATCGGTAGGTGTTTCATCTTCATTTTCCATTCCCTCAGGAAAACTGTTCTCCTTTGGGCAGTTATCCTCGTCTAAAATCGTGTCGATAGCTGACTGAAGAGATGTGTTCAACCCTGTTGCAAATCAATTTTTCAATGTGGTTTTTACCTTTTCACATTGTGTGATTTCTTCTGTACTTGTGCTAGTTCCTTCAGTTTCACTCAATGCTACAAGAAAAATGCACTCCAGTATATGTTTTACTTCTACTGTATTCTGGCACTGAACAACTAATGCTAAACTTCTGATTCTTTTCTTTTGTACGAATTCCAAACATACATATTTTTGATCATAGTTTTCATGGCTATTCTACGCTGGTTTTATAATTATGCCAGTTAAGTGAGAAAACGAGTTGAGCAGTGACTGATATACTTTATTTACATATTTATTTTTCACTGGCGTGATTTTTTTCTGGCAAAAAAGCCCTGAGACATAATTTTCCCTTTGCTATACCGATGCAATAATCTGTCAATTTCCAATGTGAACATAATCAATTCAGTTTATAAAAAATTTTGAACAAGCCAATCTAGGGCTGGCAACTAGCCGATAAATTCAAAGTATTCCTATGAAATATTGATATCCGTAACTTAACTGCATATTAGTGAATAACTAACACTTTCAGTCATATAGGACTAAAATGTTATTTTTCTTTCAATTAAATATTACTCAAATACTCTCTACTCGTCTAACTATTTATGATATGGTAGTCTCAGTAATAATTTATTCTGCGAGTTGTCTTGGTTCCGCGTTTGCCAGTTGTGGGCTGTGTAATCAAACAGCTGAGTTTAGCTCCTATAAGTATCTCTCGCTAGAACAATATATTTTAATGTGTGTGTTTGTGTTATTTTAGGTATTATGATGACGGGCAATACATATGTATACAAGCGTGTCACAATAATACAAGGGCTTTAATTTATTCATACTAAAAGTAAATGTTTTTTAGAACAAAAAGATTTTAAAGAACACGAAACCTTTAGATAAATGAATATTTACCGTGTTTGGCATATTTTAATCGAGTTTCCGCTATTACATAGGTACGCACAACGAATTTTAATTAAATCACGCTTCCATCGTCTGATTTTCTTTCATATTCACGACAAACAGTCAAAACGTCTAGACGTAATATTTTCGGGACAAAATCGCACAAACTAGAAAGAAGCAAATTACAGAACGATTATTAAAAGCACAACCGGAGTGGATGGTAACTTAACCCCAAATACCCAGCACGATATGCCAATATACCTCTATAACTAGAATAGCATAATCTCCAATATTTGCTGCTCAAATTAGCACAAACTGAGCACAAATAAACTAAATAATATACAAAATTTTATTTTGATATGCAAATATCTCGGTTACTAAATTAGCACAAACTTCAATATTTGCGGCACACAAAAGCACAAACTGAGTATCAAATAAACCACAATGTTTTATTTGATCGATGTCTAAGGGGTGGAGAGGGAACATGTCCCCAGACTCCACCATGGTATGCTAATGTTTCATTAACTAGATTAGCACAAACTCCAATATTTGCGGCACAAATTAGCTCAAACTGAACACAAATAAACTACAAAATTTTAATGAGATACTGGGCGCAGAAAAAAAAGGGGGGGGGGTAGCTTGCATGTATCCAGCACGCTCCGCCCCCCCCCCCCCAGCCACTAAATGTATGCTAATATCTAGAAACCCGATAAATTCGCGAGTTCAATGCCCTGTATGTTAGGCTTCACAGTATTAAATACTCTCATACAGATATAAACTGTTTATTGGTTGGTTGTTGTGGAAATAAAAGGTGATGGTTGGGCGCACAATTAATTGCATGTTTGCTATTGGCTCATTTATCTCCAGTAGGTGTCAAACAACACGTCGGCCAATTACAAACGTAACATGAAAGGAAAAGTGTGTGAATTCCAACTAGTCTAGAAATGAACCCGCGCAATTCTCGGGCCTATACAATATTTGCACCACAGATTAGTACAAACTGAGCATAAATATAAACTACAAATTTTTATTGAGATCGGAGGCGGTGAAGGGAGGGGGATAGTATGTCACCAGCCCCCCCCCCCCTCACTTTGATATGCTAATATCTCGGTTACTAATTTAGCACAAACCCAAATATTTGCGCACAAAATAGCACTAACTATGCAAAAATAATATAAATTTTTTTATTGAGATCGGAGGTGGTGGGGAGGGGGAGGGTGGCTAGCATGTCCCCAGCGCCCCCTCCCCCCACTTTTATATGCTAATATCTCAGTAACTAGATTAGCACAAACTCCAATATTTACGGCACAAACTGAGCACAAATAAATTACACATTTTTATTGTGATTGGAGGGGGTGGGCAGCATGTCTCCAGCCCCCCCCCCCCACTTTGATATGGTAATATCTCAGTAACTACATTAGCGCAAACTCCAATATTGACGGCACAAATTAGCACAAACTGAGCACAAATAAATAAAAATTTTTTATTGTGATCGGAGGTGGTGGGAGGGCTAGCATGTCTTCAGCCCCCCCCCCCCTCTTTCATATGCTAATATCACAGAAACTAGATTAGCACAAACTCCAATATTTGCGGCACAAATTAGCACAAACTGAGCACAAATAAACTACAAAATTTTATTGCGATCGGTGGTTGAAAAAAAAAGGGGGGGGGGGGTCTGGTGACTTGCACCTGCGAGCTGGAGGGGTGGAAGGATGAGCAGTCATCACAACACATTCCTTTGGCCCCTCCCCCTCCCCCTCCCCCACCCTAAACCCATCTCATTTTTTCTTCTGCGACCTCCCAAATACCGCTACGTCAACGTGAGCATATTCGCAGTTGTGTGTCCCCTCCGGCATGCTTGTTAGTAGCAAAGACGGTTGGAGAATGGGATGCGTCTCAGGGAGAGCCCTATACGCTTTAGGTCGGGTTTATTTAGTAAAAGGGCGCATGCATCGTGGCTGTAGCAGGATTGTCTGGCCCGCCGCCTTTTCTATCATTTCCGAAGCTCAGAGCGGGGGTGAGCTCTGGCCCTTATACCACCCAGTTGGTTGCAGCATTTGTATCCCTCTGCGGGCTGAGAAAGTTTCCCTCTCCAGACCGCAGATAACACATAGCCCAGAGGTCAGGACGCCCTGCACGTCCCGGCGCAACACAGACAGGCCGAGTGATAGCCATGGTGGGTATATACTCCCCCTCCCCCCCCCAAAAAAAAAATCGCCCCACACAAACAACCCTGAAGTCGTGAGACCGGTATGTGTGAACTGTAATCCTTACCCTTTCCCATTACGGTGACTTCTGGATGTCAACACTGTCCTCGCAAGATCTGTCGGGCCATGACTCGCATTTCAGACATATATTCTCGGTCGCCTCGCGTGGACACTCTTGATTATGCTGCGCCAGTCAGATCGTGTCTGCGTCTCATTCTGTTTTGGCAATAATTTACACGAGATTCAAATAATTAGTGCAATCTGAAACTTAATTTGCAGACTCCTATTTTTATCGCCCGTTTGTTATATGGATCAGAGCTGTGAAGGGCGCGTCAGTAAAAATATCTTCCGATTGCAATAGAAAATATGTTAATAAAAGGGTTTTAAATTAGCTTTTCCTTGAATGATTCCGTGTATTTCTAGAGGAAGTTAAATAAATAGATGTGCTTTTACGCTTTTAAACTCCCCCGCCCCCTCCCACGACGCTGCCTAGCCTAGCTGCCACTTCAACTGGCGTTACAGAATATTAGTAATTCACGTTTTTCTGCGAATTTATTAAACGCACTTCCAATGTACTGACCTACGAAAAATAACACACACTTCAGACGAAAACTGTTGAGTGCTTTCCAGACATCACGCACCTTCGAAAAACCATTTTTTTTTAGTACTTCAAAATGGTTAAAAACTGCTTTTTCAACGAGTTATGCCTCAAGGGTCCTGTTTTGAATCTTCCTAGAAACTTTACACCAATAAAATAATGGGGTCACCGCTTAAAGTCCCACAGGTATATGCCGTAAGACGCAGACACTGTACGTCAGTTAAGAGTCTTGCGCGTAGTGGCGATGTCGCTCTTATCCCTCTTGAGTGTCTCGGCCTCAAACACGGGAAAAGCTGCAGGCAGTAGGACCTGCCAGAACATGTAGCCACCAGTGTATTTGAAGAGGGCTGGTAGGTGTCGTACCGAGCTGTGCCTGACCAAGCCAACCCACTGAGTTTCCTATTTTAACATAATTTCACAATTTAACACAGCTGCATATTGCGAGACCGGCCGAGTAGGACAGGGTAGGGTTTAAAGCCACTGTCACACGAGAAACAGAACTTCGCTTCAAACATGTTCAGTTTTTATTATGTTGGTTTGATTGGACTGTGTCCATTGCCAACCACTGAGACTCGTTGTCGACAATGGACACAGTCCAATCATAATAACATGAACTGACAAATGCCATTAAACTTCAACAATGAATGTTCAGCATTGCACATGGTTACACTAACCTCGAACTTGTTCCAATCGCAGTCAGTTCCCGTTCAAAGTAAACAAGTTATGTAAATACATCGGAACGGCTTTTTCTTCTGTGCTGCTCTCTCATCGACTGTTATCATGTAAATAGACAATATGATTAAATTTGCAGGAATTATCATACTGTTACAGAAAAAAATAAGCTAAGTTTTGACAAACGTAATATAATACTCAATCTTAATAAGTGATTAAAGCTATTATAAATAAATATGGGAGCATCTTTTCGAGGTTAGGATTATCTTTTTATTTTTTTTACTTTTGCATTCAGTTGTGGCCTAACCACTGAAACTGGCTATATTCCACTTGGTACTGAAAGCACCGGCCAGAAGCATACCAAAAGTAATGCCATCAGTAAAAATTCGACCTCTAGTAGCTCTCAGTACTAGAGCCAGGTGGAATCGTCGTCAACAGTTTTCAGCAGGAATAATGGCTTCTGCTATACGCGATAAAGCAATAGGCTTAAACATGTTGTAAACAGGGATGGATATTTTTTTCTTTTCATTTTCCCATATATATATATATATATATATATATATAGTGTAATGTGTTGTTGTTGTGAGCCCTGGAGTGTTCGTGTGGGAAAAGCCCCTCCGACCGGGAGGTACATATGGGCTTGAATGAGAATGAGGGGGGCGAAAAGTGTGGGGTGGCTGCTGGGGAGGAAAAATCTTACCAAGTTATTGGGGAGCGTGCTTACCTTGGAGACTGGGCACGCATGAAGGGGAGATGATTTTCATTTGGAATCGGGGCGAAAATTTTTGACAGTCAAATGGGCGAGAAAAGGTGATGGGACGTCAAATGGGGCGAAGAAAGTGACGGGGGTGATGGGGGCAGCGCTAAGTCAGCCTTGGCCTTCGTCAGGTGTCCGGCGGTGGTCCATGGTCCTCGGCGTCCTCTTCGTCCTCGGCGGCGGGGTACAAGTGCTGCGTCGAAAGGAGAGGGCGACGAGGATACGGGGTAGGCGGTAGCGGGTTGGCCGGTGAGGGGGTAGGTGAGGTGGCGGGCGCAGGAACGCTTGAAGCGGTCGGTGTTGGAGGCGAGGATGGAGTGGAAGTGCGCGACGCGGGCGGTGGCGAGGACCTGGTCGCGGGTGACGGGGAGGGGGAGGCGGTGGATGAGGCGAAGGGATCGGAAGAAGATGTGGGTAGGCGGGCGGAGCGCGTGGGTGGTGACGTGGGACCAGGCGGGGGAGGCGTAGGTGAGGATGGGGATGACGAAGGTGCAGAAGACGGGGTTCCTGCGGAAGGGCGGACGGGGGCGAGGTGGATCATGGCGGTGCGGGCTTTGGTGGTGACGGAGTCGAGGTGGGAGATGAAGTTGAAACGGGAATCGAAAAGGACGCCGAGGTAGCGGGCTTGGGGTTTCCAGGGGATGACGGAGGCGGAAAGGCGGGCGGGTGATCCTCGGCAGGGTGGAGGCGGGAGAAGACGGCCTCGGACTTGGAGGGGTTGAGCGCGATGCCGCGGGCGTGGAGCTGGGTTTGGATGGAGGTGAGGCCGCGGCTGAGGCGGTCGCTGAGCATGTGCTCGTGGACGGAGGAGGAGAGGAGGCAGGTGTCGTCGGCGTACTGGATCATGTGGGTTCCGGGAGGGACTTTCAGGTCGGCTATGTGGAGGGAGAAGAGGAGGGGGCTGAGGATGGAGCCTTGCGGGACGCCGGCGGGAATGCGGCGGGGCGCGGAGAGGGAGCCCTCCTCCCGCACCCGGTAGGAGCGATCCCCCAGGTACGAGCAGAGCAGGCGGGTGAGGTGAGGCGGGACGGCCATGGAGGAGAGGCGGGAGATGAGCTGTTGGTGCGGGACGGAATCGAAGGCCTTGGCGAGGTCGAGGAGCACCATGCCCGTGTGTTGGCGCCGGGCGAAACCAGTCACCGCGACGCGTCCCACGCGGGCGATGGCGTGGGTGGTGGAGTGGCGTGGGCGGTGGAGTGGCGTGGGCGGAAGCCGAACTGGTGGTTGGGGAGGATGTCGGCGGCGGAGACGGCGAGGAGGAGGCGGTTGTAAATGACCTTCTCGGCCACTTTAGAGAGGATGGAGAGGAGGGAGATGGGCCGGTAGGAGGATGGGAGTTCGGGGGGTTTGCCGGGTTTCGGGATCGGGACGACGATCGCGGTCTTCCAGGAGGGGAAATGGCACTGGAGGAGGATGGCGTTGCCGAGGCGGGTGAGGAAGACGGTGGCGGTGCGTGGGAGGGCGCGGAGGAGGGGGGCCGGGATGGAGTCGGGGCCGGGGGCGGCGGAAAGGCGAAGGCGAGAGAGGATGAGGAAAATTTCCCGCGGGGTCGCGAGATGGAAAGGCGGACGGTCGGGCAGGAGAGGAAGGGTGACGTGATCGGCTAGGATGGGGGGGGGGGGTCCTCGTCATCGGAAGAGTCGGAGGAAAGCGCGGGAAGCGGGACGGAGGCGAAGGTGGTGTGCAGGAACGCCGAGATGGCCTCGGATTTCTCCGCGGCCGTCTCGGCGAGGGTAGGGGGAGTGGCGAGAGGCGGGAAGGTTGTGGGGGCGGATTTCAGGCGGCGGAGGTGGGTCCAAAGGGAGCCGTCGGAGTGTGTGAGCGATTGGAGGCGCAAAGTCTCCTGATCGGCCTTCCACTTCCGGACTAGCCGGTGGCACCAGCCCCGCAGGAGGAGGTACGAGCTCCTATCCTGCGGGAGGCGGGATGCCTGCCAGCGGCCGCGGAAGCGGTTCCGCAGGGACAGTGCGTTGCTATTTTGGTCCGGGAGGGGAGGGGGCCGGAGGAGGGGAATGGGGGCGTTGGCGGCGGCGGTGATGGCGTCGGAAAGGAGGGAGGTGTTGCGGTCGATGTCGGCGGGGGTGGAAAAGGGGGCGGCGAGGTCGAGGGAATCGTGAAGGGAGGTTTGGTAGGCGTACCAGTTGGCGGAACGGAAGTTGAAGCGAGGGAAAATGGGCCGGGCGTGAGGACGGTAGTGGATGAGGCCGAGGACTGGAGAGTGGTCGGATGGGCCGGCGGCTATGGAGCGGACGTCGGAGACGATGGGACGGTGCGTGGAAATGGTGAAAGGGCGGAAGGGCGGCGGTTGGGTTGCGTGGGGCGATAGGTGGCCGGGGGGGGGGGGGTGATTTGGAGTTTGGAGCGGCGGAGGAGTTGACGTAATGAGGTGCCCCGGCGGTTCGTGGAAGGGCAGCCCCAGGACGGGTGGGATGCGTTGAAGTCCCCGGCAAGAACGACGTGTACGTCGATCCTGGCGAGGGCCTCGACGGCGTCGGTCGGGAAAGGAAAGTTGGGCGGGTGGTAAAGGGTGACGAGGGTGATCGGGTAGGGGCGGCCGTGCAGACGCACGGCGACCGCCTCAACCGCGGGCGAGGTAGGAACGGTACGGCGGTGATGGGCGATGGCGGACTTGAGGAGGAGGGCCACCCCACCCCCGTGACCGGCACGGTCACAGCGGTGGACGGCGTACCCCGGAACGTGGAGAGGAAGGGCGGGGGTGAGCCAGGTTTCGGTAAGGAACACGACGTCGGGGCGGTGATCACGGAGAGGGGAATGAAGGTCGGAGAGTTTGGGGAAGAAGAGAGCACACATTCCAGAGTAGGAACTTAAGGGGGGGAGGGGGTCCATCGAGAAACTGGAGGAGCACGTTCAGGAGAATGTCCAGTTTCTCGGTAGGGGAGCGGACACGGGAAAGGGCGGTGATGGTGGAACGAATGAGTGGGAGGAATGGGCGGATGAACGCGATGATATCGCGGAGGGAGTCGGCGAGGAGGAAACGGGCGCGTCGGGATCGCGGGGTTGAACGGGGCCGGCGGACGGGCGAGCGAGGATAGCAGGCACCGGAGCGGGAGCGGAGGACGACGAGGCGGGGGCGGAGGTTTGCGCGCGGGCTTGGATGCGGGCGAGCCAAGGGTTAACCTTGGGGGCGGCGGGGAATTCACGCAAGGACGCGAGGTCGCGAGGCGGGTGAAGAGGGGGGTCAGCGGCGGAGGTAGCGGCGAGGATGGCGGAGGGCGTAACGGACGTGGTTGGGACAGGCGGGATCGGTCGCTTTGTGGGGACCGTCGCAGATGCAGCACTTGGGGGCGGCGTCCTTGGCGACGCAGTCGCGGGACCAGTGTTCCCCGGAGCAGCGGAAGCAGGCGAGACGGCGGGCGCAGCGCAGCGAGGAGTGGCCAAGGCCTTGGCATCGGTAGAACTGGGGGACGCGAGCTGAGCCGCGATACGGCTCGATGGCGATGACCCAGCAGCCTATGGAACGAAGCGGGTAAAAGAGCGAGGCCTCTCCTACCCGTATGGTGGTGACTAGAAATGAAGCGGTGGCGGCGGTGTCCGATGAGCGCAGTCGGGTGACGGAAGACACAGGCAGCTTGAGGGCGGTCAGTTCTGCCTGAACTTCCTCGGGTGAGGTAGTGAGGGGGAGTCGCTTGATAACGACGCGGTCCTGCCGTTCGTCAGGACGACGCGACGTGTAGGGTGAAAAGCCGAGGGATGAAAGGTGGTTGAAAAGAAACTCGTGATCGCGCGCGTTCGTGGTGTAGAACGACGTGCGATCCCGTACGGAAGTCATGGAGAGGGGGCCGGTGAGTAGGGATTGAAGGTGCTTGGCATTGAGAAACGGCTGTTTCTCGATAGCCACGAGGCAGGCGATGGGTGGCATACGAGGCGTGGACGATTTCGGTTCCGGGGGGGGGGGGTGATGGTGGGGGCGGCGTCGGTAGCAGCGGTGGCGGCCGGGACACGTAGAGTGGCCGGCTTGCGGCGGCGGCGGTCCGGTGGTGAAGGTGATGGCGAGCGTTCGGATTGGGCGTCATCCGTGTCTGCGGCGATGGAGTCCAGTGACGAGTACTTGTTGGTGAGCGGAAGTTGGTCGGTGGGGCGGACGACACGGGAGCGCTTGGACGTCCTCTTGGGGACGACGAAACCGTCCTGGTCCATAGGCGTCGAGGGGCCGGCGAGCCTGTGGGAAGAAGAGGTTTGATTAGTCGAGGGGTGTGAGGTGACGGTGACTGTGGGATAGAGGGATGGAGGCGGAGAATCGAGTAGCGGCATGTGGGGCAGGGAGGTTGAAAGGTGCGAGGATGATGAGAGCGGTCGGCCGGTTGAGACTGGAGCGTGTGACGCGTCGGGAGTTCGGGGAATTCCAACGACGCGTCACGCGAGGCGGCGCGCATGACACGGTCGCGCGGGCTGGCGCGACCGGAACTGCGGGCTGATGTGGCGGCGATGGTCGTCCGGGGCATCGACGAGGTGACGGTGGTCGTGGCGGAGCAGGCGAGCGTGGTGACGGTGGTCGTGGCGGAGCAGGCGAGCGTGGTGACGGCGCTGGCCGTCGTGGTGGCGGTGGAATGCGTCGGCAGCGACGACGAAGCTATGGTGAAGGGGGCGCAAGTACGCGGGGTACGGGTGTAGGATGATGGGACGGTGCGGTGGCGTGATCGATGAGGGGGGAGGGAGGAACGATGCCCCTGTCCAAAAAGGACGCGACGCCGAGGGAAGGGTCCCCCCTCCCTCCGCGAAGCCCTCTACGGGGGAGGAGGTGACGCTGGACGACGCAATCTCTCGCATCGCCAGCAGGGCGCGGCTGTCCCCCTGCAAACTTAAAAGACTAGGAGGCGGGGGTGGATGCCTGTCCCGGAGGACATCATCCCGTTTACGCCCTGGCTCGGGGTCACGGGTGGGGGGTCCATTCCAGACCTCCCCCTCGCCTGAGTCCAGTAAGTAGTACTGGTGGCCTAACCTAAGTAGAAACTAACGGCAACGTCCCCCGGGAACCACGCTGCACGGCACTCCAGGCGTCAGCGAACCTGATAAACAAAAGAGAGCACTCTATATTCTAGTTGCCGGAACCTCCTCGGCGAATCAGCTCCCCTCTAGCGGCGAAAGTCTGGAAGTTGTGGCGCCCCGCAGCGCCAAAGGCGTGAGGAACGGTTTCGCCACCTATCATTGGAGGGCGGCACTAACTCCCCCGGAACACAGCGAACGGCGGCATCTGCAAGAGAAAATCAAAGAAAAAAAAAACCTGTAAAAACACTCAAGCAATACACTTTGATCTTAGCAGATATGCTAAAAGTGGGCAAGCCTGCACTAGCGCTGTTAGTTCATAGCTGCTGCGAGCTTCACTAAGCATACTGTAAGGAGTTTCCTGGCATGGAGTCTCCACAAGACACTTTATTATTCCTAAATTTCAACACACACCATTTATGGTTATTTAAATTTTGCGATCATATTTTATTAAGTTCATTTGAATTATTTAATCTAAATTATTTTATGTCACATTAATTACTATGTATTTTCACATGTTGTAATTTATTTAAATCAGTCAGTGTTAATTATGTAAAAACGTTACTGCAACTTTGATCCACAGACTACTAGATTGACAGTTTAGATGCATAGTTTTAATGATGGAAATTCATATTTAAATAGTGTGTTATCTGTTTATCGTTGGTACGAAGAATATGGAAGACTGCCCAGCAGATAACAAATTGTTGTTGTGTGTTTGGAATGACTAGACTAAAAAATTTTATATTGAAAAAAAAAAAAAAAAAAAACTATTCTAGAGAAGGAACAAATGGCCTCCATACAGAAGTTGTATGCATGATTGATGTGTTCATGTTAATAGTATTTTAAGAAGAGAGTCAAGTATTGAGGCTGAGCGGTGTCATGTACCGCTGTAGACACACTGGAGTTATTCTTCATTCAGGAGAATAACCAAAAACAGTGGATTTTGTACCAGAAGTCTGCATTTCCTGGTTGGTGTTCTGATACAGTCTGGCATGCAGCTATTGTGCCATACTATCTACAAACTTTCTCAAGTAAAGTTTTGTGTACTCGTTAATCAGTCAATGTATTATGAGCCTTGGAATTGTATCCTAAATTTAATAATATGACAGGTCCAGTGGTCCCTTGATGTATAAAAATTACCAATACCGATTTTAAATGATTCTTCAGCTCTGCCTAAGAACTAAGCCTGGTTGCCCTCATGAAAACTATTCAGATCATTCTTCAGTTTAAGTTTGGTAGTTAAGTGGTATGCTTGTCATTTAACAGAGCTGTTACATGTTTATTTTAGGGGAAACAATTTTTTCTTTTATCACAGATTAATTTTGAAATAATCAATTTTCTCTGAGAACTGACAGCAGAATTCTTAAAGGTTTGATGTCTTCTATTGAAAAGGGTTTTACTATGTAGCAAGTGTTTAGAGAATGAGAATGAGATTTTCAATAAATTCTTTAGTTATAATTTTCCTTCGAAGTGTTTTCTTGTGTTGTGTTGTATTTCATTTCTGCAATCCAAGCAGAATTTTACTGAATACTTTTTGATACATTTAATTGCATGTATATATCGATTTATAGTCCCGATTATGACATGAGAATGAAATAGTCAATATTGTTATAATTTGTGCTGATTTTCACACACAATTTTAATTTGATTGGGTTATATCGGCTCAGAATGTATAATTTTTTTGTAAAGTTAATCTGTTTCAACAACACTGCAGAACAGAAATGATTGGCTACACAATCGTGGAGTCTATAACTCCATACATTAGAGAAATATCGGTGAACCAAGCGTGGGGCATGCAAAATCTTTGTGTGCGCCCACTAATCATGACATTACAATACGGGTTCGATCAAGACAAAAAAATTTAGCAGTGGCCAGACCTATCTTTATGATCATGGCCTGACCTTTGCATGTAAGTAGTTTCATCTGGAAGTATAGTTTCCAACCCATACACTCACAAAACCATTCCTCCATTACTGATCAGCAGAATCAGTACTTAAAGAAATGCTCGCCAGTACTGGTCAGCTCTTTCAGTGCCAAGTGGAATGCGGCCAATACAGTACAGTTTGCAAACATCTTCAAACATAGCTGCCAAACTAATTTACAATAAACACATTTAGACCACTCGTATGACCACGACCTTACATGTTAAATGATTTTAGGCATGTCTCTGCCTCATTTCATGATACCACTTTCAAACAAAAAAAACCTTTGTGCAGAGCTTTGCTCGGGCCACAATTCTACATGAAGTTGTTTGTAAAATTTTTAATACCCTGGAAATTGCAGGTAAATTAGGATTTGTAAACTTAACAAAACCTCAAACTTTTATTAATTTACTTCTACTTGCTCTCTTGTAGAATAGTTCATCTTTCCAAAGAACACAAAGTGATTTTTTCTTTGAAAGTGATATTATAAAATGAGTCACACACACTTCAAATAATTTTATTGGTTTTAGTGTGTTCATGGATGGTTCCTGATGGCATGCTTATCCTATAGGAGAACAATACAAATTATTACTTTGCATGGCAGATCAAGGTAGTCCTGCTCCAAGCTAAAACTTGAATTATGGTGTCTAATTACAAAGATTACACAAAATACATGTATACTCTACAACTATAGGCTGCAAGATTCTGGTAACAAAAAATTTACATATGGATAGTGCTTTTGACGTGGTTGAGGTAGTCTAGGGCTAGAGATGTTGATGCTAACCCCACCTGATCTCTCAGGCTGGAACGAAGATGGCAAAGTTGCCCGGCACCATAACTCTCTAGAGTTAGTGATGGCTCAGTGGAGCCCTAGATGCTTCAGTCATTGATGTGTTGATAAAACTGCACACGCGGTTAAATACATTACTTACATACCAGTAAGGCTGTAGGCTGCCTTACATACCACTGACCAACACTTACAAGGCTGTGGGTTACCTCGCACGCCTGCAAGAGAAACGTAGGAAAACACTAGTTTGTACTGCAAGCAGGTGCAGCACCTGAAATAGACTGAAGGATAATGAAGCAATGCCAGGATGAAGGTTTCACAAAGCGATTTACTTTATATTTAAAATACATGGCTGAGGTGCTGTCACGTAACAACTGAAACTTGCTTGGCACTTAAGGCCTACCGAATGTCCGAGGAGATGTCCTTCACTGCTCTACTGGCCCAGTTCTGGAAGTTGTTGTTGACGAGTTCGTAGAAGGAGCCATTCAGCACGTCCCTGGCGATGGCTCTCAGCTCGGCCGGCGAAGTGAACACATTGCCTAGTTCCCTCAACTTCGTCATGCTGTCACTCCTGTTCTTCGTGTAGTAGGCGTGCAAGAAGTCGTCTTCATTCTTACTGTAATTCAAACACAAACATCAGCTTGTAAAAAAACATATAGCAGGATCTACGACCAGAACACATTACCCCATCACCTCTCTTTATAGTCCATTCATGATTACTTAAGACATTTTGAAGCCCTGCTAAAGTTCAACTTCCAGAATATGCCTCTGCTTCAGTAAACAAAGCTTAACTGAGTCTACAAAGTTACACTAAAGCGACAACCCTCCTCATTCGCGTATACTCAACTTAATATTTTGTATGATAAATATTTGTTACTAGGCATTACGAACACACCTATTTTCTCAGTTTTTATTCACAATACCTGTAAATGAAAAATTATAATTTACCACCAAAATATAGGTAAAATTTAAGTTTAACCAAAGATAAGGTATGTTATTTTAACACAAGTATAAAATGCTTGTGATACATGACATATTTAGGAAATAACCAAACAAAATAAATATGCTAAAAATTGTACAATTTGCCCTTAAAACTTTGTCTATTGCGGACACATGATTGAATATCATTGAAAAATTATATTGCTGTGGGCAATAAAATTTATGTTACACTTCATATTATCCTCAGACATAATTTTAATGTAGTGCATTTATAAATGGCTTGGTGCAGAAACGTGATTTTTTCCCGACGTTTGCGACCAGAGTACATTCAGCATCTTCGCCATGCAAGAGTGACATAAAGCACTTATCTTTGCCATGTGGTGCATGAGCATGGAAATATTACACGTTGGTTGATGCGACTGGATTGTGGTGCATTGTTACATTGTTGCTCTTGTACTCATGTTTTTGACGTTCTAGTTGCTGTTGTATGGCTCCACAAGTTATGAGAGGCTGGATCGTGCACTCTCGTTTTATTCGCCCCTGGTTGGGACAGCCATTTTGATGGCAGGAAAGAATGGCTTGACAAATGCTTACCCCACCAGTTGGAAGCCATTTTGATGGGTGTGAGGTGGTCCAGGGCCAGAGATGTTATGGTTTGCACCACCTGTTACCTCAGGCAGGGGCAAGACTGGTCGAAATAGCCCAGCACCATAGCTCGGTAGAACTAATGATGGGGTAGTTCGGTCGACAGCCCAGAAGAGCCTGGATGCCTCCATCAATGATGTGGTGTTGAAATTGCACACTTGTTAAATATGTTACTTACGTACCGGTAAGGATGTAGGCCGCCAGGCATGCCTGCAAAATAGATATAGGAAAATACTGGGTTTTACTGCTAGTAGGTGCAATGCCTGAAATATCCCGAAGGATAATGAAGCAATGCTCGGACGGAGGTTTCACAAAGCCATTTTCTTCATACTAAAATACATGGCTGAGATGCAGTCACATCACATCTGAAAGGGGCTTGGCACTCTAGGTCTACCAAAAGCCATAGTGGTAAAACCAGCATAAAGCCACATGTTAATTATGGTGAAGACATGGAAGCACGTTAAGCTCTCTTGAAGTGAGAAAAAGCAGGAGGTCGACCCCTCGGTAGGTTAAAGAAAAATGTACCGGTATAAAACAAAAGTATATTGCAGTGAAAATGGATATCAGCCTAAATGATTGTACAAGGGGGGGGGGGGGAGGGGGGCTGGCTCCCTATGCTGCGAGTTCGTCCAGATGCTGAGCAAGAGCTGGCAGTGATGTCTCCTGCTACACAAGGTGTAAGCAAGTGTCATACGTGATGTTGTAAAAACAAAGTGGGAAAATAATCGAACAGGTAAATCAGAAAATTTTGTTGACATTCTTGGTTGATGCAAGTGTCTTTTATGTTTGCAGAAATTGATTGAGTGGGCAATGCCACTGCACTTTAAAAAACGAAAATAAAACGTACAGCTTATGTAGGCAGTCCGCTGAAAAAGCAAACACGAGAACACTTTTACATGTACACAAAAAATAACATGTTACAAAATAATCAAGTGTCTGTATTTAATTTCCTGTGATGTTATCCGACATCAATGTATTTCACTTTCGGACATGGTTGCCAAGTGGTCGCCTCGTGAAGGGATTGACGAGTCCACCTTGGCAAAGGGGTATGGGTAACCACGCTAGATTACCCAGAATACAATGAAACTTTACCCATGCCATCATTTTAAACTGAATTGTGTCTGAGGGTGTGGTCGTAAAATTATTCCAGGTTGAATCGTAGCACTGCGGAACACTTATCACTCGTTTTTTGGCCCGCAGATCTGTTATTGGCATGTGGTGAGTGGTTAAATTGTGCATAGCGAAACCTGCTGCTCCGACATCATATTCATTAACCTGTGCACCTAATGGCTGTTACTTTGGAGTAAAACTGTATGGGATCGCCTACTAATTTATTACAAGAGTTACCACTTGTAATAAATATAGCAGGATGGTCTCCTGAGCCACGCAGTACCTGTTGGCAGGGAGGTATACATTTCGTTTCTTTCAACCTGCACTACACACTCCTGGCATGATGTTGGCAAAGCGGCCTGGTGTAGTTGGTGCGGTTGTTGTGACTGCTGTGGTTGAAGGAGTCATGAGGATCATGTGAACATCTGGATCACATCAAAGAATACATCGGGACCAGTGTGATCAACCTAGGACAACATTCTGATGCCTTCCAGATGCCAGAAGGATGCCCAGAGATGACGCACCACATTGTGTGAAAAGCATGCCAAAATAATCTTTACCTGTGATGTACCAATGATGCAGGGCATGTGCAGTGGCGAGGCGGTCATAACAGGATGATGAGGTGTCACCACACCTCCCTGCTCCTGTACTGGGATCTATGCCATGGAGCAGGCGGGTGCACCTGCACTCAGCCCCAGTTGATCGTTGCCCCCTCCCACCACTTCAGCAAAACAACAACAGCTGGGAGCATCGATCGATTCAGAGGGTTGTATGCGCAGGAGCGTACACCCCCTTCACCACTAGGCAGCACACCCCTCCAACAGGCATAGGGAGGACAGCCGCACAGGGTAGACTATGCCCTTGACCACCAACACCAGGTCCGGATGCCATACCGCGATCGCTACAGTGACCTCATAACACCAATGCATCCAATACTACCAACCTCCACACAGCAATTCCAGCAGCTGAACCCAATAACATCATTTCACACACCCAACTTTGTTCCACCAGCTGCGAGCACGTAGCTGCAAAGCATCAGAAGGCATCGAACCACAGAAGCCATGCCAACACCTGCACCGACCGCTACGACCACACCATCACGATCCCAGTCGCTACCAACCTTTGCGAGATCGCCAACCGAGGACCCATTTGCATTCCTAAGCGATTGCGCAGCACACCTGCAACACTATGGGTATATGTGGAGGAGTAGCCTAGCTGTGTCGGAGCACAACTCTCCAGAGACGTTCGTTCGTTCCACTACGACCTAAACTAGAGGAGTTCTTCCAGGATTTCCAGTGCCATTTTGGAAGAGAGTTGACATTGCTGCAAGCACAAAGCAAGTTGATGCTAGAGGACAAAAAACGGACTGGAAAATTGAAAACGTCCATTACCCATAAAGTGCATCTTGTTCGGCATTTTCACCCACGCCTACTCGAATTCGAAGTGCTAGAGTTAGTGGCAACGACAGTGCGCCCAGAATACAGTACTATGTTGGTACTGCTCAACAGCAGCTTGGACGAACTGATGCAAGCAGAGATCATCATCGAGTGTAATCTGTGCCAACTGTGCTGCGAACGGAATACGAGTACCACATGGTTGAGTCATGAGCAATGCTCGCACAGCACAAAAGGACCAGACACAGTGCAAAACTGTGCCAAGTCACTTGCTTTCGGCAACAATGTGATAAAAATTTGAACTCCAGAAACAGTGCAACCAAACTCACCAACATAAACAATAACAAGATTAGCATTGTGAATAACACTGCAAATGGCAATAATATAAAGTGGAATAGAAGTCAGCTACCACCAACTCCGTATTGTAATTTTAATGACCAGAACTATCATTGCCCTAATGCATCTCAAACAAGCTACATCTAAAGCAAATAGCAATCCAGGAAACAGGGGAAACATTCACGACATTCATGATGCCCCAGTCCCTGGAAAATCAGTCACTTAACACCGCAACAAGACCTAGTGAACCAGGTCAGTAGCAGCCATTCACAATTCATCTGCATTTTAGTGTTC
This sequence comes from Dryococelus australis, assembly GCA_029891345.1. NCBI lineage: Eukaryota > Metazoa > Arthropoda > Insecta > Phasmatodea > Phasmatidae > Dryococelus > Dryococelus australis. Next base: position 314,971,373 of record CM056993.1, read on the forward strand.
ATTAATAGTCACCATTGTCATACATTAATAGACAAAGCCGCATCGCATAATTCCATACAGCCTAATATTGTGCATCTGACAGATATCTCTCCAGCTGTTCTAGCGATTCGTTTAGTTGCAAATCAGCACACCAGTATCCCACTAGGTCAAGCAACAGTGATAGTCCGCATGCAGTTGATACCCCGGACATTAGGGAAGTCCTTGGTATACCGTGGCTGGCTGAACAAAATGTAATAGTTGAACCCGTTGTGCATCACATCCATTTTGGCTTAAATGAGCAATGCACAATATATAACCTTGACCAGTGAAACAGCTGGTATGTTAACGATATAACGCCCGAACACAAGGCAGCTTTTCAGCAGCTCCTCGACAAAAGCCAGAACATATTTGCAACACATGACGCCCTTCGTAGGACTACTGTATCCGAACATTCAATACTATAGTGTAAGACAGGCCTATATGCACACCACCACAAAGTTATTTACCACACCAGGCATGCATCATCAAACAACAAATACAAGAAATGATGAATGTTGGTGTTATTGAACCCACTAACAGTGATTTCAATCCCCAACAACAATGGCACATAAGAAAAATGACATGTGGAGGTTTTGTGTAGACATTCGGCCAGCGAACCAAGTGACATACAGTGCATTTCCACCATACATCAGCATCAAATAAGCACTCAGTTCTCTCGGCCAAGACAAGGTCATGTCATCCTTTGACCTTGAGAGTGATTACTAACAAATTCATGTAAAACTGGAACACCATGGAAAGACAGCTTTTTACTGCCTCCGACAGCAGATGTTTCCAGTTATGTGCCATGCTATTTGGACTGAAATGTGCACCAGCGACCTTTCAGGTGATGATGGTTAGGGTGTTGGAGTCCTCATCATCGAGTTCACACTCACTCACCTGGATAATGTGCTCATATGGTCGGCAAGCTGGGAGGAGCACCTATGCTACCTGTCACCTGTACTCGATAGGGTAGCCATAAATGCCCTCGCGCATGCAACAGCCAAGTGCAACTTGGGAAAGAGCAACACCGACTTCCTAGGGCATGTTGTCGTCGACGAAGGCAACAAACTCAATCCTGGACAGCTGTGGTTGATCGACGAGTACCCACAACCACATATACAAGCGGCTCTGGACGTTTTCAGATTGATAAACTGGCTCTGGGAGCACATACAGGACTTTGCCCTTATCACTGTGACGTCTTGTGTATTAACGCTGGATCATCGAGGAGTAGACATGTGGATAGGATAGAAAATTATAATTGTTCTTCTGGGCAGGCGCCAGCTCCCTCAGTAGAGAGCACGAGATGAAGTTGGGTCGTGTGGCCGACAGCCATAAGTGGCCCCCTCGATGTCCGTTGTCTCTGAAGTTGCAGTTGTTGCAGAAGTGCATACTCACAATATTCCAATGCATCTAGGCTAGTGAGGGTTACCTGAGCGCCACCAAACGCTTATGCTCACTCCCAACATGTTGTTAAAGGTTAAATAGTCATATTCACGGTAAAATAGTCGTTAATCGACCAGACAAATAAAAGAGTGCATTTTTAACAACTCAATTTGCTTATGTTATTACCTCAGTAGAGGGACTTACAAGATAATACTCACCAGTATAGTAGGTGAACACTTACAATGAAAAATGGCACTAGGCCTACATGTAATTACGGTACATTATGGCTCGGCCATATACAAAATGACCCGGGTGTAGAGTGGCTCACTCCCCTGACAGCAAAACTATAAAAGGTTTCGTTAAATTAAGTTTAAATACTATTGTAAGCTACATGATTAGACAACAGTTGAAAAGTCTGGGGAGGATTTCACACGTGTGTCCACTCTGCTAGAACATTATGCAACCATTGAAAGTCACATTGGCATGGAGCCTGCTGGTTGGCCCGGTATCCCACCGCATATAATGTGATTGTTGTAGACAACATTTACCTTTTAATTTTAAAATTAAATGGTTGATGATGAAGCACATGAGAGATGATACACAAAAACCTTTGCATTAATTACTAAACAAGTGGTCGAACACAAAATATATATAATTATAATATCTCTTGGTGGTAGTGTTGCTACAATCTACATAACCTTACTTTCTGGACTACTACACATGTAACTGGAGCTCCCTGGGAACCTTCCCATATCAAAGTTAATATCATAATTTATATTAAAACCCTAATAAAACACATAATACAGGAACACTACAAAACACTCGTAATTTAAATTTTCTAACATTTTTAGGTTAGCCGGTCACATGCTAGCCACATTACCAGGTGCGTCGGCTGATCGCCACTGAACAGATCATAGTATTGGCAGGGCCAGAATCCAATTGTAATATATACTTTCCTGCAACCATTTATTTATATACACATTGTGTATGTTAAGTAAGCTTTTAGGTAATTCTGACATAATAGTTATGGCATGATTTGGTCAAATACTTGATGTGCTTCACTGTTACTTGACTTTGATGTTACACCCTTGTCATACAAACACAAAACTTCATATCCACATAAATATACACTTTAGAAATACACTAGACCTAAACACAACAAGGCAGGGCCTTGGCATACCTATATCAATAATCGCAGAAAATTAATATACAAAACAAACCCACTTGACATTCGTACAGGCAAATGTCTCACAACAAAACCCTGAAATATTACATTGAAATGTCAACACTCAAATTTAAACACAATGGACGAGATGTCACACTAGCAATATATATCTACAAATGCAGTGTCATTAGCACATGGTGTTCTTGTTGGCAAACAACTTACAACACACAATCAATTACCATTTTATTATAATCTAACACAAGCTTACTGCAGTGATGTTGCATCTTAGCACACGAAGGAAAACTTCTGTAATTTCAATGTAAACAACACAACTGTCAAAGATAACTTCCAAAACAATAACACACAATATATAACTCTGAAAAACCACAAGCAGACATAAACAAACGCACATTGTGTGCATCCATAACTAACTGATGATTAAAGTAAATATAGCATAATTACACATGTAGCAGTCCCGCCGGTTGCACTAGTACACTGTGTGTTCTCAATGGAATGAAGGCTCAGAATTTACCTACTATATACTATGTTGCATGGGTTGAATCATAATAATAAGCAAAACATCTTCTTATCAATTAAAATGACCATTGGAAAAAAACCACTCTTACTCGTAATTGCATTGAAGCACTTGAGCTGGCACGACTAGAACTCGGGCAATGTAAGGCTTTATGGTCTCCTATATTGATATGTAGACTACTACACTGGAGGAAGGGGTGGTGAATGGGCTAGCGCTGAGTTGCACATGCAAACTGCATCGCTTACTGACCTGCTGTCCACACAGTTGTGTTTTCAACGAAACAGCATCGCCGACTGCGCCTTCAGGGAAATTAAGACACAATTCTGAGTGGGCCTGACCTTAGAGAGGTACGTCCCCACCAAACACCTCTACCTGCAAACCTATGTCAGCCAAAAGGGATCCGGTGCAGTGCTCTACCAGTGCAGTGACAATGGCGAATGTCATATCGACTTCGCCAGTGTCAAGTTGAGGTCAACTGAGCAGTGGTACGATGTTTACGAACATGAATGGTTGCCATGGTATAGTCCATCAAAAAGTACTGGCCATACTTGGAGTACCAACACATCACGTTTTGCACCAAAAATACTGCTTAGTCTGGCTTCACACCATGCAAGAGGCACACAGCAAGCTGACCCTGTGGGCATTGCTTCTCCATGCCTACGACTTCATAGTGGAGCATGTCCCAGGCAGTGAAAACCAGCATGCAGACGTGCCGTCCAGGTCACCATGCGCCAATGGCGTAATATGTTATGAAGAATGGGAGGAGGTACTACCACCAACAATGCAGGAACCACAAAGTGAGGTAAGCCTGTGCCAAATTAACTTCACAAACAGTGATGTTACTGTGCTCAATTTATACAGTGACGTGGTGCAAGCACAAATGGGATGCTCACTCGCAGGCACAAAATACAGTTGCACATAGTAAGCTGTGGAGTGTTGGCAAGTGGTAGACGACCGATTGGAAACTTGTTCCCCTGACAATCACAGTGTGTGGAGGTTGTTTGTTCTCTTCAGTGTTAGAGAGCAAGTGTTGGGGTACATGCATGATAGCAACACAGCAGGGCACCATGGGACGAAACAGACAATCCACAATGTGAGAGAGCATTTATTTTGGTCAGAACTCACCACACATGTGCGCATATATTTGCAACAATGTATCAAGTGCAAACGGTTCAAAGCCACACCATCTGATGTGCAGCAGCAGCGGTGGCGGCTGCAGCAGCGGCAGCAGCAGCAGCAACAACAACAACAACAACCCCGACTTCCAACTAAGCATTTTGAGGCAGTGTCTGGTAAACTGACTTTTTCCCCAGATGGAGATATATGCAAAACCTCTTCACTGACAAAGGAACATAATTCACTGGCAGGAAATGGAGGGATTTTTGCACCCATTGGGGAGTTCTACATTTGACGACGGTGATTTACCATACACGTGCAAACCTCATAGAACACCGCAACTAGGAGTTGAAGAGAGAGGTGCGACTCTGTGTATGTGAGTAGCACACCACATGGGCTGACCACCTACCTGCCTCCCGCCCTCTTCACCCTCCATCGGTACATCAATACCACAACTAGCAAGTCACCTGCCAACATGCTTTCTGGGCCACAACCTCAACCCACCTTGTGAGTTCGACAGTCCACGGGTTGGAGTAGCAACCCAGTCAGTAGTGATGCCCGACGTAAGTGGTGCCATAGGGAGTACCAGGAGGTGCGCGAATACCAGCCACTGCACTGTGACTGCCAACCACCACATGGCCACTGCCCCAGAAAAAGCAGGTCATCAAGTGTACATCCATGATCACAAGCATTCAGCAGCCCGCAGAGACTTTTGCACGGGCTTCACAGTCAAGTGGAGCGGGCTGCACATTATAACATGAAGCATCGGACCCACCACTTACCTAATTCAGTGTGGTTTTATTTAACATTATTTCTCACAAACAGCACTTACATTAATTATTCGCCGTTAGAGCAATGCGAGCTCTGGTGCTAATTAAAAAAAAGGCTGTATGCCTAAATGACTTACAGTAGGAGTAAAGTTATCCCATCCATGTAAAAGGCGGCTGTGGTGTGAAGCGGCGCTGGCTCCGGGCGAGCAAACGACAACAGGTTCCAGTAAAGTGCGTCAGAAATTAACAGTTATTAGTAACATGAAAAGCCCGGAGCCCCACGAGATGGCGGCCACGTCACGTCGAGCCGAGATCAATACTAACTTGTCACGTGACTCGTGCAGAGTTAAAAATTAAAAGAAAGATAAATAAAAATAACTAACCACGAGGCTGGTGAAATGGAAACACTAGAAAACTCCTATATAATTCACAACAACTTAGTTAAAAAACAATTAAGAAAACAAATCCCTGTTCAACCAAATTACACACACGGCACTCTAACCTCACTTTTAGAGGTCTGTTTGCAAGTAGTTTCTGGGTGACGTAGCTCTTCCCTCTCTTAACCAATATTTTTAGAATGAATAAAATTATTAATAAAATTTCTTGACACTAGTCATAACCCTAAAAAACATACAAGAAGTGTTTAATTATGTTTGGGAAATTATTGGCTACATGGTGGACGCACCACATGCACTGGTCGGTTATGCTAGGTGCTTATTCAACTATTGCCAGTAACAGCCAGTATTGTGATACTGTCTTTTAGTTTATGTTTGGTACTCTGTTCCTGTGATGTTCAGTCACATAATTAACATGTTATAAATTTATAAATATTATTCTTGTTTGGAATATCAAGTCTGTTTACATTTTATGGTGTCATTTCTAAATGTGTTTTATAAGTCGCAATCTTGGAGCTCCTGTCATTTTGATACGTAATCTACGACACTCTAAAACAAAGTACACACAAGTACACTAACACAGAACCCTTTAGAATAAATAAGTCCAGATTATTTGTCTCGTACTTATGAGTGTGTTATACGGGAGTCATAGGGAGACAATAACTATAATGATAGTAATAGAATACACAACATATACATTGGATGAAACATAAACAAACAAAAACAAACACGTGTGCAGAATCGCACGTGTGACATCATGGCACACTTTCAACTTAATAAAAATATACAATGAATACCCTTGAAAACAACTTAACTCTGCAAACAAGAACCCTGAATAAAATAAACAAAGACACATGCACTGGTGGATCGCACGGGCGACAGCATATATTGCACTAATAGATGCTATTATTAAAAGAATGTAATACATTTACTTTGAAGAAAAGTATTAAACAAAACACTGAACACTGCACTATGTCGCATTAAATGCACTAGTGCACACACACAGTATGGTGGCTATGGTTACAGCGCCTCCATGTGGTACAGAGTGGTCGTGACGACTCCTGGATGGTGTCGTGGTGAACGGGCTAAAAGCCTAGGGACGCAGTCCATGTCAAATGCACTCTCCTTTCGAGGCAATTCACTCTACATCACAATCCTTGTTACTGCAGCATCTCTGCGGCAGGCGTAACTGACCTCGTAGACACAAGTTGTATCCCCTCTGCAGCGAAAGTGTGCATTGCTGTTGTTGTTGTTTACCGGTAGATGGATGCGACCGTGTGTTGACAAGTGTGGTTGGTGCTCGTCCGCACCCACAGGCTGTACTACCTACAGCCCAGTTGACATGCAGTCTCTTCGAATTGGGGGGAGGGGAGCAAAGTTCCCCTTCGCCCGACTCTCACTTCTACTGCTGCTGTGATGTGGGTGGTGCAGGCTCGGCATTTGGGTATCCCCAAATCTTGAAATAATGCGTACTGCTGCTGTTCCTGTACCAGTTTTCGAACAGTGTCTCCTGGGCATCACGACGCCATCGAGTAGCTCCCGCACCTGGTGATCAGGGTCGTCCTCAGGTGGCCCACTCGGCTCGTTTATTCTGTGGCATCTCTTGCTGGTTCCCCTGTTGATGGTCGTGTCGTGTCAGCTGCGTTGGAAGATCCTCTTCAGCCCGCAGGCTGAGCACGTGGCATGTCGGTCAAGACGAAATCGATGAGAGCGTGGGGTAGGGAAAGAGAGCTCTTCCACCCTGATCTGCTACCGTTGCTGCGAAATGCGGGTGGAGAAGTTTAGGCATGAAGGCATTCCAATTCAAAGCAATAGTCTAACTGCTGCTGACACCCAACGAATGGTCAGCATTTTCCATAGCTCTAAGATACCCATGATTGGGAGCTTCACCTGGTGAAGTAGGCCGTCTGCAGGTGTCGCGCCCGGCTCATTTATGTAAAAATGGAGCGCCACTTCACGTCGGGGCGAGATCAAGACTAACTTTATGTGGGAGTGAGGCCCTCTCATTGACGGCGACCTGAAGGCAACATGTCCCATGACACGTGCAGAGTTAAAAAGTAAATGAAAAATGAATGAAAACAACTTACCACGTGGCTGATGAAATGGGAATACTAGAAAACTCGTATATAATTTCCAACAATTTAGTTTTTAAATAATTCAGAAAACAAATCCCCATTCAACCAACTTACACACAAGATACTCTAACCTCACTTTTAGAGGTCTGTTTGCAAGCAGTTTCTAGGTGCTGTAGCTATTTCCTCTCTTAACTAATATTTTCAGGATTAATATAATTAATAATAAAACATTTTGACACTAGACATTACCCTGAAAAACATACATGAAAAGTTTAATTACATTTTGAAAATTATTGATCACATGGTGTACGCACCACATGCTTGTCGATTATGCTAGCCGCACATTCAACTATTGCCAGTAACGGCCAGTATTGAGGTACTGTATTTTATGTTATGTTTGGTTCTCTCTGTTCCTGTGATGTTCAGTCACGAAATTAACATGTTATAAATTTATACATAATGTTCTTGTTTGTAATATCATGTCTGTTTATATTTTACGGGTGTCATATCTAAGTGTGTTTTATGGGTGGTGCTCTTGGCGCACTGGTAATTATGGAACGAGATATACATCACTCTTAAAACAAAGGACACACAAAGTGCACTAACACAAAACCCTTTAAGATAAAAAATAAATGGAGACTATTTGCCTCGTACTTACGTGTGTGTTACACGGAAAACATAAGGGGACAATAACAATAATAATAAAATACATGACATATACACTGGATGAAACATAAATAAACAAACCAAATCAAACAGGTATGCAGAATCGCACGTGTGACATCATGGCACACTTCCAACTTAATAAAAATACACACAGAATACCTTTGGAAAGAACATAACACTGCAAACATGAACCCTGAAAAAGATAAACAAAAACACATGCACTGGTGGATCGCATGGGCGACAGCATACGTTGCACTCACTGACTACTATTAAAAGAACCTTGAAATAAAATAATTAACAAAACAGCGAACACTGCACTATGTCGCTTAAACGCACTCACTCACACATGTGGGACAGTGGCTTCGGCTACAACTCCCCCACGTGGTACAGAGTGGTCGTGACAACTCCTGGATGGTGTCATGGTGAACTGGCTTAAAGTCCCAGGGACGCAGTCCACGTCAAGATGTTAGATGAGGGTGTAACAGTTATCTGTGAAAATTACCCTGCTGACCATGCAGCAGGGTAATAAGGTCCTACCATGCATGCTATTTAGGTAGGCCTGTAGGTCTTATTATAGTTCTTCGTGGCCCTTTTGCAACCCCTATAGGCAGGGATGCCTATCCTCAAGTTTCATCTGTGCGACAAGTGAAAGTGATAAATTGTGTCTTTTGTAGTAGAGGTAAAATGAAGTTGCCTGTAGTCTAAGGAACTCATTTTATGTGGTGATGTTTCATAACATGGTGTGAGCAAGGCGGAAGTGACGTTCTGCGGCACCATGGCGGTGGATGTAACGAGTTTCGTTAAGGGTTTTTAAAGCAGCAAAGGACCTGCATTCATGGGTGTTAATATTAGATTCAGTGGCAAAGCAACTATTTTAAACAAAACTGTAGAGCACAGCCTTAGAGCAATTTGTTAATAATGTAAGTGCGGTGACATTCACCATATGTGTTTTGAGCAACCAAAGGAATATTCGGCATCTGGCGGGTATGTCACCAAAGTGTTTTTTTAATTGAGAATATAAAATTTTTCATGTTAGTTGTAAGAGTGCACACATTTAAGTTCGTGCAAATAGTTACTTTACCTCAGTGTGGGCACTTGGAGCCTTCGTCGTGGTCATGTTGGCATCTTTGTCGCGACACACAGAGAGTACCACAGTGTGTAAGTAGCTCCATTACCACCCTCGCTACACTGCCTATAGGCTTTAATCACTTCAGGAACCAATAGTAAATTTAATACTCTGGTGCCTTTTTCTCTTTAAAGTACCTAGGGTCGGACCCACTGCTCATTCGTATCAGTGGGAACATAATGCACATTAATTGTAAAGGGCCTTACCCAGTTGCAGTTACCGGTCATCGGTAGACATCATAAGTACCGAGACCGCTTCACTACACCACTCATCCAACGAGTGTAGAATGTGCTTTAACATCAATAAAATGTATTCACATTGAATTCCCATTTCTTATTGTGTCCTTACCCTGATAGGCGATTTTGGTCACAGTGCCCTTAAGGCCGAAGTGTATTGAAAAGTGATTGCAATTGTATGTATGTGAGTTGCATTCATAGATACGAATGTAAAATATTGTGTAATATTTATGTTTATATTAATCCTTATTTTCTTGTTACATGTTTTATATTGAAGTCAGTGAGATGTGTTCTTTTCCTTAAATGTTATGTCTGTTTACATCTAATTTATCATTTGTACCTAACCTGCAAATTTAGGTTAAGAGTATGTTGATACACCGACGTGTAAAACCCTACACATAATATTATTTCATAAGTGTTGTTGTTTCTCAGATGGGTTCATTCACATTAAATTTATTAAATCAGTGTCCAACATGTTTCCCAATCACAATGCACGAAGTGTATGGAATGTCACGTGATATAAATGCAGTAAGTGAGTGGAAATGCCATGTCATATTTGCAGCCCATTTATAGTTTATGTCCAGTGTAATTGTTTGTTAATTTTAAGATGGACTATGTTATTTACTAGAATCAAGTGTCACATGTATTCCGCACGGAAGCCGCAACAAATTTTATGAATCCATGCATATCACTGTACCAAGGGCACACATAATTAATATAAGGTAATTTTTATTAAGACACAATCTCTGCGCACCCCATTCATTTGTCAAATATATGAATTTATTATATTAAGTTAGTGAGGGATAGTAACATCCCGTACTAAGAGTAGTACCAAAACAGAACATCTAGGTTAGGATGCTCTCGTCTTTAAGTTCGTAGCCATAAGACGTGAACACGTAGCAAAGCTAACCCCACTTTTCAGTAACTTGTTTATATTAAATGTTTCAATGAATTCCAGTGTCAGGAACATAATCTGCATCATTATTTAGTGTGCGGATGTAATAGGTTAAAAAGGGAAAACATTTATTAGCACACAAATATGTGCAAACGTAATGAACTTTGTACACTTTACGTTTAAGTGTACGGTACGTACACCATAATAAGTAATGTAAATTATTTTTTATATTTGTCTTTAAAGGTTTTTGAGAGTATAATGTAAGAGTTCGTGCAATGTTTCGTATCATAATCATCCACCTACCATCAGCCATTTCACGACATTAAATTGATAATTGTAATTAATGTGACTTTCATCCCCAAGCCGGAATGGCCAGCCACTGAAAGGGCAGTGCATCATAGTGAGTCAGAAACGTCATCGCCTCACTATCGAGCAGATGTGCGGTTCCTGCCCTCCCTGGACCACCATGTTTAAGACACGTGTAGTGTTACAATATCAATTAGGTAAATTGGGGGGGGGGGGGGAATGTACAAGTAAATCATCCTTTAAGTGTTTGTGCACTTATGTCAGCACAAGAGTAGTCTGTGCGTGAGTGGATATAATAATGTTTATGTCTCATGTGAGGAGTGATAATTAATAAAATATGATCGTCATGGAATATATGTCATTCTTATTTATTCTGGCCGCCTCTCAGCCATATTACCTGTGATAAACTAACATAGCAAAGTCTTGGCTATGGAATGGCCTCTACAGTTCCTGTCTTAAGATGGATGAGTGTATTGAGGGAGCTCTAATATCCTTGACTAGACCAGGCACTTGGATTTATAGTATAATGGACAACAGCAGCAGTAATGTTGGAGCATCAAGGGTCCACTTAAGGGTGAACGGTTCATGACCCCACATCACCGTGTTATCAATTGAGTGAGGACTGGCGCCCACCTGGAAAAACGGAACCTTCGTCACCTTCCATCCTAACCTAGTATCAGTTCCCCGATGCCCAGACCAAGATCACGTCACAGTGTAAGTAAATGGTGTGTGGGACATACTACACTTTTGTGATGTTAAAAAGCATCACATTAATCAAAGTGTTTGTAAGTATACGTGGTAAACCGCAACAGTACTAGCACCAATTCAGACACCATAGATCCCCTTGGGCCATCGGCATATGATCCCTATCTCTATGCTCTCCAAAAGGGCTGATGCCAGCACTCTAACCACTTTGCGTGTCTGAAAGTTCAGATGGGTGAATGCATTATCCCTGGGACCTGAACACCATGTCAAAATGTTGCCCAATTCGTGGAGATATTTAGCAAGCAGCCAGCAATGGCAAGTCGTTTTTTCCCCTCATCGAAATGGCTGCCCGACACGGAATATTTAACAGCACAACAAGAAATGACGACATAAAGTAACTGCCAAGTGTTTTGGAGCTATTTTGCAACTTTTCAGAATTTTTTCGTAAAGTGTAATGTACCAACAAGCTGCTACTCCAATCGGTGAGTGAAAGTGATTTTGAAACTGACGAAGTACAGAAATATGCGTTTCCGCACATCAAAAATGACTGTAAATGCAGTGTGAGAAAGTTAAGGCAGAAGGGAATAAAGCACAGTTATCAATTCAAATATTTCCACGTCACGGAAGAATAACATGTGGCAATTTAAATAATGCACACGATTTTTATGAATTAAATATTCAAAGTTTTGTTTACACAATTTTCAGGCAAGAGGCATTTGCCAACTTTCAAAGCAGTGAACAGCAGTATGAACAGTAACGAATTATTTGCAAGGACCGGTTCCACCAACAAGGAATAAACTAGATTCCAGCAAAGTGACACTTAAGCTTAAATGGCCCTTGAGGATGTCGACGTTTTTCACCATTTTAAATCTCAATTTTGCAAGCACATCTTAGCTAGGCATTGTTTAAAGAAACAAGTTGAAAATATTCTCATGTTGGTACTGGTGCGTTGTGGTCATGCAACTAAATGAGCCAATGAGAATTATTTAAAAGGAAGTAAACAAAACATATTTATTCCTGAAATGTGTTGAGCAATTGAATCCTAACCAAATTTTTGTTTTATAATGAACAATGAAAGCATAATAGTTTGCTTGGCGAATGTTAATCAATAAAAATAGATATCACTGCATATACGAAAAAGATATGTGTGTTTGATATTTTCAACTAACTACATGCACAAAAATTTATTTTTGTTAAAGTTATGTACGTGAATATATACGTTTTTACATTTCAAAGTCAAATTTATTATTATGGAAGTGTTGTGTTGCAATGCTGTGATGTCTTGTGTTCTCGTTTTTATTAATTATCAGTGTTAAGTGTGCTTTTTCACAGGAAAAGTTTTAACGATCCATACGAACTCCCACTGCAACATGCGATATACACAGAGTGATAGCGAACCACATATCGTATCACAGAGCAAGTAAGGAGATAAGAGCATACACTTCCATGTTGTAACAGTCGTCTTATTTTGAAGTCTTTTGCAGGGGTGGGTGGCAGGTGCCTGGATTAAAACCAATTTCAGACACACGCTAAGAAATATAATCACCTAGTATAATAAGACAAAAATTATTTTTTAAAATTATTATTTCGAGATAAACACGTTTCATTGAAGTAGTTAATAATCATGTTGTGTTCAATGTTTAATAAAATTGCTTATTTACGAAAAAGAAAGATTAATTTTTTTTTTCTTTTGCTGGTATGTTTTTGAAAGGTTCTAGAAAGAAGTTTTGAAATTGTTTTATTAGAACCTACTTGACTATGACGTGGCTTGACCGAACAATATGGGGTTGATTGGGATTTACAAAGGCAGTGAACATAATTTGGAAACAGTGTTAGGAATTGTATATCCGGTAGGCCTCAGATGATGCTGTTGCAGTAGAGACGAGTCCTCGTAACTTCGGGATGCTGCGATTCGGATCAACCGGTCCACATTCCTGCGTAGATCTTGCAATAGTTCACCTGATTTGGAGGCCTCGTGTTTCCTAAATGAGGAGCTCTTCGGGCGGCCCAATCACCGCTTGGTATTGCAAATTAGTATGATGTTGACGTAATCGAAACTGAACTCCCTATGCATGGATTGCCAGGGCCAAACCACACGCCCATAAATGCTACTCGCGAATCTTTGGTTAGGTTGCAGCATACATACAAATCAATATTTACCATTAAAAATCACAGACACTTGCACCAGGAAATGGCGGGTTTTAAGGGGCCCATGCCCGAAAACGGCTTGTGGCAATTGAATAAACGCAGTCATCATTTAATGCGGTTTATTACAAACTTGAACATTCCCTCCAGGATAATAGCTTATACACTTGCTCACGTTGAACCTGCGGCGAAGGCTATACAGTACAAAAAGAAGCCCTAGGTTTACATAAAGGTTGCGTGTGTTGGTTACGTTAAAAACACCCCAGGCGATGCAATGCCTGGGGCGGCGAGAGGGGGTATCCCAGATGGCTAAAACGAATAAGGTTCTTGATACTTAACTATTGCTTATAAAGATAACCGGTGAAAGTTGATGCCGTCCAGGTGGGAAAAGCGTGAACACGGTTTAAAACGTGCATCCCCCTCTAGGTGAGACTGGCTGACTGACATCTCGCCGTGGTGCGAGGTCTGGTGGTGGCATGCCCGCAAGCAGGGGAGAGATCTACTTGCACACACGGAAACACAAACATACTGTTACAAGTTATCATATTTTGAAATATTGCACAAAATACAAATCAATAATTATTATTCAGCTTACCTTGTGTTCGAAATTACATGGGGTGAATGTAACATCGGTGGTGATAGAAATAAACATTTGTGACATAAAGAATAACACTTTGAAAACAATCGCATTGGGCGTAAAGGAAATTACATGGGGTGAATGTAACATCGGTGGTGATAGAAATAAACATTTGTGACATAAAGAATAACACTTTGAAAACAATCACATTGGGTGTAAATGTGTCTAAACATATTGCCCTCATTTGCATGTCACGTGTGCCTATTACATGACCAGATATGTGCTTGTGGAATTGCTATGACCCTTTTTACGTAATACACTTGGCTGTGAATTCTTCCGCCCGCTCTGCCAGGCGCACGTGGTGCTACACTCCCTGTGCTACACTGCTCTTGCCCACTCCTGCACCCACACTACACTACACTACTCGCCGGTGGCCTGTCGTCGAGAGTGTGTGCATTGTGCTTAGGAGCGGCTGGCATGACAAACGGCCTAGGGGTGTGGGTGACACACGTAGACTAACACCATGTAGTTGCCGAATGCTGTTTTCGGCAATAATTAAATATATACCTGTGCTGTTTGTGTTAGTTCTGTCTTTTAAATGTTTACGTTACCTCTAAATGTGACCAACAGAATTGAATGTATCTTGCCCAAGCAGTGCAAAAAAAACGATTAAATATTTCTAATAATTTGATTAAGTTCTTAAATCAGCAAGTAGGTTAAATTAGTATGTTTGAGATACAAAACTCTCATAGTTTGGTCACAAAACCAATCTGTTCCATGAAATCATTAATTATAGTCGTGTAATGTCTATGTTGGTGTTTCCACAGGCACTTACTTCAAATAATTGTGATTGTAAGCCGTGTCTAGTGTCTCCCCCTTGTATCGTATTTTATTGAGTACGAACAACTTCGTGGAATCTGTTTCGTTACGTCAGGGTTGCTAACAGGTTGTGATTCCGTATTCAAATTGAAAAAATATCCATAACTAAGACAACATTTCCGTACATACGCACACACATTTGTGTAAATATTTTCATGTATGCTTGGGTCGTCAAAATACTTGATCATATGACTACATAAATAATTTTATATTTTAATTTTAACATTAGGCTGTGAAAGTTTACAGCATTTATACATCTATGGGCCGTTCTTGCCATTCTCTTGGCAAACTTCCAAGTACCTACACAGAAGGTAGGTTACCTGGATCTTTTACCCAACAGTATTATCTTACCATCGATTTTATTCCTCTGCGTAACTACCTGGAACCTGCTGTCGATTTGTGTTTAGTAAGACGTTCTGGGTGAATTCTGATTGATCCTTAAGTTTTTCATTTCGTTTAAATTCTGTGACAGAATACCAATGGCCATTTCATTGTACCTAAATATTTGCATTTTCTAATAATGCTGTTGAAGTCTAATAATTGCAGAGAGTCAGGTTGTGTTATTCGATTTATGTAAAGTTTATGCCAGTTTGAAATTTACTATCATCTAATAGCCTTGCAAGTGCTATATGAAGTCATTATCTCTGTATTTTCTCTAAATTTATGTTATTCTTGCACATGTGAAATGCGAATTTGGCATGTAAACATGCGAGGCTTGATGTGGACATTCCCGAAAGTAACAGTGTTTAGTGTATTCGTACATACCGTGGATCCATGCGTTGATGTGTTGTGGGTCATAATATTTAACATTCATCACAAGAGGTAACACTCGCGATGAATGGATATGTGGCCTAAATGAGTGTCTCCTGTGAAGTCACGACCATTAGACGTAACAGCCATTGGAGGGAACACTGGGATAAGTGGTGCCGCTTATTCCCACAGCTTTCCGATGTGTGCGATTTCGTCGAGCCCTGTGGACTAAAATGGAGTACGACGTGGCTCCAAGTAGTGTCAAAAGACGGGGAATCACATTCCTGCATTAATTAATAGGAGCTCTTTTTAGGGAATTTTAGCAGTGATTGCACCACATTTAACTAGGGAAACCGCCTTCTCCAGCATAGAGAGTAGATAACATACCATAGCTCCGCCCCTAGTGACGAAATCCATGTGTCGTCACATCCATAAGCATTCCTGTAATTATAACCATTAGGACACCCACCGATTTTAATATGATAATTATAAGAGTGTACATGTGATCTTCTATCGAGAATCAGCCACCTGAGGCATCATTTCATTTACTATCACCCTTCAAGTGCGGTGACATACTCGTGACGTCACATTCTTAGCCATATCTTGGGCTCCGACAATCACGGGTATATCACCAATGTGTTTTTGTTTAGTAATCATAATTATGTACAATGTCAGTTTCATTTATCATGTTAATTATTACGTTCCATTTTATCATGTGAAAATTTTTGGCGCCAGATTCACCAGACGTGCGGCGAAGCCGACGCCATATCGTTAGTCAGACTTCAGCACTCCAGAAAACTGGCAGGGCATATGGTAAGCTCTGCGTACCCATCTTGGTAATTCCATCTAGGCTGCATTTTCTTTCATCACAATAGTTAACGAAATTCAGGAACATTGACGTACTTTTAGTTAGCCGAGGGAAGGTCTCCCTGCATCCTATAGTAGCATACCAGGATTTCACGTTCAAGACGAGTTTTTATGTTACTAACTTAAGGCCTACACCTTACTTTCCACAGTAGTGACTACCGGCAGGTCCAGAGTGCCGGGCCCGCTTAACAAATGGTACATATTTTCATGTGCAGCAACATTTCATTGTACCTTTGCGATAATAAGAGTCACGCCATAATTAGACGTGCTTTATGGGATTAACTCTCCAGAGTTCATCGGGTACTGTGCTCTCATAGCAGCATTATCTTTAAAGTGTCTTTCGATGTATGTTTTATATTTACGGGGCCTGCCTCCTTCATGCAGAGTAAATTCAGTGATAATATAGGAGTGCGAAGTGGCTGACAGCTTCGCCCCAAAAGAAATATTTTGTATTCAACATAATTTAACTGAAAATTAAATTAGTTTTCCTTCATATTGACCGCATATCCAGATGCGTCGTTGGCTGTACGACCCCATTCAACATTGTCCACTCTACCGAATGTGGCGCCGGGCACATCACCAGTTCCTGTTCTACACCTGCTCCCAGGTAGGACACGAACACATGTCAGCACCTCTGGAGGAGCAACGTGTCAACGTGAAAGATAAATATTGCACAGTGCATAGTTATATGTTATACCCATAAGTTTGTAAATGAACAACTGCAGTGCATACAATAGTAATTCTCAAGAATAGGGACTACTATGAAAGAAAAAAATCTCAGAAAGGAGTATAATTCCTCTCTAATAATAACACAGAACATGAATTTACTAGGGGCATCAACATTGGACTAATAGACACCCCAAAAAAGATAGCGGGGAGCGCTATGAAGATCAGGGAAATTGTAGGATAAAATTGGTGAAACACATGTAAATAATGTAATATTTATTCATGACAATACATTAAATTGCAAAAAATAACTGAACCAAACATTAACTTAATAGACAATATTACCTATACAATGCATTACCAATACGATAGTGAGGAGGGCTATGTAGATCAGGGAAATTGTGGGGTAAAAAATATTAAATATGTACATTTTCATTATAAACTTTTACCGCTCAATTTCCTTCCAGTTCATACACCTCCCCACTATCATATTTCTAAATTGTATTGGTAACACTGTCATTTCAGATAGTAGTTCAATTTTTTTTTGCAAGTAAAAATGTTTTCATGAGAGAATATTACCGTAATATGAAAAATATGACATGTACAGCGCATGTCAGCCCATTCACCATGCCTGTTTAGCAGCATGTCAATCTACACAACAGCGTCATCGAGCAGTAGAATCACACAGTGCCACGTGAAACAAGTGTTAGGATCAGTGCTCAAGTGTAAATTGTAATTACGCTTTGTTTCCATGGACATTCGTAATTTTCTTTAGTGCAGTATTTGTTCATGCAGTGTTCTACATAGTCCACTTTGGGCACCCATGCACTCAGTAGAAGTGCCACATGCATTTGTTTATGTTCACGTATGTTTTCTTTGAGGGTTATAACGTGTATTATTGAAGCGTCATGTAATAAATATGTTTGTGTTCCCACCGTGCACTAAAGTGCCACAGCAGTGCAGGTTTGTATAGTATTAATAATGTCATAGCAATTTTTTATGTTGTGTATTGTCGTTATGTGCGATTGCCAGTTAGAATGCCATGTGGTGACATTCCATAGATAAAGTGTGGTGGTGTTATTGCCGCATGGTAGAGAGGAGACCACGTGCTCTTATTTACTTTTCACTTCGAAGCTTCTCAAGGAATATTTTCAGTGTTTGTGTTTGTTAGTTTTAAGGGCAACTGCCACCTATGTTTCATTACAAATAATTCTGCAGCCTTTTACATAGGTATGCCAAAATCTGTCACATAATATTACGCGAGAGATAAATAAAATAGGTAGTGTCATGTCTGCCCGTTAGGGACACCACCTAGTTTAACCAGAACAACATGTGGACATGTGAGGGGAGTCTAGAACAATTATGAGTATTCTCCTTTGAGTGGCACATGCCTTACAAAATTCAGTTATGAAATTAAATAAGAAAATTTCATAGTCATGAGAGTAAATACTGGCTTCGCCAGTATTGTGAGCTCATTCACTGGCAACCAGCTACTGCACCCGGCAACGTGGCTAGCACGTGGCAGGATAACCTGCAAATGTACATATTTAGAATATGTGTTTTTTTGTTTTTTATCAGGGTATTATGTTTTGTTAGGGTTTTTAATTATATTATGTGTAACTAGTTTGATGCAGGAAGGCTCTCACAGGGCTCCAGCCCGTAAACCATCACGACTAAATGTGTGGTTAAGGAAAGTGTGGCAACAATGCCACTGGCAGATATTTATTTTTATATATTTTATGTTTAACTGTTAAGAAATTAGTGTAAAGGTTTTTCTGTTTCACCTGTTCATCGACCTCATCATTATTTATTTAATTTTTATAAAGGAGAAGCCTCACTCTTTTACCCGCTTCGCTCCATCGGCTGCTGGGTCGTCTCCATCGAGCCATATCGCGGCTCATCACGTACCCCACAGTGCTACAGATGCCAAGGCCTTGGACACTCGTCGCTGCGCTGCGCCCGCCGTCTCGCCTGCTTCCGCTGCGCCGGGGAACACTGGTCCCGGGACTGCGCCTCCAAGGACGCCGCCCCCAAGTGCTGCCTCTGCGACGGCCCTCACAAGGCCACCGATCCCGCCTGTCCCAACCACGTCCGCTACGCCCTTCGTCATTCCCGCCGCACACCCGCCGCCGCCATCCCGCCCCTTCTCCCGCCTCCAGACCTCACGTCCTTGCGCGAATTCCCCGCCGCCCCCAAGGTCAACCCTTGGCTCGCCCGCGCGCAAGCGCGCGCCCAACCCCCCGCCCCCGCCTCCTTGACTTCCGGACGAGTCCCGTTACCGTTACCTCGCCCGTCCGCTGCCCACGTCCCGTTACCTGCTCCCCTCGCCAACCCGTCCGCGGCTCCCGGTCAACCCCGCGCGCCTGCTGCAGCTTGCGTTCCCGACGCGCCCGTTTCCTCCCTCGCCGACTCCCTCCGCGATATCGTCGCGTTCATCCGCCCATTGCTCCCGCTCATCCGCTCCACCATCACCGCCCTATCCCGTGCCCGCTCCCCTACAGAGAAACTGGACATTCTCCTGAACGTTCTCCTCCAGTTTTTCGATGGACCCCCCTCCCCCCCTTAGGTTCCTACTCTGGAATACGTGCTCTCTCCTCCCCAAACTCTCCGACCTTCATTCCCTTCTTCGCGATCACCGCCCCGATGTAGTTTTCCTCACCGAAACCTGGCTCACCCCCGCCCTTCCTTTCCACGTTCCGGGGTACATCGTCCACCGCTGTGACCGAGCCGGTCACGGGGGTGGGGTGGCCCTCCTCCTCAAGTCCGCCATCGCCCATCACCGCCGTACCGTCCCTACCTCGCCCGCGGCTGAGGCGGTAGCCGTTCGTCTGCACGGCCGCCCCTATCCGATCACCCTCGTCTCCCTCTACCTCCCGCCCAACTTTCCTTTCCCGACCGACGCCGTCGAGGCCCTCGGCAGGATCGACGTACACGTCGTTCTTGCCGGCGACTTCAACGCGTCCCACCCGTCCTGGGGCTGCCCTTCCACGAACCGCCGGGGCACCTCCTTACGCCAGCTCCTCCGCCGCTCCAAACTCACGCTCACCGCACCCCCCTCGCCAACCTATCATCCCGCGCACCGCAACCGCCGCCCTTCCACCCTCGATTTCACCATTTCAACGCACCGTCCCATCGTCACCGACGTCCGCTCCATAGCCGCCGGCCCATCCGATCACTCTCCCGTCCTCGGCCTCATCCACTACCGTCCTCACGCACGGCCCATTTTCCCTCGCTTCAACTTCCGTTCCGCAAACTGGCACGCCTACCAAACCTCGCTCCACGATTCCCTCGACCTCGCCGCTCCCTTCACCACCCCCGCCGACATCGACCGGAACACCTCCGTCCTTTCCGACGCCATCACGGCCGCCGCCAACGCCCACATCCCCCTCCTCCGCCCGTCCACCGGCCCTCCTCCTCTCCCGGACCGCATCCGCAACGCACTGTCCCTGCGGAACCGCTTCCGCGGCCGCTGGCAGGCATCCCGCCTCCCGCAGGATAGGAGTTCGTACCTCCTGCTGCGGGGCTGGTGCCGCCGGCTGGTCCGGAAGTGGAAGGCCGATCAGGAGACTTTGCGCCTCCAATCCCTCACCCACTCCGACGGCTCCCTGTGGACGCACATCCGCCGCCAGAAATCCGCTCCAACCACCATCCCGCCCCTCTCCACACCCCCTACCCTAGCCGAGTCGGCCGCGGAGAAATCCGAGGCCATCTCGGCGTTCCTGCGCACCACCTTCGCCTCCGTCCCGCTTCCCGCGCTTTCCTCCGACTCTTCCGAGGACGAGGACCACCCCCCCATCCTCGCCGATCACGTCACCCTTCCCCTCCTGCCCGACCGTCCGCCTTTCCGTCTCGCGACCCCGCGGGAAATTTTCCTCATCCTCTCTCGCCTTCGCCTTTCCGCCGCCCCCGGCCCGGACTCCATCCCGGCCCCCCTCCTCCGCGCCCTCCCGCGCACCGCCATCGTATTCCTCACCCGCCTCGTCAACGCCATCCTCCTCCAGTGCCATTACCCCACCCCCTGGAAATCCGCGATCGTCGTCCCGATCCCAAAACCCGGCAAACCCCCCGAACTCCCCTCCTCGTACCGACCCATCTCCCTCCTCTCCATCCTCTCCAAGGTGGCCGAGAAGGTCATCTACAACCGCCTCCTCCTCGCCGTCTCCGCCGCAGCCATACTCCCCAACCACCAGTTTGGCTTCCGTCCCCGCCACTCCACCACCCACGCCATCGCCCGAGTGGGACGCGTCGCGGTGACGGGGTTCGCCCGGCGCCAACACACGGGCATGGTGCTCCTCGACCTGGCGAAAGCCTTCGATTCCGTCCCGCACCGACAACTCATTTCCCGCCTCTCCTCCATGGCCATCCCGCCTCACCTCACCCGCCTGCTCTGCTCGTACCTGGGGGATCGCTCCTACCGGGTGCGGGTGGAGGGCTCCCTCTCCTCACCCCGCCGCATTCCCGCCGGCGTCCCGCAAGGTTCCATCCTCAGCCCCCTCCTCTTCTCCCTCCACATAGCCGACCTGAAAGTCCCTCCCGGAACCCACGTGATCCAGTACGCGGACGACACCTGCCTCCTCTCCTCCTCCGTCCACGAGCACATGCTCAGCGATCGCCTCAGCCGCGGCCTCACCTCCATCCAAACCCAGCTCCACGCCCGCGGCATCGCGCTCAACCCTTCCAAATCCGAAGCCGTTCTCTTTTCCCGCCTCCACCCCGCCGAGGATCACCCGCCCCGCCTATCCGCCTCCGTCATCCCCTGGAAACCCCAGGCCCGCTACCTCGGCGTCATTTTCGATTCCCGCTTCAACTTCATCTCACACCTCGACTCCGTCACCTCCAAAGCCCGCACCGCCATGATCCACCTCGCTCCCGTTCTCCGCCCTTCCGCAGGAACCCCGTCTTCCATCCGCACCACCGTCTTCAGCACCTTCGTCATCCCCATCCTCACCTACGCCTGCCCAGCCTGGTCCCACGTCACCACCCACGCGCTCCGCCCGCCCACCCACATCTTCTTCCGATCCCTTCGCCTCATCCACCGCCTCCCCCTTCCCGTAACCCGCGACCAGGTCCTCGCCACCGCGCGCGTCCCGCACTTCCACACCATCCTCGCCACCCTCACCGACCGTTTCCGGCGTTCCTGCACCCGCCACCTCACCAACCCCCTCATCCGTCAACTTTCCAACCCGCTACCGCCTACCCCGTATCCTCGTCGTCCGCTCCTCTCAACGCAGCACTTGGTTCCCGCCGCCGAGGACGAAGAGGACGCCGAGGACCATGGACCACCGCCGGACACCTGACGAAGGCCAAGGCCAAGGCTGACTTAGCGCTGCCCCCATCACCCCCGTCACTTTCTTCGCCCCACTTGACGTCCCATCACCATTTCTCCCACATTTGACTGACATAAATTTCCGCCCCCGAAATAAAATGAAAAATTAGTTCCCCCTCATGCGTGCCCAGTCTCCAAGGTAAGCACGCTCCCCAATAACTTGGTAAGATTTTTTCCTCCCCAGCAGCCCCGCCCTTACACTTCTCGCCACCTCATCCTCATTCAAGCCCATATGTACCTCCCGGTCGGAGGGGCTTCTCCCACACAAACACTCCCTGGGCTCACACAACACGCTACACTAAAAAAAAAAAAAAAAAAAAAAAAAAAAAAATAAATGTTTTACTTTTATACAAGTCACATGACTTGTTGCGGTGGCCTGGCCAATTGGCAGGCGCCGTGCCAAGAAAGTTCAGTAGAGTCGCCATGATCTAGCTGTAGTAGACGCACGTTGTCCTCCCCGGAACTTCAGCCTTCTTTGTAATGATCATATAGTATATAAATAGTTTAACTTTAATATAACTGTAACATTTACTCTTTGTTGTACGGGGAGTGAACCACTCCATACCAGATCATGTTGTAAGTTTACCATAATACATGTAAGCTTAGTACCTGTTTGTTCAGTATCGGTGTTCACCCACTTTAACAGCGAACCCGAGTGTATGTGCCCATTATGGGAATAACATAAATGAATGAAGTCTTAAAGCATTCGGCCTTTCATTTACCCTACTGCCTATCGGTAGCTTAATCGACGTAAGTGTACCGGCATAACCTTTTAAGGCATAAGGCGGCTTATAACAGCCCCGGGAGCGAGCATGAGCATACGGAAGTAGCTCCGATAACGTCCACTAGCCCAGAGTCTTCTGGTATATGTAAGAATGAATTCCACACTCTACAATTCTACAATATTCTTCAGTTAGGATGTCGGACATCAACAAGTGCACTTAAGGCCGTCGGCCACACGGCCCCACTAATCATCGTGCTCTCCACTAAGAATGCTGGCGCCCACCCGGAATCATCACGGTAATACCTTTTTCCTCCTAGTCCACATGACCTATCTCCTCGATGGTCCACCAACCAGATGTCAAATGGCTAGGCCCAACTAGGGGCTTTGTCTCGTCTAGCCCTCTTCCTAATGTCAAATAGTAAAATAAAATGATAAATTTCAAAACACACACACACTATTTCTCAGTGCAAATAGGCTGCACACATGACAGTCACTAATGGGGGAACTCCAAGCTTCACTGATACACAACGCTTCGCGTCGCCACCTAAAAAAAAAAAAAAAAAAAAAAAAAATCCCCTCAAGTCAGGGGAGTTGCAGTGACAATCAGGAAATCAGCTGTTTATCCATACAGTAATATACAACCAAATCAGTTGCCATATTTTAAATAGATAATGAATGTAGCCTTCCCGATTTTCATTTTCCATGTTTCTTTGAACTCACTTTAGGCAATTTCTGGTTGACGCATTAATAAAGGCGAGACCAATTCCCTTACATTGTGTTCATGGTGTACCATTCTCTAGTGAACCTGCTGTCGACAATATATTAAGTAAAATAAAGTTAACTTGTGTGTTACGATGGTGATGGTGAGGATGTATTTAGCAGTAGGTTGTAATCATTACAGTACCTTAATTACAAATGTGTACTAGGTTCCTGAATTAAATGAACTATTGCAAACTACATTATTAGTACAAACGTGTGCCACATTCCTGACCCCTAGAACGTGCACCACGTCTGTGAAGAACCTGCCTCAAGTTCAACTCGGCTCCACACGAGTGCAAGGGGCTGCAACCAGTGTTCCATGTGCTCGCACGAGTCTGCACCATAAATAGGTGTGCTGTTAAATATGTATGTAGGTTTGTTTACGTTTCTTCTGTGGCCCTGTTGTGTTTTATTATTATAATTATCATTTTGTTTACAAAGTGTTGAATGTATTCACATCTTTCCTTGCCCTCCTGTTAAATTAATAAAATAGTCGCAGATGAATCGTTCAAAACAACTATTCAGGACAGCATGTTTACATGGCACTTCGGTCTGGTGGCACGCATCTCTCATGTTGCCCACTCAAAATTTTTGTATCTTACATCTCCCTTACTTCGACATTTTTTTAAACTAGCAGTTTAAAAGTAATTTACTTAATAGTTAACATCACACTAGTATGATAAATTACAATTATGACAGCAAATACCATTAAAAATTGGCTGACAAAATCTTGGCTTCAAGTCACCTCTCCTTTCCCCAAAAACATTGTTAGGTGCAGAACCAGAGTCATTCATGGTAGTAATACATTTGCTATATTCTTACTACTCCGAACCACTACATGAAAGTTCATTATTTTAAAAAACCTATTATGCACTGCCCTTGGGTGTTTCCTGTTTCGCCTATAAACTGTGCCATCAAGCATTTTCAGTAAATATGCAGGGGTCCACTTATTACCTTGCTGAACTGTTAACTGACTGGTTTAGACTTAGTTTAGGTAATGCTACTGCACTCCTGTCATAATAGCACTTATAGCTATGCTGACGAGCTCTAAGCCTGTCCGGTACATCGGCATGAACATGAGGTTTTAGTGGGTCAGAGTGAGTAGGAATTTTAGATTTTAAACGGTGGTGCAAATGTATTTGAGCTGGAGAGAGCCCAATGCCAGCAATACGAGTATTCCTGTAGTCAAGGAGTGCCAGGGACAATGGAATTTTACACCTAGTCATGTTACCCAACATACACTTTGCAATATCTAATGCTTTTTCAGCTAACCCATTAGACTGTGGAAAATGTGGGCTAGTAATTTGAAATTTAAAGTTCCAGCCTTCAGCAAACTGCTTAAACTCTTAACTACTAAAAGGTACGTTGTCTAAGACTACAAAATCCTGACTGCCAAAATTAGCAAACACTTCTTCAAACTTTTTTATTACTTCACTTGATTTAGCACCAAGCAACTTTAGTTCTCCCCACTTATAAAAGTAGTAAAAGAGCACAAGGAAGTTTTTTCCTGCAAATTCTAAAATATCCATCCCTAAATGAGCCCAAGGCCTATCGGGAACAGGGTGAGGCATCAATGGTTCCTTAGTATTAGACCTTTAGTATGTTTGGCAAATTTCACAGTTACTAACAACCCGCTCTATGTCACACAACATGTGAGGCCAGTAAAATACCTCTCTGACTGGCTTTACACTTGCAGATTTCCAAGTGAGTTTCGTGTATCAACTCTAGCATTGCTGGCCTTAAAGACAAAGGAACGGAATTATTTGGCCCTACAAAAATCAAGCCATCTACAATTTCTAACAAGTGCCGAAGCCTCCAAAATATTTTACAAGTATGTGGTAATAAGGGTTTTACACTAGGCCAGTTACCAGCTATCACCTTAGCAAGAAGAGAGAGAGTTGAGGGTCCTGAGTTATTGCTCCTCTAAACTCCTCTTTTCTCTCATCAGACATGGTTAAATTGGACACCAAAGAATGAATTGCAAACTGCAAGTCATCATCACAGTTCTCATTTTCCAAGGTTGCGCGAGACAACATGTCTGCAACATACATTTCTTGTTCTGGTCGGTACATCACAGTCACTGAGTACTGCAGCAATTTGAGACGAATATTTTGAATATGTGGAGTCAATGAGCTAATATCGTTTTTCATGATGCTCACCAGTGGCTTACGGTCGCAATCCAAATTTAACAGCCAAAAATTCTAGATTAATGGGTGCCCATTTATCTTCAGCGCTAGTTATGCTTCTTGAAGCAAATCCTATTGGCTTGCCATTTTGCATGGCACAACCAAGTCCAAGAGAAGAAGCATCAGTCTGGACTACAAATTCTAGGTTTGGGTCAAACACCCAGAACAGGGGCTTAACAGATTAGACCTTTTAAGGCTACCACTGCAGATTCTTGCTCATGTGACCATTGCCAAGGTATATTGTTATGCGTAAGGAGCCTCAAGGAAGAAGAGACTTTGGCAAGGTTGGGAATACATTTTCCTAGGTCCAGGAAGCACAACTACTTTCTTGTTTATAGGCAATGTCATGCACAAAATAGTATCAACATGTTTTTTGTCTGGCTCAACACCTTGAGCAGAGATTACATTTTCAACATAGCTTACAAGTGACAAGATACTGAAACTTTGACTTATTAAGCTTAACATTACATTCTCTCGCTCTACACAACACCTTACGAACTATGGATTCTAACTACTTGTGAATTAGCTCTCATAATTATGTCATCAAAATACATGTCTACTCCATCAATATCACCAAATATTTCGGACATTTTATGCTGAAATATTTCAGGTGCATAACTGAGCCCAAATGGAAGGCGATTGAATACGAACCTCCCAAACTGTGCAACAAAACAACAAAGGTTGGAACTAGGCTCATCAAGAGGGCCTGAAAAAAATCCATTTGACAAATCACATGTGGCATAATACTTCAACCTTGCTAATCTTGATGCGGGATCCTCTGGTGAGGGTATTGGATGCATTTCACCAATGGCTTTATTCAAATTGTTAGGATCGAGACACCACCGAATACCACCACTTTGTTTTCCAACAACGACAAAATTGCTGACCTATGCAGTAGTAAAAGTTACTTTAGAAATTACATCAGACTTCTCTAAAAGTTTCAAAGCTAGCTTTAGTCTGGAAAATAAACTACGGGAACTCTACGGCAAGAGTTAGCAACAGGAGCAACACTCGGATAATTGTGAATAGTAACTGGCTTACCAGAAAACTTCCCTAGGACTGTAAACACATCTTTAAACTCTTGCAGTATGTCATCCTTACTGGATACTGAATGTTGAGCAACACTAACATGCTGTACCAAATTCAGTGCTTGGCATGCTACTAAACCCAGCAGAGGTACAGCCTGCAGAATGTTAACAACTTCAAACTGTATTTGATGCTCTTCTTTGCGAACCACACGAGGTAATGTGACAGATCCCAGATGAGGTAACTCTCCATATGCTTAGTGATGGACCTTTCTTCTGTATGTCACTAGTGCTTACACCCAGTTTTGAGAGCAAAGCAAGTGGCATCGTGCTGACCTGAGCAGCTGTGTCGAGCTTGAATCGACAACTGTGTTAAGAACAGTAATGGGTACCCACTATGACTTCTTATTAAGGTATGTGGGACCACCAACTTCTGCTACATACAAATAGTCAACAGGATCAGACACTGCTTCAACTTGACATGACCAAGTTTCTAGATTCAGACACACTTCATTAGCTTGTCGTGGGCTGACTGCTTGTTTTGCTTACTACAATCAACTGGATCACCGACTGGTGAACTCTTACAAACAGCTTCGAAATTATTCTCCCGACAACACTTTGCACACGTTTTATTTATTGCGGGGCACGTTTTCTCATGCCCATGATTATAGCCACATTTAGTGGTATGCTTAGACGTACGCTTTAAGAAATATTTGTCAACAACCTGAGGAGACTGAACTGCAAGCACTTCGTTAAGTTTGCATCCATACTGTTTTACTCTCCATAACCTTCACCTGAATGCGACTTGCTTCTAAATGACACACATCAACAGCCTTACCAAGTTTTAAATAATCTCCTGTTTGAAGGAGCTTTTCTTGCATTGCCGCATCATTAATTCCCACCGCTAGTATATCACGACACAAAAGATTTTCTTGTGCGCCGAATTCACACATAAGACAGATTTTTCACGTCTGTAATTAATTATGCTACTGGCATTCCTTCCAGGTGTCTTAAGATTAGAAAACGAAAAGCATGGCATGCAATACTTGTCGAATCTTGAAATGACAGTACACACTTGAGCTTCAGCCTCAGCGAGGTTAAAATAATTTTAGATCTCAATACCCTTGTCGCCGATTGCATTCAATATCAGTGCCAATCGCAGGATTTCAGAGTAGTTATTTATTTTCAGTTCTTGAAGGTACAACTAGAATTTCTGTTTCCAAAACGTCCAATTTTGGTCTAAATTACCTTCTGCAACAAGGTGATCAGGAGGTTTCGCAAACTTTTCCATCTTGACCGAATACAACACTGAACGTATTTACCGTAACACCACGAACTAAAAAAAAATTTCCCCGTACCCGACAGCATGTTAGATTAATAAAATAATCGCAGAAACATCGTTCAAAACAACTTTATTCCAGGACAGCATGTTTACATGGCCGCCATATCTGTCATGTACTTCAGCCTCATGGAGCACATCTTGAATGTTGCCAATACAACATATTTGGAAATATATCTTACAGTTTTGTTATGATTATTTTATTTCTTTACAAAGTGTTAAATGTATTCACGTAATTTTCCTTGCCCTCCAGAAAGTCATTATTATTTGTTCCTGTGTGACCACGTGGTACAGAACATGCCGCACCAAGTGCATCAGTGCGTCGTATTTGGAATGAGTGAAATGTTTACAAGTTTGTATATCGCCCCTATGATTGAGTGCATTATGTCTTTTAAATTCTACAAGGGTTTTTATGAACAAAGGTATGTTTGTAAGATGTTTATTTTCGTGAATGTGTTGCCATGCGCAACTTATGTTTTGATAACACGTCGCGCAGCCAAGTGCTAGGATGCCACACATGTGGAATATCTTAAGTTTAGTGTGTGTGCCTGCCACGAATATACTTAAATCAATATTTCTCTTAACAGGTCAGTACTCTGGTCGGTAAAATATCGGCAAAGCCCGTAGTGAGTTACGTGGTTCATGAACAGGTGACACGCATGACTTAGCGTAATGACCATGTAGGCAAGAGCGGCCTGAAAAATATAATTAGTTAATATATGAATATGTACTATTCAGTGTTTTGATTGTGCTGTAAATTAAAATTGAGAGCTATGTAAATGAATGCAAACAGATCCCAGCACATGCAGAGCCATGCACGGGGAAAAACATAACCCACAAATGTGAGGTTAGAGTGCCGCTTAAATGGTAAGTTTTATATTTACATTTTTATATTTTATATTTTTAATTAATCACGGGAGCTTTGAAGAATAATTTTTTGTATGCCGAATTTTCATCCAGGGCCATAATCATCTACTTCATTTCATGATTGTGTTTAGTATAATTTGTTATGTAACATGGCGACGGGAGTTGATGCCAGTGAGTTAAATTTACGTATGTTAATATACAAGTTTTTAATTTTTCGAGACTAATTTATTAACATGGAAGTGTTGTGTTGCAATTCTGCAATATTTTGTGATCTTGTTTTTATTAATTATCAGTGTCAAGTGTGATTTTTCACAGGAAAAGTTATAACGATCCATAAAGGCGTGGGCTGTTTCTCGACTGTTCAGAATGTTAACCATCTTATATTTTATCTACTCGGGTAATGTTTTAGACGTGTTTCATATTTACGTACCTTTCATCAAGGGTTTATAAATTCAGTGCTTTATCAAAATACTTTAGGTTCATATCTTAAAATTTAATTGTTGTCTTGTTTAGGCACTGATGGAATATACATTACGTTTAGGGAATATTCAATGTAAAAATCGCATTGCCCTCAAAAAAAAAAAAACCAAACTGGACCTAAATTTACTGCTGTGTTTTAAATATTCGGAACAAGCGGTCTCTGATATGCGGTTGATTATTCTTGGGAGCAGCTGGCGGAAGCATTGGAGGGCCTTTGGAAGGCGGTCCTCCGGAGCTGCTGGATACATTAATTCCCCCGCACCCTTCTGGGAGCCAATTTGCAGTTAACCCCGCCCATTGGGGGTGGAGCTACTTGATGTCGCACATGGTTTACTGGATCCCTTATCTAAGCGGTGCTCGCCACTCGGCACGAGGCGACGACATAGCTTGCCATTGTGCGCTCTTGGAGGCTGCGACGCTGCAGGGAGTTTTGCTTCCGTTTCAGTGGCACATCGTTTGAATATCGCTGCCGTCCTGCGGGTGCGGCAAATTTAAAATGGTCACTCTTCGGAGAGGGGCATTGCCAGGACGACTTCTAGGCAAAATGCCACCTAAAAGTAGAAGCCGAGATCATGTTGGGGAGTCTTTTTGGTATAAAGCTCTTTGCTAAAGCGCTGGAATGCATCACGCGTCAACTAACAAATTAGAGCAGTTATGGGATTTTTTTACATTTATTAATCTTATATAAAGGGGCATTACACAGACACTGGCATCCTTTCTCTCCCACCCCCCTTTTTTTATACCTAACTGTTCATGTGTGATACGAAAAGAGTATTCAATTTAATGAGGTTAGTACTACATTGGATATGCAGAATGCAATTTTAATATTGTTTGTAAGCACAGACCTGGGAAATATGCCGCAGACATCTAAACACTCAGAATTTTATTCCTAACTGGAAGCACATTTATTAATCTGACTATTTACACATACAACAGAACAACATTTTATAAATATTACTTATTGACTTTTAAAACAACTTGCAAGCTTTATAACCACAAAACGTACACGTTAATTTTCCCACCTGAAAAACAATATGGCGACCAGCATAAGTACGCAAGTATGGCCAAAATGTAAATTTCAAATACTTACCAAGTATAGATCCTGTGTGCACTACACAGGGTATTTGAGCAGCTCTAGTATACACATGGTGATGTCACTTCCGGGGACAAGTACGCACTAGTATGCAGTTTGAGAATTCAGAAACTAATAAGTATGGTTTGTCACTAAACACGAGGATACACGAGCTTGCCCGAATTTAATGACGTCAATAGATCTTAGCCAATAGGAAGCCCCTGAATCTACGACGTCTAATTCTTCTCTTAAGAAATAGAATGGAGAAGTTAGTTCCTCTAAATAAGCATATTATTTTTATACTGTTTAGAAATGTAATTTGTATGCTGGGATCAACAGAAAACGCATGTAGAATTATAAATACTGCCAGTCAACTAGTAAATATATGCGGAATTGCTATTTCTAAGATTTTGCTAACGAAAGTTTATGAAATAATTTTATTACGAGATTTTTTGAAAGGACAAATGAGGTAAGAGGTGTATTCGTGTGTTATGCTCTTTCTGCTACTCCTGCTCTCTTAACGCTACTTTCGTGCTCTCGGGTTTTCGTTATACCGTAAGTATTATTTTTTGTTTGGCGTTCGGGTGGCAGGAGCATTGCGCTTTCTGCTCTTGCTCGCCGAGGTAGAGCAGAAATCGCAGCACGAGAGCAAGTGACGTTGCCGCCAAAAGTTTAAAATATAAGCATTTATCTTTACCCGCTCGTGGATGAAGTTTCGCAAATAAAAATTGATTCTGCAAAGTATAGTGGTCTTAAGCCACTCTTGGTGGAGACTTATTTCTCAGGACAGTTTATTTCCTTTCACCGTTTCGTAGTCTACTAACAATAGGCTCTTGAAGGTGGCGTGCTCAAGGCATAGATTATTTTTTACCGCTACCGGTTTGGTCAAGAACGAGCTTCAGGCATGCGAATGCGGTTAGACATGAAATATAAATAAATATGCATTTTTGTCACCACGACATAATTTACGCATTATATTATCTGCAAATTTAAAAATAAAGTAAGTAGGCATTCCTAATTATACGTAACTATTGCAAATACATAAAACTTACGGATATGCATAATCGAATGACAAAATTCAAAATATTCGATTATCGAAGATCATTCAAGTGATCGATTATTCGCACTAGTCACTCGAATGTATTAAACTCAGCGAATCGCTCGGACTCTCCACGACTCGTCGCTCATCAATCGGCGTTCAACACTCGCTTCGATACGCTGACAGGAGGGAGGAAAGTGAAAATCCATGTATCGTTTTGTATCCGTCAGTTGTGTCTGTCCGTTTGTCCGTCCAGCCATCCATAGTCCCTCTCTCTTCGTTCGTCCATCCATCCATACCTCCAACACTACTCATCAATTCCTCCATCCCCCTCTACCCATCGAACCATCCCTCTTTTCCAACCATCTATAAATCCATCCCTCTAACAATTTAAACATCCATCTCTTTCCATCCCATTCTTTATCTTTTCCACTTCCCTCCCTCTATCCATCTATTCACATCACAATCCCTCTCGATTTATCCATTCATTCTTCCATCTCTATCCACCAGTTCTTCCCTCAATCCATCCATACATATCTATATCCTTACATCTATTCCTCTACCCACCATTCCATACATCCACACATTTCTATCTATCCATCCATCCATACATTTCTCCAACCATTCATACAAGCAAACCATCTCTCCACCCATTCTTTCATCCCTCCCTCCATATATTTATCCATTCTCTTCTATATGTCCATCCATCCTTCCCTGTAACCATTTATCCATGTTAGTCTATCTATATGTTCATCCATCCCTTTGTATATTCATCATATCTTTATATCCATCAATCCATTTCTACCCATACAACTTTACATAAATCCTGCTCTATCCATACATCTCTGTATATCCAACCTTCCCCTCTATCAATTCAACCATTCATCCAGTCCCTCTATCCATACCGCTGTGTCTGTGTATCTCCGCCTCTTTCCATATGTCCATCCATTCTCCACTATACAACCATCATTCCTTCCATTTATTCGCATAACCATCAATCCCTAGAAAAATCCCTGCCTGTACATGAATTACATACATTTATCCATCCCTCCCTATCTATCCTTCCATCCCTTTTTTTAACCATCCACATATATATTACATATAAACATCGCATATTTTCTTGGATTATTGACAGCGTAGCCTAACCATGGGGCATAAACATGGGACCAGTGTGCTTTATTTGTTCGACACTGGTAGTGTTGTGCAACATGTACCTCGAACAATAAATCGAACCGAAACTTTTGCAGCGTTTTCTTTGTGTAATTGGGCAGTCTGTCCTTTCTAGGAGCTGCACCTGCAAATCACAAACTCAACACGAATTCTAGCTCCTATTTTCTTAAAACTGAGCATGGGGCACACAGAATGGCTCCTTAACAATTCCACTGACTGATCAGGAGCGCCTTAATACTACTCCAACATCTTGGTATAGCTCAGCACATCATCGGATGCCAAGTCAACTGGGGATTCATGCCACACACTGGGTGATTGTATGCACACCCTCAACATCTCGTGCTTCCCATGAAACCCGAACATACCACCATGCTCCCATGTGTCCCAGGTGCAAACCGACAAACCAATTTGAGATCACCTTACACTTGAGTCGCAGACCACTTAACATGTTGCACAACTTGGGCATGTTTCGAATTCAGGAGAATTTAATGAATACATAAAAACCTGAATATATGTGGATGACCGAACAGACAAACATTTAAAGTCCAGAAACAAAAGTTGACATACTACATGTATGTATGTGCACAGGATAAAACTGAACTATACTGACAAACTGAGGCAGGTGATTCGTCACTAAAATGCAGGTAGAAAATACATGTATGACCTATAGCCTAAGTATTTTTGAAGGGTGTAACCACCCTTGGTAGTGTAACTGGAGCTGGTGCCTGTCACCATCTTGCAAATAATGCATTATCCATAGACTGGATAAAGTGGTAACTGTAAAACATTGGAAGCCCCTTACGTAGAGGAGGGGTTGGAACCCAATATGGGCATGTAAACAGTTAACTTTCCGAAATGTTTGGCAGTTTCCTGTGGATTGTAATTTACATGCTAAACAAACTGTTGTCTGTTTTTAACTCAATATGCTACGGTTTTCAGGAAATTAAATTCATGTGCAGTGAAATGCAATGTTTGCAGAGGTAGATTATACTGCATTAACATAAACACATTGTCATGTAAGCTGAAAATTCAAGGCAACCCTTCATTGTTTATAATTAACTAGCGACACACCCCATCCTCGCTCGAGTGTGATTTACAAATATGGCGTTGTTTAGGTTGACAGCAAGTATATACACTAAATACTTAAGGTAACCAACATAAGATTTACACTATGTTGTTCAAAAAGTCTTCATAAGTGAACTTTAAAACACAAATATTGTTACTGTGAATCATCGTTAAACGAAAAACATATGCTGTCGCGGACTTTTTTGAATACCATTTGTAGATCTACAGTTCTGTAGTACATTCATGTGGCGCATCTCATGGTTTAGTCAGTGTAAGCCATGCAAGTACCCGAAAAGCAGTTTTTTTTAGACTATTAGAAATTTTCGACATTTCTGTACAATCCTTACATTACATATTAATATATTTTATACCTAAACCTCTTTCTCAAGGAATTCTCTAAGTGATGGTGAAAACCGCATCAAAATCCACCAATTAGTTTAGAAGCCTTAGCCGAACACACACACGGCCGGGCGACTGTTTTATACTGCGTAAAGATGGCAGATTACTAATCTGCAGAAAACGACCGAAATATGCAAGAATGTTTCTGTGTCAATCTTAGGATTCCAACCTCCTTTATGGAAGTGGGTTGATATTTGTTTTCCATTTACTATGGTTAGCACTTTGTAATTAAAATATACATTATCCATCTAGCTGTAGAATTAAAATACGATTCACTTTCAATAGGGATCGCATCAGGTTGGGATACTTGAAAGCCAATAAAATAACATACATGTTATCTTTTTTTATTACATTCGTTTGGGTTACTAACTTTAATACAATCTGCCCTTCGTAGATGGTTTAAAATGCGTAACAATAAAGCATTCATTGCAGTAGCTTCTCTAGGACAAAACATGTTCTACTTTTACTGCAACTGCTCACAGCATTTATCATCACAATTTGGTTGCTATGACACATTAAAAAAGTTTTACGTATGTTAGCAAATGTAAATAAAATGTCCAAACTGCAATATACAAGAAAAATTCCTTTGCTTAAAAGGACCCATTTTGTGGTCAGTTATATAAAATACTTATTACGGACACTATGACAAAATACATTTTTTCCCGTCTACGCAAGTAAATTACACTTTTTAGGAAATATTTTTCGAATACCCCACACTGTACTAAAATAAATATAACTTATATACTGTTACATAAAGTGCGTGGTGTTCTTTATGAAATTAACATTAAACATTCCATCGTCACATGTATTTACGTGTCAACTAACTTAATGCTGTTGTGCAAAGGCATTCCGGAATGTTCTTTGAACTAAATGTAAAATGTTGAGTTACTGGAATAAAATTATGATGTACATATTACATCTACGGTACAGTATTTACTAAACAAACACAGTTGCTGTGGATATTCAATAACGTTAATTTACACCAAAACTGTCAATTTGGTGCGACAGACGCGAGTTGGTGTCGGGTGTGGAGCAGTCTCACTTGTTGGGCAGTCAGGGGCCGGACTTGGTCTTTGCGACCTTGTGCTTCTGGCGGAACCACCTCTGCAGCAGCTGCCTGGTGAGGGAGCCGCCGCTAGGCACGTCGTCTGCGTCGTCGTCCTCTTGAGGCGGCGGTCCCAGCCTCACGACGGTGGGCGGACCAGAGTCCTTGCGCACCAGCAGCGACCTCCCGCGGTCTCTCACCGGGGACCTCCCCTGTCCCTGGGCCTGGGCGTGTGCGTGGGCGTGGTCGTGCTCGTTCTCGTCCGACGACGGCTGGGGGGTTTGCACCGGCGTCTTAGCGCTCGCGTCCGGCCAGTTGAGGGCAGTGTGCAGCACGAACCTGCGCACACGCAACCACAGATGTAGTCCAGCCACTGTTACTCCCAGCCTTTCTGAGGCCCTGCTGAAGTTCTACTTCCAGGATATCCCTCTGCCTCGTGCAAACGAAACTTGACCGAGTCTAGAAAATTACACTAAAGGAACAGTGCACCGCATTCGTGTACACTCACTTTAACAGTATTTTACCTAAGAACTATTTATTACTAAAGGCTGTTCACGATAAAATGAGTACTATTTAATTAAACCTTAGAAAAAAGTCACTGTCTGCCTGCGTATATTTAAACGCGCACGCGGAGTGACATACGCCCAGTAAAGTTAGTAACGATGGGTGGAAAATAGTTCCATATCTTAACGTCGAATAAAAAGGTTAGGTAACCATTTGTGATAAATTATTTCTTTCGTTTTCTGTTTTTTTTAATGTATCGGCTTATAAAAATATGAGAAGTTATAAAATATTTACTTTTACAATAATTTCACAGTTCTGCTTGACCAACACATGAATAAAGTGATGGGGCCCATTACAATATTAATTTTACATAAGACGGAAGAATACACAACGTGCCCACAAGTAGATCTTAAGCAGGGCTTTCAAAAGTGCTCATTTTACCGTGAACAGCCTATAGGCATTACCAACACACCAATTATATTATTTTTTATTCATATTACTATTAATTAATTCTTGTAATTTACTGAGGAAATATAAGTGATTGAGAAAAATGCCTAATTTCTTGTCAAATTGGAACAATGTATTTAGTAAAGAGTGCTGACAAACTAAATGAGACGAGAAACGAACGAGAAATAAAGAGAGGATAGAGCGAAATTCGGCCGACAAAGTTTGTGAAGCGATACCTTTTGCAAAACCGGGTGGGAAATACGTAAACTAAATATTAAGGGAGATAAGACCATCGAAATTCAAATTTTAGAAATAATTCTTTGCCGAATATCGGAAACTAAGTGGGATGAAACTATAATTATCTGAACATTTTATGTTTTAGAGATCTTCAACCTTAATGAAAAACTCTCAATGCCTCATAATGCAAATAAGAGGGTTGGCTACCCTCAATTTTAGGCAACTTTTTACAGTCGGGAATTATGAACTTTTGACTAGTTTGTTGAGCAGTATGAAATAATTAACGAAAATGATCCTCTTTTTACAACTGCCAAGGGCCCACAGTTTTCTTTTTAAAACACACACAAAGCTTCGGCTGTGGCGATACAAGCATGTAGGCAATACTACCTATACGAATGTATGGCATGCTGCTTTGTCCACTGCAAAGACGATGGTGGAGGACATTTTTAACACATTAAACAGTAACTAAAGCATCTTAATAATTTGACCATACTAATGGGTGGTTGTAAGTTGTAATGTATTTCTTTTATACGTTAGCAGCATTCGAGCAAGTAAATATCAAAACTCACTAACGTTCATGTAACACGGCTGCACTTGAGCCTACAAGTTCGTGATTTTTGATATCTGCTTATTTGCATGGTGCTGACAAAAAAGATATATGCTACAACTTACGATCACAGTGTAAAATACTTTGCGACACCTCTGTCACGACTGCACGAATACAACTTTGTTATAGTGAACACTTCAAGTGGTGTAGTTTCTAACTGAAAGAGCTACCCAGGTACATATTTGAGAACCCGCTGGCGATGGGACATCAAAATCTGGTGGCAGCGCAGCAACAATTGCACTTACACTGAATTATGATTTTTCAGTGGCAAATCTATACCTTTGTCACAATTCGCAGTCTACAATTCGGGAAGGTATAAAAACCATGCAATGCCTCGAAATGTTCCCGATAAGGAATATTCAAATAATAATCTGTCTCGTTTTCAAGCGACACGCCAACAGAGCTCTACGTGATTGCAAAGATGCCGTAGATGTAAATACAACGATTTCTGCATCTTTGCACGGTCATGCACGTAGGGAATGCTCCGTGAGGCAAACTGAGTCGAGCAAGAACTCTGGGCCATCTAATGCCCGTTTGCACCATCGTGGTTCGAAACTATGAGATCGGATCTAAGATCGACACAGAAAACTGTTGCACCATTTGAGTTCAGAGCTTGACTGGAGATCGAGATGAAGTTCATTTCGAACCTCTGAAATTGGCGGTTCGAAATCTCCATCAGAGATCAGCAGCCATAGTCGACAAATGTAGTTTGAAAATACGTCAACAGATAGAACTAAGTTAGATTGTTTTCTTGGGAAATTAAAACATTATACAAACTTTAATATTATTCATTAAAATTCGTACAACAATAATTCCCTTTAAATAGATAAAACACAGCACATCTAGTTCTTTCTATAGTAAAAGAATACACCTACTTCCATGACGTCATATATTACGAACCAATAGCAAAATTTGTCTCATACTTAATCTCGATCTCTCACTTTGGGACCAAGATCGACGAATCGAAGATCCAGAACCATGAAATTTCGTTGGTGCAACAATTTTCCATTGGAACCAAGATCAAACTGGATACTGATTTGGAACTAGGATCATTCTATCTCGTATCGGGTAAGATGGTGCAACCGGGCATAAGACATTCAACAATCCCAATGCCACACACGCCAACCCCACCACCGCCCAAGACCAGCACCCATCAAATTTATGTGCCTAAAACAACTAGCTGCATTGAACCAGAAACCTGCTGACCCGATACTGTTTTGGAAGTATGACTGGCACTTTAATGCCATTGTGAAGGCTCTTAAGGTAATGTTAGAATTTCAAAAGCATGAAAAGTGAATAATCTAAACTGAAAAGATTTATATTTCAAGGTGGCACTAATTCCTTTGTGGGGATATTTAAAAAACTTAACCAGCAAATTAATGTAAGTAATCTAACCCTGGATCTTGTGGGGAAGATGGAGAGGCCCAATCGTCCAGCCTGGAGCTGCTGCGAGACAAGTTGGCATCCCTGCTGTCGTAGCGCCAGTGGTCGCTGTCGGAATCTGGAGATGGTGGGTCGACGAACTCCACTGTGCGTTGCCTCTTCCCTTGCTCCAGGTCGTCAGAAAACATCTTCCTTGCAGGTTTCTTCCCCGAAAATATACCTTTTTTACTCTCGGCAATTTGTCTTTCTCGTTCTGCAAGCACGGCCTCGACCTCTTTGGTTATATCCTTCGGGAAGTCCTCAAAGAATTCATCACTGCCCAACCTCTCTCTCTTGGTGGTGATTAATGGAGACTGTTTTTTAGTTTCCTCACGTGTACTAACGCCAAACTTCTTGCGAGAGCCAAACCTCCCACTGCCGAATCTCTCCCAATCTTTCCCTGCGATAGCCTCCTCCAGTTCCCTTATATCTTTCGCATACTGCCCATTAGATGTCAGTTTGTGTTTCTCCCTGTCAAAATCGGGGTCTCCCCGACTGTTTGAATGCTCGACAGGGTCCAAGCTGAGATAGGCGCTCGTTCTGTACAAAACCTTTTGCTTCCTTCTCTGTCACGAAATACACTACCAGAATCTCGTTGGTCCTCGGCAATCTTTTTGTCTACCAGGTTCTTATCAAGCACGGCATACGCAGCTTCTATTTCGCGCCCTAACTCGTCTGGAATTTCCATCACAACAGTACGATGACCATTGGTTTTCGGTTCGTTGTGATCCGATGGTCGCTGAGTTCGCAGACGAGGAGTGTCCACGGGTGTCATAGGAAGAAGTTTAACTGCACCAGGTCTCTTGCGGTCTCTGAAAGACACTGTCGGCACCCGAGTTAGGTCATCTTCCTCATCACCAGAACTGACGAGCTGAATAGAAAACAAAAATCATCTGCTAAAAGAAATCTGCCATTAAGCATTGAATGTAACATTCTAATAAAAGACAGGTTGTAGTATAACTATAAATCAATCTAAAAATCTTAGCTAGATGACTTTCAGCGATACATAAAAGCAGAATAGTTCATAAGTATTCAGTACTACACATGAAACCAAAATCTATTCTGTGTTCTAAAGACAGTTTAAACAGAACATTTGAAAAATAACTTTAAACTGTGGCTGCAGATTAGTCACGAAAAAAAAAAGCTGTAAAACACATTCGTCGTCTAAAATGGATTACTTTTACAGGCCAGGACCTTGAAATTGGTGCTATCAGGGTTTATTGCAAATATTACAAAAATGATTTAAGATGAGAAAGTGGAAACTGAGTTCCTGTGAAATGTTTGGCGAAAGAAGAGATGCAACCACCAGTAGCTGTTATATCAGAAAAAATTGTGCTTGCAATGATGCTACCGATTTACAACGACTAACTATTAATTAGTATGCTAAAATGAAAATACTAGTCTTGTAAAATTACCCTAAATCGAAACATTTTGGAAAAATTAAAAATCTAAGCACTGCACTAATGCAATTATCAGTGTCACTGTTCACAGAAATGGTTGGAAAATTCTACCATGATCCCCACAGGAAGTCTTCGATACCTAACATCTTTCATGATTCCACACTACAAAATTTAAAGCATCACTTACATGTGAATCAATGTCATTTTCATGGGATAATTTTAAAACATCTACATGTTAAACAGACTGTATTTCTTTCTCTAACTACACACATCCGGTGTTATAATATGTTCCTTAATTATTAGGCAATGAACCCTCTTTCCAGCTCCACATTATAGGGCGTGCATCATCATATATCATTTAGGCCTAAGTATACGTTTAGAACTATTCGTGACGAATTTGCAACCATCCATAAATTATCAAAGCTGTACACATTTACACCCAGTATACAAAAGAAATACGACCAAAATTAAACTATTTATTTATACGGGGACGGAAGAAACATCATCAGGACATTATTCGTGTAAAAGTTTTGCAATGATTTTCTCAAACAAATTGATTATCGAACTGCTTTAACTGTTTGCAGTATTTCTGCACTGCAAGAAATATTTTTCCCAAACCAGAGGTAAATCACGTAGGTAACAAAGATATAAATACACAGTTAAAATCTATGCTTTTTGAAAATAAAGAAAAAATTGAACATTAAATAATAGATCATATTTGCGATAAAGAAAAATATAGCCATTTAGCCGTGAATTAGTATTTGGAATGATTCATCCATCAAATAAGGTTGAAAATTACCTGTGTTGGCAGCTCGCTCTTTCTGCTAAAGTCTGGTTCTAGATATCGCTGGGCTGACGAAGTCTTAGGCGAGTACTTCTTAAACGTTGGCTCCTCCAGATTTCGACTGGAACCTGAGAACATATTTAATATATATTTGTT
This sequence comes from Dryococelus australis, assembly GCA_029891345.1. NCBI lineage: Eukaryota > Metazoa > Arthropoda > Insecta > Phasmatodea > Phasmatidae > Dryococelus > Dryococelus australis. The sequence goes on from CM056993.1 coordinate 315,012,701, forward strand.
TTAAATGACACCCATATTGCACAAGTACTGCTCTGCTTAAATTATCAGACAAACTGCATAGCACAATAATCTACACTAGTAGTAAATAAATGCGATTGAGAGCCAAGGGGATAGGGGAGCTGGCCTTCGGAGCCAGTCGGCTGTCATGTTGTAATTTCCCTTTTTTGTTACTCAAAATAGACTAAATTTTCTTAAACATTTTCCTTTTTCCTTAAAAGTTCCTCTAAAAAATTCCCGTTTTTCCCAGATCAAGAGGCGGATAAGCGATTCCGAGACAGGAGAGCAGAACTGGGGACTCAGTACCTTGACCTTTATCTTTAACCCCAAAAATGCAAAAAATATATATACATAAAATATTCAATTTTTTTGATCCAAAAAATGTGTATAAATGATTTAAAAGTATTTTAAATAAAATAAAAAAATACCCGAGGTTTCTCCCTCACTCCTCACCAAACAAATTAGTCTGCAGGCCTCCACCCCCCTCGCCCATACCCAGACAGCCATCATGGTTGTCAGCCATCGTAGCAACTACATTGGGTGAACGTGGCCTTGACCATGGCCCCATGACCTTGAATTACTTTGAAAATGAAAACTCGAGAATACATGAAAGTTAGCATGCATATTAAGTTACAGACTACCACCTCCATATTAGATGTAGATTACATTGACCCCATAACTTCGAATGACATTGAAAACAAAAAACTCGAGAAAATAACGAATAAACTGATAAAAGTCAACGAGCATAATATGTTACCACCACTTCATCCAGGTAACCTAGACCTTATGATTTTAGATGACCATGAAAATTAAAACCTGAAGAAAAAAAGTGTACATTATCCACTCACTCATACGAAAAAATGCGAGAGCGCGAGAGAGTCTGCAGGAGTCAATCTGTACAGATTGTTCGCGCAGAGGGATACAAGGAAAATTGTTCCGAAACCTTATATAAGCTAGAAACGAACCGGTTTCGTATTCGTTCCATTCTATCTTGAGAATTTGCTGTGTATGAATCAAAGTGCCTCTCCTCTACTGCCATTTCGAGTCTATCAACTAGTTTATTAGGGTCTTCCCGGAAACGCATAGTATTTTCGACGTCCTCCGACTTCTCTGTGTCACTCATTACAGCAAATGTGTTGGAGGGGTGTGTCAGTGCATTGAGAAAATCACCGTCTTCAACATTATCACCGTCACCATAGTAATTTTCATTATGCTGTCTTCACGATCGTCTTCACATCCGGTTTCATCATCAATACGAAGTTTGGTTTTCTTTGTAGGAGGTGTATGTAAATCAGTATTTTGAGCCAACGACCGTTTATGTTTAAGTTCGTTGACGTCAGGCGCACGCCTTACAAGTGTACATTCCACACATACAGAATAATTCCCTCATTAGCATGAACTGTCTCGCCAATCTTCGGCGGAAAGAGTGCCCATAGATGTAGGAGGTATTTACGACATCACTTGCTAGCTCCCAGTAGACTAATTATTGCAGATATCTGTATGTTCATTCATTGCATCATCTTGTATAAACTGCACATGGTCACTGTCGTAATGCTCCATCGCGCGGAAAACACTCTTCGTACATGCCGTTCTCTCATGTCGCCGAGCATGGCACCTATTGCTTAAGATCTCTTCACATAAGCATCACTGAAGACGACGTAGTGGGTCAGGTAAAGATTCAGACGGACATATTGGAGATGTAGGTGCTGTAGCTAAAGAAGCAGGTGACGTCGGCAATGGTGTTATAGGTACCTCAACCTAAATGTTCGATGGGCCCATTTAAGATTTCCGAGGCTTAACGGCTGAAGAAGTCTATGGCACTGCTGGTACCACTCCCGAAGACTTAGATGGCACTGTCGTAGCTACCATTAGCTCGGGAGTGTCAGAAGACATTGCAGAATAAGACACAGATGCGAAGCTGTAGAAGCTATTCGAGACAATGTATCTTTCACAGCAGCCAATTGTCAAACTAAGCCTCTTCAGCTAATCTTCCTACTGCGTATAATATACACGTGTGCAAGAACTGTGACATATTGACTGACTGGTCTGTGCCCGAACAATGTATTAATGGTGTAATACGATTGGTTCAATCATCGAGTTGCCAAGTAATTGCGGCTGGCCAATCACATGCAGGTATCGAGACATCACACAGGCAGGTATATAAAAGTATAAATAAAAGGTATATATAAATTAATTTTCAATTTATATTATGCATAGTTATGTATATAATTAATTCGATACATAATTATATATATACATACATACGGGATTATAAAGTTGTTTTGAATTAGTTTTATATATAATTATGTACATATAAATATGGGCATATAAAATTAATTTAGAATTATATATTTATATATACATATGCCTACAAGCATGCTTTGTACATTATAGAACGTATACCTCATTTTCGCAAGCCTAGTAAGTATATATCTTGCGTAAGGCTAACTATTTGCGCCAAGCGTTTATATACTAAATATAAATTGATACAAAAATATCAATTTGTAGTAAAGTTTATTAGAGCTCTTCGACCACGTATTACAAGTCTACAAATGCTGTAACTACTATAATTATTTTTCTCTTTTAAGTTCATTTATAAATAAAAGGTCGGTTATAAAAGGTCTTTTTACAGTTATTTATTTTTCACTTTTCAGCCTGAAATTCTTGATAGTATATATGAAGAGTAATTATACATTCAGACTCGTGAATCTATAAAGTAAAAATATATATTAAAAATAAAAACAATTAGCTAGACTAAAAAGACTAAAAATGTGAAGTTAAATACTGGTGACCACTTCCACACTTCGGGCTGAAACCTGGCGAACAGTGATACGTTGTAGTCAGACTGCACGCCAGTTCAGTGCATAGAGGTCGGACAGGGCAAGTTAAATAAAAGCTGGAAAAAATTTAACGAATATATTTTTTCTACGCGATAATATCAAGGAAATAATTGTTGAAACAAGCGACTGCTTGTATTTATTTATTTTTTAATAAATGTAGGTGACCATCAGAAAAATAATTTTCTTGTGTTTTGTAATTAAACAATTCACATTTCCGATGCCTCCAGAGTGTATCACTGTATCTACGAAAATGGCCGCTATAAAGATTAATTTATGCTGTAAGACGATGCAAGGCACTCACGATGTGAAATAAGAATATTGTCATGCAAGACTACACATGCATACCTTCAACAACTGCCCAAAAATTACATGGAAAACAATACTGTTACTATGCCAAGACCTTCGGTGAAAGTTGCAATGCGCTTCGACATGAGAAATATGACTATCTGAAGAACCCACTTCATGCTTCTCTTAGCTGCTTTAATGTTCCAGGCAGTTCATTCGATGTGATAAAACACATCAAGTGTTTTTTCGCCCACTGACAAAAACCGCATGTGATGACTTACCTCCTATTAATACACAACATAAAATGTTCGCTGACTACGAGGAAAGTCACGTGATTAAGTATTATGACAATGGCAACATGCAGTTTATACAATGTACGATGAAGGAACACATCAAGCACTGCAAGGGCTCGTCTTTCGAGAGCCAGCACGTAATGTCGCCGATACCCTCTACTGCATCGATGGGTACTGTTTCCACAGACGGACGAGACAGTTAATGCTAATAACTGAATGAGAGAACTACGAGTCATGATAAGTGTGTGCATGTGCGGTAGGTACAATTGCAATACGTTCGCGTGAAGTCTACGAACTTCAAAATAAACTGTCGTCGGCTCTAAATAGCGATGATGAACCTGCGACCCCTACAAAGAAAAGCAAACTTAATATTGATGATTAAACAGGAGATGATAATGAAGACAGCATTGACGATAATAATGTAGTATCTGATGAGAAGGATGATTCTCTCGATGTTCCCCACACATCTCAACGACGAATTTCCTTTGAATAGTGGCGTGAAGAAGGCAGAAAAAGGCAAGAACGTTCGTTATATATTTCCCAAAGAGCTTAATGATCTTGTTGATTGTCATTCGATTGGCCTGCAAAACGCGGGGACCTCTCACGCATTGTTAGATAGCTTCAATTATCGATGAACTGAACGATCGGGTTTATATCAGATGAGACTGTTTGCTACTATCCATGATCTGCAATCATTTGAGAAATATAAAAAATCTAATGTAAAAAGGAATTTGGGAGAATGTGTTGGACGAGGGCTAAGGTTTATTTTTCTTTTAACACATTGACGATAAAAACTACCTGTTTTATAAAATATGTACATATATTTTTCAAATATAAAAAAAAAAATATTTTATTTAGTTTTTGTTTTATTTAAATCATGTCAATTTACATACTTTGTGGGTATGGACCCTGACGTCATTCAGTACAGGCCAATAGCAGGCAGCATAATCAAAAAATTAGTGCCACCTAAGCAATGAAAACAGAATCCAATATGGAGGACGCCGACAGCACCACCTACATGTTGAAAACGATGTCTAAGGCCACAACTAGAGTATGTCACTCAGGGCAAACGAATTCTGGCGCCCTTTCTTTTTTTTTTTTATTGGTAAGGGAGATGTTAGTGCGCTGTTATTAAATGGAAATGATGTAAATGCGATAGTGTGAAAATTTTAGGAGATTAGCGAAATAAAAAACTGACTGTCTTGTGTTATTTATTAGTAATTACAATAATTCTCCTAATGGATATTATAAATTTATATCCTAATCATGAAAGTGATCCAAAGATTCAAATTCAACTTGTGAGCTCTTTTTGCAGCAAATATACGATCTCTTGTGTTCCATGACGTTAATGCTCATATTTGATCGTCTGTTTTGCCACATAGTGCTACTTAAGGTAATTTTTTATGATTTTCAATTTACTCAAGCTCTTTTTCCCTGAAGAAACCATTACAGCAAGAGTTAGAAATATCTTAATAGACTGTGGCTGGTTTAGATATTATTCTACAAGTCTGTGTTTGTAAATGAGCTTCAAGATGGTTGCTGCAGGTGCTGTTTTAATGGTGTCCTCAACTGACAAGGGAAGATGTTTAAACATTTCCACTTCTTGAAGCAATTCTTCTTCATTGATGTCATATTTCTATGTATCAGATAGTTTTTGGGCTTCAGTCTTTAAATCTTTCACGTCCATCTGGTAGATTTTATTCCCATTAAAAACTTGTCAATTTCTTGTTGTGCCTGGAACCACGATTTTAGGGCATTCACTATCCCGTCAACGATCTCTTACAAAACAATTCTAAACAGATTATGCTCTGATAAGTTGGTACGTTCATCTCTACAGAATTCGTCGAACATTGTTATTTTTTCTTATCCCTTTGAAATCAGCAGGTATATTGTTTTCTCTTCTTGACTCCCAAAATAGCATCAAATTGTGCACTGTCCCTAGTGAATTCTAAATAAAGTTCCTGAATGTTTCTGACCGACTCATCTACGTTTAAAAATTTTCTTTGAAGACAATGGTTCATGTGGTCAAATTTCTTTACAATTTTGTACCAGAAACAGGTCACGACAATAACTCAAACTTGCTTATATTTCCTAGAGCAAAGAGGTAGCCACAGTCTTTGTCTCTAGTTAGGACAGTACTGACTGACAATTCTTCCAAGGCCTTGTAAATCTTGTCCAAATATTTATATACGTCAACAGCTTCCTTTCTTACCGACTGCCTGGTTTTACTTCGGGATTTTGGGGAAAGGGGTACCTGTTTTTTTTTTTTTTTTTTTTTTTTTCCCCCCCCAAAACTTCCCATCTTGGTGTAGAGGCTGAAAGAAACATGTGTGGAACAATAAATTGCCCATAATTAGTCGCTGGACTGCCATGCGCGTATGCCGCTTTCTCGACAACCGACAATACCGCCCTGTCAAGACGACTTCCTTCATACAAAGGACACATTTGAACATTAAACCCTCTCCCTCCCTCCTCGAATGATAAGCTTCAAATTGTTCCTATTGTATTTCAAAATATATATGAAGTTATATTCTCCGTTACACATACATAACATTCAAATTAAATTATTAATTACCAGTTACAGCAATTACCTTAGTGCCGAGAAAAATTCAGTATACAAAAACGGTTTGCTACTTGGGCGACCGCGCCCTGAGCATATTCACCACCTGCTCCCCCCTCCCAATAGTGCAGGCCCCGATTATTGCTGCCACCTGGTGGCTTAGACATTAAGTCCCAGATGACCAACATGAAATTATAGAGCATACGTAATTGGGAAACAAGGTGATTATGTTATGGCGGTAGTAATGAAATCATAAATGACCGATATAGAACAACAAAGTATATATAAATTCCAATATGGTTGACATGGAAAGACTTTGCATGAAGGAAATTGGACTAAGCAAAAGTGGAATCCATGATGGTCTGTCAACCATAAGTGTGAGAGAACGACAGCTAGCCTAATGGCTAAATCGAATCATCACTGCCTGGGGAGAAATTCGGTAATGTATATTCTAGTGTCACCTAGGCGATGAAAATGTAAACAAACAAAGAAAAAAAATATGGTGGGATAATGCATTCGACAGAATGAGCAAGTGTGAGGGTGTAGGGAAGGGGAATGTTCATACAATGTGACACGAGGAGGTCAGTTGTCTGCTAGACATGGTGCTGAGGGGACCTCCAGAAGTATAAGTTCTTTTTATAAACTTACTTGGAAATTTATTATTTTTAAAATAAATTTTTGGGAAGTTTTAAATTTGTCTTGGATTTTTTGGTCAATATTGCGACTTTTTGGGTTCACGGTCAAGGGTAGAGAGCCAATGTCAAAGGCTGCGTTCAAGTTCAATTTCTTCCAATATGGTGGTTGGAGAGGACATTGCATGGTGACTGGTGGGCTCCAGTCCCCAACTTCTGTAAGCCCAAACATTCGAAATTTTATTTTTTAAAATTTTTTTATATTTTTATAAACCTTTTACAGTTATTTTTAATCAATTGTTTTTATATTTTCTGAAATTATATAAATTTTATATATAATTTTCTACAATTTAGTTGGAGGATTTTGCTATATTTTCGGTTTAAGGTCATTCAAAGTCAAGGCCAGTTGGATCCAATACAAAGGGCGTCAACAGCACCACCTATATGTTACGAACATAAACAAATATGGATTCCACCTGGTGGCTAAATCGACAGCTCGCCTATTGGCGGTATCTATTATTAATACACTACCACCACCTAGGTGATGTAAAGGTAAACACATGAAATCAAAGACGGCGGCCTTATGCGATGTAGAAACAAGTGAGAAACGAAAAAATCAAGATGGCTGCATACGACGGAATGAGAAATTGTGATTAGGTGGGGAGGGGAATGTTAAGACAATATCATTGATTGGAGGGGGGATCGGTCGTCTGCTGTAGTAGAGAGTCCTCTCAACATGTAAGGTTCTTAAAATAAATGTTTTAATTATATTTAAATAAATTGTTTTAATGGTAATTTTTTGGGGAATTTTTATAGTTTTTTCGTGAATCTTTGGGTTTCCAGGGTCAAAGGTCACAGGGGTTAAGGGCAAAGGTCAAAGTCACCGACATCCAACATTGCGGACAAGATTGTTCCCCGGCGACCGGAATGACAAATAGTATGAACAGCTCCACCGCCCCCAGCCCTTGTGCCTAACAAGTGAGAAGTTTTGTGGCAGATTGTCTAATATTAAGCTAGCATAGCAATTTCCATTAGAGAAAAAATGACAAACCCAAAAATTCATGCAAGTTTTAATTATTGGCAATTTTTAGGAAAAGAAGTCCGACGATGCTCAAACAAATTTAATGTTTACACAGAAGGTAAATTTAATAATTTACCATTTTTGAACCTTATTTTATATACGATGTTCACGGTAAAGTAAGCACTTGTGAGGGCCTAGTTACTTTTTTTCTTTCAGCCGTTTTTATCCTTTAACTACATTTTAAAGTAAATATTGCCATATAAGTAATAAACATTGTGTGTATATTCGACCGTGCTCGGAAGTTAAAGTCCAAGAATTAAATATAATATTTTTATTGACTATTATTCCAAATGAAAGGGCTTTGAAAAGTGCTCACTTTATCGTGAATAGCCTACAATGAATTGTTTTTGAGTAGACAGGAAATATCTTGGTATTCAAAGGGGTCATTTTGTGTGTTTTATGATTGTAAATATTCAATTTTTCTGAAATAAAGTTGGACTTGTGATATTAAAAATGGATTTTACCTTAAAAAGCAACTTTCTTACGATGAGTTACATAATTTAATATTAAAAAATTAGAACCTACTAGAAGCTAATAAATTAGAAGCTAATAAAATTATTAATGTATTTATAATTTCTTTATCTATCGATTTGTATTAATTAGTTGTGTAAAATATGGTATTTTAAAAAATAAGTTTAAAAATATTTTTAGCACATGCACAAAGTACTTTTTCGAGAATTTTGTACGTTTTTCAATATTACATTATTTACATTATGTTAATTTTATATTTGTATTATATTTTAAGTATGATCATTTCTGTATTATTTTCAAAATAGGTTTAATATTCTTTCAAGCATAATTTACACAACCAATCTTAATTATGTTAGGAACTTTTCTAAAATAAAAGTCATACAAATATATATCTTCCCTACATTTTATACATCAATCAGCTGAGGGGTCCATGAATTATTTCTTTATTTCTATAAAAAGTATTTTAATCTCTTAATTTTTTTAAATTGTTATGTTCTTTCTACACCTAAATTGTTTCCTAATAATATTTTTTTTTGGAATTTAATTTCGTATTGAAATACAAACATTAAATTAATTATTTGTATTAAAAATTTACAAAACAAAAATTAAAAAGTTAAAGTTGGAAAATATTATTAAATTTTTAATTTTTAAAACAAAAGTTAGTTATTTGTTTTGTACATAATTCTAAGTTTTTAAAATAATCCTACCTCAACAAATTGTTTTACAAATAAAATATTAAATATAATATTTGTTTTCAAAAATGTTAAATTTTTTGCATTTTTGCCTAAACCGAATAATTTATGTTTAAATATGGCCCCGCTCCCCCTTCCAACAAAACCAGATTATTGGGACTTAAAAATTACAATCTTTATTTTTAATCTAAAATTTATCCCCCCCCCCCTTTTTTTTACCTTTATTTTTTATTTAATCTCGGATGGTAGTAGTGAATATCAAGGCGTTCGGCGTAACTTAAAAGAAATAAATATAACTTTTATCCAAAAGTGGGGTGTGACCATCTTCATATCTACTCAAGTCGTCCATAGGGCTGAAATATGACCACTCCCACCACTAAAGGCACAGAGATAAAATTGCGTGAGCGAATTTCTGTGGGTGGTTATGATCTACCGATGTAATAAGGTTACAAGTTGTGAGATCGTGGCAATATTTGTGGAGACATATTGAACATTGTTTCGAAATTATTACATGAACATGAATTTGATACTTCCGAACAATATAGAACCAGTGCGGCGCTTAATTCAAACAGGAAATTAACTCTAGTTTAAAAAGAACAATAAACAACGTACCTTTCATAGACGACCTTAGCCGAGATAGAAGAGAATCTTCTGTTTTCGACTTCGACCCAGCGACTGGAGGTGGCGAAGTGTTATTGACAGGATGCTGTGAATCTGTATACCCATTGTCATCAACTGGCACATGCCCGTTTTTACGAGCAGGGGAGGTGTAGCCATTTGTCGTAATGCTGACGGCAAAAATGAACAAAGTTACAGTGGTACGCTACAGTAATCACACATCTCACACATTAATTAATATAAACTATCTGGGTAATCTATAAATGGGCGGATAGCAACGGGTCTTTTCCTCCAGGACAGCCGGTACTGCTTGGTCCAGCCTCATGTTAACCTCGTCCATGATTTCGTCCAGACGGGTAAAACGTGCTAATGTTTCTAATATAATATTCTATACTTTCCATGTTATTTTTATTACTACACTATATTTCAGATAGACTTTTTCTTTTCCTTTTTTGTTGTTACGGATTTCACAGTTTTATAACTATTATATCTGCCTGGTTAATGCGAAATTTTACTCCACCCGTAAAGCGAAATCATGTTTTCGTTGTTGGAGTGGTGTGTTATGAAGAGTATGTTCAAAAAATGAAAATAATGAAGTGACGAAAGTGATGAGATATACCCCTGTTATTGTGAAAGAAACACCATCTAGCCCAGTGAAATGCAGACACCTTTAGCAACATTCAATCATGGCCTCGTGGGGCCTACACCACACCCACGGCCCATCAACCGGAAAACAATTGAAACAATGACTTATCTGATCATTCTACATGCTGCCATAACTTCAGGGTGACTGACTGGGTCCTCTTTTGTGTTGACAAGGGCACTTGTGTAGCTGTTCTGTTCACATGTCCCGCGGAAGCTAAATAATGCTGCGCCGAATTTTTCGATGTGCATCTGGTACTGCCTGCATTTACTTGTAATTATAACCACTGCATTGTTGCCATAGACAATTCTTGCCAGACGTTGTTGATCACGATAATTAATCGCGTGTAGTCTGCCACTGCCCGTCCACTGCGGGTTCTAACATCTTCCATGTGGTATTCCCTATACATAGACGAGACAGTAGATCGAGGAGTACAATGTCTGTATGACTTGGGAAATTGTTGTCCGCACTTTATGATACACCCTAAAACGCTCTTTTCATATTACAATGATTCAATATGCCTTGCATTAACATCCTACGCTGTGCTTAACCAAGTTCACTAGTTCAGATCACGTATGATAGAAGCATGGGTATACCTATATTATCCAAGGACTTTTGGCGCTGAAGTGTATAATCCCAATGAATTTTATACAAAAAGGTTTACAGGATTTGAGGTACAAATTTAACAATGCTGACTTTTACACGGAGTTAAAACGCAAAGTGCATATTATGCCATACTCTAAGGATCACTGCGCACAGAATATCTGAAGAATCTGTGGCCATTGAAATTTTTCTTGATAAAGGTTTTGTTAAGCAGCACGCAGCTGGTTGAGTTGGCAACTTACTCTTATATACTACTATACGTAGCTCCTGGCCACCCTCTGCTTCTCGTATTTTGCCTTTCATAGCCTTGCAACTTGACCAAGGTTTCAAATGTCCTGCATGCAGTGTACACTCGTTATATTGTATTTTTATAACACGGCAATTTAAAAATTACATCTATACTGCAGTACGGAGACAAAATTAAACAACGAACCTGTAATTACGTCGTAATAGCAATCCTATATAAAATTGTGCATAATCACTTATGACTTAATTATGTGCTTAGATCAGTTTTATGCCTATACCATAGTTTGAGACCTGAAGAATGCGAGGATTCATTTTGGGACAAGCTAGAATTCAAAACACACGTGTTTATATAGCCATTGGTCCACACGCCGTTCGACACCTGGAGAACGGTGGCCCAATCGTCGCTTTCCACCGTCACAGCAGACAAACCAATGCACAGTTGACATTGAACGGTATCATTGAACTCGCGAATTTGTCAGATCTCAAACCATCGGTAAGGTCAAAGGCCAGTACGCTACAAACGTACTTTCAAAATTATTTTCTTGAACCATATTAACACTTAAGAAAAAACAAATGATCTAATGTGATATATGGGGTTAAGCTGGAGTCACAATTACCCGACAAATCTTTCACGACATCCCCGACACGACGAAATGTGAATATCAGCCACTGAAAAGCAAGGCCACTGTGACGTCAGCCCGACAAAATTACGCCCTGACAGCTCGAAAATAGTAGGTTCTATTTCTACTTTCCGTCGTGTCGGGCTCGTCTAAGTACGCGAATAATGTAAATAGAATCTTATAAAAGAAAATTTCGTGCATATTTCCTTACTGTAGTAAATAATAAATGACTTGCCTCTAAAATAACGTTCCGGTTTGTTTTAAATACATATTTTCTTTTATATATATTCAAATATTTTCAAAAGCAAAATAACCAATCGCTTTATCATAGGTTTTAAAAAGTAATTATTGGATATGAATAGGATAACTTGCCTTTTTAGGATTTTCCAACAGCTAACTAGCACACTTAGGCAGATTTCGAGGTATTGTAAACACTGAATAAAATATAATTTGTAATTCCATTGATCTCTGACATGTCGGTGTGTCTTATCGTGTTCGTCGGGTTATTGTGACTCCAGCTTTATACGGTGCAGACCTGCCATTGGCGGGCTTGTGGAGTGCGCTGCCGTCGTCGTGGGCAGGGACGTGTCCGTTAGAGAGCCTGTGCGCCGGACCCAGCAGGTCGACGCTCTTGGTGGCCTCGTAGACGATCTGGCCGACGTCGGTCTGTGTCGCCTTGGTGGGGAACCAGGCAGGCTTAGCGCCGGCCTTTGCGCGGGCGCGGTACTCCTTGCGGCGCCGCGAGCCCGTCAGCAGGTCGAGGATCATGAGCAGGGCGGTGACTAGGGACAGGGTCCCCAGCACGGCCGAGTACTCCTTCAGGTCGGGCAGCGCCGTCTCCAGGGACACGAACACCACGCTGCCGGCGATGGCGAACATCACCACGCCCAGCCCCAGGAGGAAATTCTCCTGCACATGTCCCCTCTGCCGCTTGCACCACTTCACTTCGCAAACGTTCAATGATCAAGCCGACCCTCCGTGGCGCAGTCGGTTGGTACGCCACTGGTCTGGGTTCGAATCCCAGGTAAGGAATGGGTGTCAATTTAAGTTAGGTCATAAGTTAGTAAGCCGTCTCCTAATAAGCCTTCAGACATTTTTCTCCTTGGTGACTAACTCAGTTCTGCAATGGCGCATATCCGAAGTAGTTCTTTCATCAATCACGTTGTGTGCCCCCCGCTTCACAGTTCTGTCAAACCCTTTGAAAATAAACCCCTGGAAAATTGTTTTTACACAGTGTGCTAACAGTAACATTGCAAGCCAATCGTCAACACTTAGATACGAAAATGCAAAACATATAATGGTCAACAATTCGATGGTACGTGGGAACTAGTCGTTACGTCCACCAATGGCTTAATGATAACATCGAACACTTACGCACCTCTTTCAATAATGCTCAATAAACAGTGGACAAACTACAGTTTAAGTTGGACAGCGAGGAATGTCCGAATGTCTACCAATTAATTATGTGGATGATGTTCAGTCACAAAATATATCGTGTTCGACTCCCACCTAGGCGCACAGGGGTTCGATTCCCGGTGACGTCCCGGATTTTCGCATGTGGGAATCGTGCCGAATAATGCCGCTGGTCGGCGGGTTTTCTTGGGCCTCTACCTTTCATCCCGGCGCTGCTCCATACTCGCATCACTTCACCCTCACCTGCTCAACAGCCGCCCAAATCTCTCCATTGCCACTCTGTTTAACCCTATCTTTCACAAATACATGTATCTACTTGATTTTCTGTATGTTTTGGTATTGTTTTCTTATCCCCCTCCCCTCCCCCAAGAAACACACTTTCAGTGCATTCATATTTAAAATATCAGGCAATCCAAATTGTTATAAAGTACAAAAGTGTTATTTGATTTCAATGATCACCTCTCAAACAACGCCTCTGCACGATCACTGGTTTCCGAGAATGCAATAACGATTTGTTTTTGTCCATAGGTAATTGCTATTATTAATCTCACTGTGTGAACAGAAGTAGCAAACGATTCCAGGAAAATAATTTAAATATTATCTCTTAGCTGCCATATCTAGCGAAAGATTTACTTAGTCCTACCACCAGGTTATTTGGAAATAAATTGAAGTTTTTTTGGGTATGAAAACTGCCAACTTTAGGAAAATTTGAAATGCCTAGGTCTATTTTTATCCATCTGTGCTTCACATTGCTAATAAATGTAGACGAAGCGGACTGTTCAGATAAACACAAAACTACTTTTCAGAATAAGACATATTTTCGCTTAGCAAAGTGTGTTCATAGCTGCAAGAGACTGCATTGTAGCCAAACGAATCTAAATAAATCTTTATACCGCAATCGACACACACTTTATACAACTCACAGTGGCCACTTGGTCGGTGCGCACTATGCAACTGTATCAAGTAGCCATTTGTTACAGCGAGTAGCTAGGAGAGCCGCGGCAGATCTAGGGAGTATTGTATTTGTAAAACTACAATTAGTTCAACGTGGACATAAATGATAAATACAGTTGGGCTCACGAACAATTGGCCAACACCAAAAATAAATTATTTGGGGCAAATTTGAAGCGTTAAGCATCGGTTCATTTTTCAGCAACATACAAGTCGGCAGCTTCTGTTTTTAGGGCACCGTTTGGGCTGGGGGGTATTTTGGGTTTTCGTGGCCCAGAAGCGTGGGAGCACTATAAGGGCGATCTAGGTACTCGCAATCTAATTTCTGGTCGCCTTTACACTCGAGGCACTGAACTGGGGTTCAGCCTCTCCCGCTCTCTCGTCGACTCATCATAAAACTTTCAGTGGTAACCCTGTCATTGTTTGGTGTGATAATGAAGACAAACGCGCGCTGCATGCCTCTATGCTCTGTTAAGTAACATATAACTAAAGTTTCATACCAAAAAATGATTGGGAGTCACTCGTGTTGGCACTTTATTCATTATAAAAGTAATGTGTAATGGTAACTACCATTACGGCAAGACGAAATCCTTAATAGCTATTCGTACGCAAACGTCGCTCAAAGATACTGAACTGTTTTTAAAGCTATGCGTTGACTGGAAAAAAGGGGAGAGCGGCAGACGACCCCCTTAAGGTGACGCTCTTTGCGGCAAACTGAGTATTCGTGAAAGCCCTTAGGATTTACTTGTATGCAATATGTGTATTCTTCCACCATATGTAAAATTAACATTGCCATGGGCCAAATTACTTTACTCAAGCTCCAGTGAAGTGAGACAGTAAAGTTATAAGGAATTTTGATGTATCGTAAATGTTTTCCTAAAACTTGTTATATTCGACGTTAAGACGTGGAATTACTTTATCTCCATGGTTACCCACTTAGCTGGGAGCTTGAAAGTCAGTGTGTCCGTTAAAATGCGTGTAGTAACATTTTTCAAAGGTTGATTTCAATTATTTTTTTCACTTTAGTTTTTTTAATGCACCGAAGTGTAAATATTTCCAGGTTTGTAAAAATATTTACTTTTCCAGTAATTTCACAGTTTCACCTAACCGATGCCCAAATAAAGTGATTATGCCCACGAGGTTGAACACACAACGTAAATACAAGTAAAGGTTGTGCACGATAAAGCGAGCACTTTTGAATCAACCCTATAAAAATGGTACTGCTCCTATCTGCATATATTTTAACGGGCTGAGTGACATGCGCCCAGTAATGTTGGTAACGATGAATGAAAAGTATCTTCATATCTTAACGTCGAATAAAAATTGTCGCGTAACCGTTTGTGATAATCAATTATTCCTTTCACTTTTTTTTATTTTAATATATCGAAAAATAAAAATGAGATGATTTGCTAAATATTTACTTTTGTTCTAATTTCGAATTCTCAGTTGACTGACGCGTGAATAAAGTGCCGAGGCCCGTGGAAATGTTAATATTACATAAGGCGGAAGAAGTCGCAACGTATAAAAGTAGATCTTAAGCAGTGATTTTAAAAGTGCTTATTTTATCGTAACAGCTTATAGATCTTAAGCAGGGCTTCCAGAAGTTCTCATTTTACCGTGAACAGCCTATAAAAGAGAATACTGGACAAAACAGACAAGCGACAGTGGTGGCACCTAGCGCCGAGGTGTGATGAGGCCTGCGACTGCTATAGTATGTGTACACGTCAAAAATGTGTTTAAAGTCGTGTATTTTATTTAACTGAAATTATGAGCCCACTTACAAACTGCTGATAGCTTGCAGTGTCTGTAGGACTTGATACAGATTGTACATTATTTACAAACTTGAGTTAAAACAAGTATTCAGCTTAATATTTTCTTTTCAAAAATATTGCAATTTTGGATCAGAAATGGTTATTTTTGTTGTGTCGTGCAGCACGACACCCAGAGTGTACAAATTTGCAAAATGAAATTGTACGGCAAGCATTCCCTACAATGGCAAGTAAGCAGCTTAAAAGAAAACAAATTTTGAAAATTACCGTATGTAACTCTTAGAAAATAATAATTTTACCCTCGTATGCATTAGCGATAACACTGTCACCATCATGCATTTCAAATTTCCCATATGGCCACCGCCTTTGAAACTAGCGTAGTTAATCAGCGCCTTCTAAATGGTTCCGAAAATGTTTACTCTTCGTATCGGGTCAGTAAACTGTCTGGCTGTAAATTGGAGCAGTCGCATTGAAAATATAAATGTGTCGTGGTTGCGGCTTTTGTCGTGTCGTGCTGTGTTTGTCGGGGCTATGAGATTCCTGCTTTAATGGGTCCTCCCTAATTGACGTAAATGGACTCATCGTATCTATCATAATTTATACATATATACACATATATATGACGAAAAATTTATGCCATGGAATATTTTACTGTCTCCCACATTCCACCCCACTCCGCAACACTGACGCTGCTTTGCGATTGTCGGAAGTCAACGAACTGTCCTTGTTTTCGTTATTATCGACTTCCGTTTTAACGCACCTCGTGCTATCTGCGGGTGTCGCCCAGGTAGGTCACACGACTAGAATAGCCGTCAAGTCGACTGCGTGGCGCGATAATCTGCACTAACAACCTCGCCAGCAGCAGCCACCACTATAATAGTCAGAGGCTGAGCATGAACGCGTGCAGGGCCAACCCAGGGGCCTGGAGCGGAGCTATTTTTGTGGCCTTCTATTTGACAGGACACTGTGTACACTTCGAATATTACCTACCTATTTTAGCCTAATTCCCTTGGGAAGATAGGACTAGGAAAACCCGGGGTGTTTATCTGGATGCAAGCCCTCCCCCTCCCCGCCTTACATAGCTTTTGAACCAGACGACCTAATTTCACCAAACTCTGCGCACATATTATACCTACTTAGTAACGACATCCGAATAATATTTTTCTACCATTTATTGTGCTCCGTTTCGTAAAAATTTAGTTGGGAAAATCAAATAACTTTGTGGCTAAGTGGCAAACGATAATTCTGTTTAATTGATACTCGTGTATTTATTTCAAAAAATAATTTGTAAGACTTTTTATCGATGGCGCAATGAAATAAAAAAATATTTTTAATGGAAATGAAAATATGAAAATTCATTTAACCTTAAGATTAATCAATTAAATCTAGATTCGCAAAAACAGTATTTTTAATATTGATATTTATAAGCAGATTTTAAGGTACTTTTTTTTAACGTGGAAATTTTTCTGCTCCCAACACTTTACATGTTACTTAAATTCCAATGTAAATTTAAGATCTGGCTACATGCAGTAAATTAATCAATACATATTTTACTTTTTCTGCCGAATATTACATACAGTGGCTCACAATAATACCGGAACGGATATAGGCTATTCACGGTAATGAGTACTTACTGAAGCTCTTATTTGGAATAGTCAAATTATTTTATTTTGGCTCTAGAAATTACCTTCCGAGTGCGGTGGAATATATACACTATGTTAATTACTGACATGGCAATATTTATTTTAAAATGTTGTTTAAGGATAAAACTATGGCTGAAAGGAAAAAGTAACTAGGGCCTCAAAAGTGCTCAACTTTACCATAAACAGCCTATAGTAATGTGAACACGGAGTATTTCCACTGCAAAGAACAGGGGGGAAACGCAAGATCCCGAGAAAACCCGCCGATCAGCGGCATCGTACGGCACGATTCCCACTTGCGAAAATCCGGGAGCGGCCCCGTCAGGAATCGAACAAGGTTTGCCTTGGTGGGAGGCAAGCGCTCTAGCCATTGAGCCACCACGGCCCCGCCCATCATATCTTATTGTTCAAAACACCCGGAAGAGTACATTAATATGGGACTGCAAGGGTTATGTTCGGATTGCGATGGAAAACTTGTACATAACGAACGTGTAGTAGGTATTCTTAATGGCACTATTCATGGTCATCGTGTACGTAAACAGTTCTGGCGTACACTATACCCACGAACAGCGCCATAAAGAACACCAACTTTCATTTCGATAAGTACACGTTTACGCACACGTTCTTCCATCGAAAACCGACCTTAGGGAAGAGCGGGCGGGCACTGACCATGGGAGCGCTGACGAGCCCCGACGTGAGGTGGCCGATGAGCAGGCCGAGGCAGATGATTGCGTAGCCGCCGTAGGTGATGTCTGCGAATATGGCGCCATCCTCGCTGAGGGTGATCCTGGTGAGGTAGTTGGTGCCCGAGTACAGCCTCTCCTGTCGCACCTGCTCCAGGTCGCTGAACCGCTTGTACACCAAGCACGTGAGGCACAGCGCCTGCAACACCAACACAGTTTCTCGCACACGTCCATGTGGCTAGACACCCACAGGTGGTTGCAAAATTGCATGACAATACTTCGGGGAAACATTCCTCACAGCTGGAGGGTGATAAAATGTTACATGAACGTGAGTCTGCAAACGCTTCGTTTCTTTAATACATCCCGTAATACATAACGTACCATGCATAGCCCGCGGGCTGGATCATGTTACTGTGGAATGCCATCGCAGCCTTCGTTTGCATGACACACATCTCACATTACGAAACAACTAGAACAGTAGGAACTGCACAGAAATTAGTCACACATGTGTGAAAGCTTATCATCGGCACTAAAGGAAATGTTCAAAATGCTCTCCATCAGCTTTAACACACGCATAAACATGCCGTTGCATGGACACCCGGATGCGCTGATGAATCCCTGAAAAATTCCTGATTGTTTCGCTACCCGCAACAATACGGGTACAGAGGGTGCCCAAATCGCCCACTGGGGTTGCAATCACTGGTGCCTTTAAATTTCCCACAAATTAAAGTCTAGTGGATTCAAATCAGGGCTCCTTGGGGGCTGATTTGGGGCTACCATTTACAGCATTACACAGTAACATGATCCAGTCCGCGAGCCATTCAATGTACGTTATGTATTACGGGCTGTAGTAAAGAAACTAAGCGTTGGCGGACATATTCTCATAACATTTGTTCATTCTCCGGATGTGAGGAATACTTCCCCGAAGTATTATCATTCTATTTTCCAGCATAAAACATTATTTCTGCACGTTATCAATACACCTACTACACTCCTGTACTAAATATTTTTCCAAGCACTATGCGATATCAGAAAAAGGCAAAGCATGTACTGCACAGCCTCTGGCTCTGTGATGGTCCTGTGATTTACATTGCATATACACTGCTTTACACACCCGCGTAGAAACACCTCTCATCCGATAGATCTCTGTATGTATGGTCCTTCGCCTTAGCCGATTCCAAGGCGTCAGGCGTCGTGAAGCTGTCTGCAGCGGTTGATGGGGGGGGGGGGGGGGGGCGGAGGCGCACCTACACTAACATACACACTTAAACATACACATCACTACCCTGCAAGCCAGGTCACAGGCAAGGTGATAGTATAATTAATTACCTCTGACTATAACTTCTCCCCTCTTATAACTTCCTGTAACACACTAACACTTTTCTGTGTTGCAGAGAGATGACGCATCTGTTGGGCGAGTGACTCAGTTCTGTTCCCCACCACCAGGGCCACATAGCGCGACCCTGGTCACACTAGCTGCGCACTCTCTTCGTATCACCCCGCACAAAACCCACGCAAGTCTATCTTCGCTAACTAACAACTTGCCCTACTTTCTCCAGCCCCAATCCAGTCAAAGGAAATTACATTTATCCTCCGCTACTATCGCATAGATTTCCCCAGGCCCTCTCCGCTTTGCTTGGTTTGCTGTGCCCTTCCATCTAGAAGGCCCTTCTTCCATTGGGGTGTGTCCATGGCTACGATTGCTGCCATGGCACCAGACAGCCCAGCTATAGCCGCGATGCATGCATCCCTTTAAACATAATAAACCCGACCGAAGGCGTAACAGGCTTGCCCTGAGACGCATCCCATTCTCCAACAGTCTTAGTTACTAACATTGCAGCTGAACCAAGTTTGAAGCAAAAACAAGAGAGAACAAATCAGAACATAGTTTACAATCGGCGTGGAGGCCACAGATATGACTGAGGATATTTTAGCTGCCAATTATTGAATAGGCTGATATCAAAAGGGAACGTGCTACCATCCCGTCTCTGCATGCCTAGTTTTTATGGGGTTGTCGCACACAAGCCAGAGGGGGGAATTAGCACTAGCTCTACCCTGCGAATAATAAGATGCAATCACTTCGCAACCCAAAAACTTGTAGGGCACAATAGAAAATTTAGTGGAATAGAAAGTATTTAACGTCTCGTTGACAGCAAGGTCAGAGAGATTGAACAAGTTACTCAGGTAAGCAGGATAAACAGGCAATTGCCTGTATCGAGGAGCTTATCCCAGCATTCACCTGGAGCGATTTCTGGAAAAATCAATCAGGACGGCCGGGAAAAATTGGAACCTAAGTCCTCCAGAAGGCATGCTAAAAGGGTTAACACGGGGCCACAGTGAACCGGATAGTGTGACCATGGGGCAAAATATAAATTTACTACTACACTAAATTATGCATATGAGGCATCACCAGAGATCCATGGGCGTAGGTATAGTTTATCCATTGGAAGGGTTCGTTCTGCACTGACTCAGTGGGGATAGGGAAGAGCAAAGTTACGATCACCTACATTATTTTTGCTTGTTTATATAGAACTGACTATTCTAGATATAACTGTCCTAATTACAATAAACAGTGAAGGGAAAAAATAAGACACTAGCATATGGGCATGATTAGATTTTTGAAAACATCACTCAATGGCCGGGGGAGGGGGCAGTTTAATATACAAATAGCCCTTACCTTCACCCACGTAAATACCCAAAATGGCCAAGCGTTTAACGAGTATTAAAATAAGGGGTTTAATGTAGGTCAGGCAAAATTGTAACCGTTTGTATTAATATTTGTGATTAAATGTGATACCGCGAAAGTTAACAAATCTATAATCAGATATCTTACAGATATTATATTTACATCTAGAAATGCAACCTAACGAAAGTGGGCAAAGTTATGCTCACTTACAGAAGTGTCATAGTTTATTTTAATAGTATGTATAGTGTCATCAAATTATAATTTAAGGGTCATCCCTTTGTTAGGTAAAATATACATTTCTTTTAATTTGTTTAATTTAATAGATTGTTCGATATGTTGTGATTATAATTATATATGATATTCTAAATATGTAAATGAATGTATTTATGTTCAATTATAATACAAATTCACAGATATTTCTTCCTAACTGAATAAAATTAATACTATAAAAAAATTCATAAGAAAAACACACAAAAAATGTATACATGCACATATACCTGCACAAATACAATTGAATTATACCTATCGGAAGTTCGTTCATACCATAAATATACTTTGCCATAGTATTTCAAAGTGTTTTCGCTGTATAAAACAAACCTATCGACACTGGCAGAATTACCAGTGGAAACATTCTTGATAACATGTATAATTCAGTCGCTTTAGCTGCCGTTTCTGGGCAATAAAAAACATTCTTGCTGTGTTCCGAACTGAGACTTGCTTTGGACGGCCAGAGTTAACTAAGAGGCCTTATTAATATATCGATTAGGACTCGTTTACGTGCCTCTGTAAACACTAGATATTGGTAAGCTTTTCATTATAAAAAGTACATTAAACTTTACGCGAGACTAGTGTTAATAGTCATCGTTGAAAAACATGCGCCAAGCTCGACCAAGCTTTCTTAAAACTTCTTGCTAGTTGCATGTTAATCGTTAGGTGAAGTCATACACCGAGTCTAAGAGGCCAGTGACGAGCCACCGCCACCCCCCCCCCCCCCCCTTGCACTACCGCCCAACATGCTTCCCTTCTACACGACCAAACCCGATCCCCCAACGAGACTGTACAACACTGCGAAATGCATCACTCAGAGCGAAATATATAGCGAGGGTGAATAACTTAACTAACATTTAGTATCGTTACTAAACGGAGTTTAAAAAAAAAAAAAAAAAAAACCCTTGATATTGTCTCGTTGCGCTATTTTAATAAATATGTACGGAACTTTCGCGACTTATATAACGTTGCGATACACTGTAACGTTAACAAAGCAGAAGGTACGAATTCATTTCGGTTGCTACGAATAGCTATTCACATAACGTTCATGTGTGCAAAATAACGTTACAGTGTATTATATAGTCAAGGTACACAACTAAAGTTTATGAATATATTTTTATGTATAACATTTATATAACGCTATAGCTAGTGATTACAAAATAACACCATAGTGCACTACGAATTCTTAGTATACTAAAAAATTCCCGTATTTTCACGGAAATTTGTGTGGAAATATAAATCTAGATACAGAAACGTTCTACGTAATTATGTAAAAAAAAAACTAGCTCTGAACATTAAAATACCGACATTTACGTAGGAGGGGTTGCCAAGCTGCGACACGTGAGAGTATAGTTTTAGTGGTACGTGATGCGTGATATTTACGTATATTAAAAAATACAAGAAAGTGGTATTTTCTCATTGAAAAGGTTGTTCTGTACTCCTACATAAAATAATGGTCTCCTAACAGAAAAGTTCATAGGCCTAACTATTAACATATTGCTAACCAATTTTTTATCAACTTTTTCAAAACAACTGTAATGGTACTTTCTGATCTGGTGATGACATTGTTTGGGGGGAGGGGAGGTGCTAATTAATCTAACATTTTCATGGTAGAAAATTTTAGTTTGTATTTTACGTTCGGCCAACGTTGTATTAATGGGTGTGTTCCAGCCCAACATTTAGAAAACCTTTACAGCCATATACCAACGTTGGGCAGACTTGAGCTGGTCCAACGAAAATCTTTTGTGCATGCCTGCTACGATGATGAGAAACACTTTTCTAACTGGAGCACCCAGAGAAAACTCCCGCACGCCGAAGAAGTTTCCGCTGCACTAGGCACATGGGGATCTTCTAAAAAAGATTCTTAACCCGTCATGACTTGAAGTTTAGTCAGCAACCCCGGAGTGATTACAGTTACTAACCTCTAACCTAATCACGTGTTCTGAAAAATAAGGCGCGCTTAGTAAGGTTGTCTGGAAGGCGTATTTCATTTCGCACACTTTTTACACACACACCCTGATGATATGAATTACGCTACGATTATTTGATATCATTTTTCCATAGCAAATTTTTCTTACAAAACTGAAATCGGCTAAATTATTTTCCAATTAACGAACTAAACACTTCATTAAAAGGTTTTTAAAATGATCAGTACGAAACAGAGTAATTTTTAATATTTTGATTCTCCTTTTATGTCACACTCAATTTGAAGCACTGAAATCGCATCGTAATGCTGCAAGGTAGATTAATTCAGTACGTTAACTTATTTTAAATACCGTTCACGTTAAAATAAGCCCTTTCGAAACAAATCATTAAAAAAACTACCGTATCTAATAATATGCGACAGTACACACTGTCCTGGACTGGAGGCTCTTAAGTTGATAGCTAATTAATAAAAATAAAATTTATTTTAAACATAACTTATTGTGAACGACATGTTTAAATGTATGGCACCTGAAGTTAGTGTTTCATGCTTAATACTCGATACAATATAAATCTGTAATAGTAGTAACATTTATGTTCCTAACTATTCCACGGTTTTGGTGACTCGTGGATATAATGATCAGGTCCATAGTAGTGTTAATTTTACATATGGCGGAAGGACACAACATGAGGGGAAAAGTAAATACAACGCAGGGATTTCAAAAAGTACTCAACTGGTCTTTGTAATGATGTGGCCAAGCCTTAAGTAACAACGCTGCCTGATCGCACCTTCACATATGAACCCAAGATGCAAGCAGAATTGTAACAACTTATTGCGAAGAAGCCAGCAGCAGAAATCCCCTCCATCGGCCAGCAATCGGGGAAGAGTATGTCTAAACAACGCGCCGATATAGGCCATCACAAGGGTGGGCGCGTCGCTTTACCTCCACCGGCCAGAACGAGAGACCACACGCAGCAATGGGAGTGTCCAACCGTCGACAGCCGCCTACCAGAAAACCCTCCGGAACCATGTTTGAGGAGGGCACATTCCAGTTAGACATATTTGTGGCTGTGGTAACCATTTCACACCTGGTTAAATATATAATATAAGCTACCCTGAATAAACTAATGGCAACATAATATCTTATTGTGTGTTCAACGTGACTAATAAACCCAATAATTCACAGCAGTGTTCTACAATATCTTGTCAGTCGGCTACATCCCTAACACTTTTTTGTGAGAAGTTAACAAAATGTTACTTCTTATAGGCTATTCACAGTAAAATGAGCACTTTTGAAAGCCCTACTTAAGATTTACTTGCATGTATGTCGTGTATTCTTCCACCTTATGTAAGATTAACATTGCCATGGGCCTCTTAACTTTATCCATGCGTGTCAAGTTAAACCGTAAAATTATTTTGAAAGTAAATATTTTTACAAATCTGCTAATTTTTACTCTTAGATTCTTTAAAAAAAACAGTAAACGAAATAAATAATTTAAGTAAGTCATAAATGCTTACCTAACACTTTTTATTTGACGTAAAATACGGAACTACTTCCCATCCATCGTAACCAACTTTTCTGGGCGCACGTCAATCACTCCGCCAGTTAAAATATATGCAGACAGGGGCAGTGACATTTTTCTAAGGTTGATTTCAATAGTGCTCACTTTATCGTTAACAGCCATTAATATCATGAACAGCTTACTGCTGGATAACTGATGCGACGCACAGACCCACAAGCCCCTGTGGATATGCGACATACAACACAACAGCTGTATAGCCTACTTGCAGGCGCTCGCGTTAAAAAAACTTTCATGCAGGATATATATATAAAATCTACCTGCCTGTCTACTTTACTACGAAAGCTTATATATAGTCTATTCGCGGCTTATTCCTAATAATTTCTACAAGCTTTTATTTCACTTGTCTGTCTGTACATTCGGGTGAAATCTTGCAAGTCTATTTTAAACCACTTCCCGTTTACCAATCGATCTGAAAATTCGCATGCATACGTAGTTCCAATGACAATACAATGCAATATGACGATACCACTGAGCTGATCTGAGGATGGAGCCGGAAGATGGCCATAGGAACTCTACAACTACATGCAGTAAACGTCGTATCGAGTTCGTTTTACAGAATCGAGAAACAATGAAATGGAGACTAGATGTGTCACAGCTGTTGTGCGTGTGCCCTATTTTGTAGCGGTAAATGGTTCTGAAAACTATTATAGTTTGCTCCTACAGTATGTCCCGTATCGGAATGAGAGAGAACTACTGGTCGATCACGATACATGATGGCGATCTTTCTTAGCAAGGGAAAGCCATATTCGTGATGCAAACACATGGTTAGACACTAAAAAGTTAAAAATAAAATTAATGTAAAAAACTTTTAAAACCAACCTTTTATTTGTAAATGCACTAAAAAGAGAAAAATAATTATAATAGTTACACAATTTGTAAAACAATTTGTCGAACAGCCGTAATAAACGTTACTACGAATTAATATGTTTGTATAAATTTATATTTAGTATATAAAAGCTTGACAATATAGAACGTATATCACATTTGCGTAAGCTTAGGAAGAACACGTCGTGCGTAAGGCTCTTGACTATTCACGCCAAGCTTTTGTATACTAAATATAGATCGATACAAACAATTTCTAGTAAAGTTTATTACGACTGTTCGACCACGTCTTACAAATTCTACAAATTGTGTAGCTATAATTATTTTTCTCTTTTTAGTGCATTTATAAATAAAAGGTTGGTTTTTAAAGATATTTTACATTTGTTTTGTTTTGAATTAAACCTTTGAGAAATAACCCATTGTATGACGTGCTTGGTCATTTCCTAAATATATTCACGTATCACAAGAGTATTATACTTGTTAACATAAAAAACGTTATGTTTCATTACATTCGAGTTATAATTATACTCAATTTATAAATTGTAATATTTTAACATTTGTAATAAAAATGAAAACAGAGAGGGTATAGGTGTGTTGGTAATACCTAGCAAGGAATAGTTCTTATCCAAAATATTACACTAAGCACGCACGAATACGGTGCACTGTCCTTTTGGTTTGATTTTCTTAGACTTAAGCTTTGTTTGCATAAGGCGGAGGCATATTCTGGAAGTAGAATATTTAGCAGGGCTTCATAAAAGTTAGAAGTAACCGCGAATGGATTATAGAACCACGCGCATCGTCCGTTTACGCGTGTTGGAATATTATAGCAGCACACTGCACTATGTTCTCTCAGTCCGTAGTCCACACTATGGAACGGCCACTTGTTTAAGATCAGCTGGCGGAAACCCAGAACGTTTTGCTGCTTCAATTAAGTGTGACGGTGTGGTTGGCTGTTTGAAAGTCATGCTTGATTTATTCTGTTAATGTCACATATCCCCCCCCCCCAAATTAAAAAATATTTACATTGCCACGCACCTAAAAGTTGGTTTAATTGAGCACTTTTGAAAGTCCTAAATATGATCTCCTTTTATGCCCAGTTTGTATTCCTCCACCTTATGTAACATTAATATTCCACGGACCCGATTACTATTAATGCGTAAGTGAATTTGTCCACAAATGCTTACTTGACGTTAGTACTACGTTAAAATAGGGTAATATTTTTTTTTCTAATTCGTTTCCATCCTTACAACGAGCATTTCAGTTTCTGCTTACATTAAAATGTATGCAGATATGAACAGTGGTTTCTTTTTTTAAAGGTAGATTTCAAAAACCATTAAACCACGAAGAACCATAAAACATGGTTAAATTTGCTGCAATTATTGTAATTATTCCAAGCACTACTTTAATGCGGATAAAACATAAGGTAACAATAATTTAGGTGTCTAAAACAAATTCAATTTTAACGATAGTTAAGAAACTGCACTTTTTCCTTATTCGCTGCCAACACTACAGCAAACACAGCAGTTATAGGATATTCACGGTAAATTGAGCACGTTTGAAAGCCCTGCTTAAGATCTGCTTGTGTGCAAGTTTTATATTCTTCCGCCTTATGTAAAATTAGCACATATTTTACATATCAGCTAATATTTACACTTAAATGAATTGAAAAAAACGGAAATCGAATGAAATAATTCAAGTTACAGCAAATGTTTACTAGACACTTATTGGACGTCAAGATATGGAACTACTTTCCATTCACCCTTACCAACTTTACTGGACGAATGTCCCTCAGTGCGTCCATAAAAATATATGGAGGCAGGGTCAATGATTTTTTTTGCCAAGGTTTGTTTCGAAAGTGTTCATTTTACCGTGAACAGCTTATAGTCGAATACACAATGCATAACGTTTCGGCACACAGTACACGGAGACGACAATGCTTGACTTTGCTGTTCATGAAAGCCAGCTCAATTGCTGAACGGCTGATTGTTTCTCTTTAATTTGCCGCGTGTGCGCAATTACGTATAGGCTACACATAGTATCTTCACACTTTCTGGCAGAAACTTTTGAAAAACCACGCTCTTTATAATAATTTTGATTGTTTCCTAAATAAGTAAAGAATCACAAGCGAGTTACACCTGCCATTAAAATTCACATGCCCTTTTATTTTAGTTTAATGAATTCTTTTAATTATATTATTCATAAATGTATAACAATGCAAAGTCAATATGAATTGAAAACTGAGAAATAAATATGTTGATAATTGTCAAACGTAGTAGTATTGGTTTTTTTTTTTTTTTTTCTTTTTTTTTTTTTAAGGTCGAAGTTTAACTGCAATGTTAAGGTTTTCAAGAATACAATATCGTAAGCACATTTCATTTTTGTTTATTAAAATGCCCATCAGTCATCGCTAACCCAGGGCACACGTACAGTACGCTGGGTTCTCATTGTCGTTTAAGTTGTTCACGTTCTGTTCACTCGAGGCGGAAGTACGCGCAGTGAGTAACCCGAAAATAAAACTAAAGCAGGTCTTCGGAAAATATGGAATTTTAGTCTGAGTTATCTTTACACGTTTTGAAACAACCCCTTCGAAAAACCACCCCATGTGTGACACGTTAGGTTGTTTCCTAAATATGTCGTGCATCACTAACGTTTTATACCTTAACATAAAAATATTTTAACTTTAATTTAAATTTTAATTATATTATCCATAACTTAGAAGAACTTTTATAAAAATAAAAACAGAACGAAGAAAATAATAGGTGTGCTGGTAAAGGATGTTTCGCGATAAAGCGAGGACTTAAGAAATAAATCTTAGAAAAATATATTATATATATATATATATATTATATATATATATATATATATTATATATATATATTATATATATATATATTATATATATATAGGGGCGCAATGATTGGAATGTGTCCAGTAAAGTTAGTAACTATGGAGGGGAAAGTAGTTCCATATATTAACGTTGAACAAAAGTTTTAGGTAACCATTTGTGATAACATTATTTCTCTAGCGTTCTGTATTTTTTAATGCATCGAAGTGTAAAAACGAGCAGATTTGTACTATATTTACTTTTCTAATAATTTCACAGCTTCACTTGACCAACGCATGAATAAAGTGACGAGGCCCATGGCAATGTAAATTTTACATAAGGCGGAAGAACACACAACGTGTATACAAGTGGATCTTAAGCAGGGCTTTCAAAAGTGCAATTTTTACCGTGAACAACCTATAATGCCTAGTAATAAATAGTTCTTATGAAAATTGTTATTAAAGTTAGTGGACACGAAGAATGCGGTACGTTGTCATTTTGGTGTAATTTTCCTGACTTAGTTAAGCTCTGTAGGAGACTGAGGAATAGTCTTTAGTCTCTAAAGTAGAACCTAAGCAGGGATTCAGAAAAGTTGGTAGTAACCATGAAGGAACTATAATACTAAATCGCATTTGCTACGCATGTGCAGTGTTGATAAATTATGTATTAATTTCTCGAAAACCTGTTACCTACAGGATAAATGAAACTCTAGGAAACTTTTGTTTACCATGTAATGTAGAACCAAAAAATTGCCGGAGGGATGCATTTTTTAATGCAGATATTGTATTTCAACCCACACTTTTTGTAGTTGTATTTCGTCGATCAGTAATACATTACGTAGAAATGTTGGCATTTATATTCATTCTGACCGTGTAACTAACAAACACCAGCAGCTTCAGCTATACTTTCAGGAGTGGTTCCATCCTTCAGGAAATGACTATTTTTTTTACGAGGAATCGCCTGCTGTAACTTTTAGAGTACAGTTTCTTCCTGTGTACGTGTAGTACAATTACTTTTATGAAACTAAAATCCTTAACAGCTGCATAAGTAATTAAATTGCATATTATATTTACTGCAAAGTGCGGGGTGTCCTACAACCCAATTTTTCATCCTCCATTTTTTTGGAGAAAATTACTATATATTAATAAGTTTAAATACGTAAGTATAATAAAAGGAAAAGAAAATGATGAAAGCACAGCTACCACAGTTTCATCATTCAGCCTGAATACAAGCCTGCAGTCGTATCGCAGACAGTCTTATTTTTGAAAACACGCCAGGATTTCGTCAGTCACTTAAGTCTTCTTAGATACGCTGACGTATATGTCGAGAATGCGGTCCCACAAATAAAAATCTAAATGAATTCAAGTCTGGAGCACGTGCAGGCCAACCAGTAGGTTTTGGAGATACATGTATATTCGTTCGGAAATCCACTCTTAAGAAATCATTCGGAATTTTGCCATTCCAGTGTATACGCCAAGTGAGAAAGCGGGACTAGTAATTTATTCCCCTGCGTATTCATTTTTGCGCTCCTACATTTGGTCAAGAAACCGTCAAATGCGTTGGGAAGTTTCTAACGTTTTATATTGGCGACGCTAAACATTCGTATATCTGCAGCTTGAAGCGTGGTATTATTTACACACACTGTATGGGTCAAAAACTTCCATTAAAGTTTAGGAAGTTAACCAGAACATTTTTTACAGTGTAGTCAGCGTCTCCAAGAACAGTGCCTTGGTTCGACGAACACCTGGTATTTGAAATACGACAAGTCTATTACAGTACAATACGAGTGCAGGCGTGCATTCGGGCTGAAACTGGCTATGTTTATCACTTCGTGTAACGATAAGCAGCAACACATTACCTCAGTATAAACATGAAGTGATAAAGTGAAATAAATCGCATGTTTATACGAACTATTTTATGTCTACTATCCTCGGGCGAAGCGAGTCCCACTTGTTTAACTACCTGTGTACAGTATTCGGGTGGCGTACCGGCTTTGCAGTAGCCAGTTTTCGTATTTCAACAAGTCTGCTAAAACCACATGGCTTGGGCTCTTTGTTAACTCGCTGCTTGCATAAGAGGCGTCCAAACCGCGGCTTGATTTCCTAATATAAACACCATTACAGGTATAGAAAGAAAGATTAATTCCTTTCGATATGTATGGAAGTTTATGTAATGAATACACTTAATATAAGTGAATATTGTGTTATTTTCATAAAAACCAGGATCATGCGTATTATTTTGAAATCTATTTATATGAGGTTATTGTGAGTTTTACGCTTGCGCCCGATAACAAGTCCACAATAAGGGTTGGAGCACTACTGGTTTACATAAATCTTTATCCGAGATGCTAGTACATTTATATTGGAACGAGTTTTAAAACAACTAGGATATACTAGTCAATTATTGCAAAATCATTTCGAGTAGAAATATTCGGGTCTGTTAAACAAAAGTTAGAAGAAATATGTGGAGTGCGCATGCCAGCAGCGCAAAACCTACTTAATGCGTTCCAATACTGAACTGATATTTTGCCAATAGCACTATAATTTCTAACTTTGATGTGATGTGAAACTATAACGTTGGATTCGAAACGTTTGGTACACTTCCTCTGGCCTATAATTTAGCCGTCTCAAGGTGGCAGCAGAGATAAATAATGCCAGCGACATAGTCAAAGACATTGGCTGGCTGGTCGGTTCAACGTATGATTGCGCCTGAGAATAGTTCCGACTGTAGTTTGTGATTTTTAAGGACAGGCGTGATAATTAAAATTAATGGGGAAGTCAAGTATTGCCCTATTATAATCTTAAAATACTCTTTGCGCATGCTAGATAGAGTATATGAATTTGCAGCTTGGAAATATTATTTACTTTTCGTTCGGAGAAAAAACTCATTTAGTCACAAGTTTTGTGTAAGATGGCGGACGCGGTGGGCATGGCTGAGGTGTCGCCATGTATCGAAAAGCATAAAAGAAGAAAGTATTTACAAACCAAGCAGGAAAAACAGTTATTGCATTTAAGGTTTCGAGTAAAGAATTCCGTACATTATAAATACACAAATATAAGGAATATATCACTTTTGTTGTAATGTTCAGTGAAGGAAGATATGCTTCTGTCAGCAGACTGCTCACGATCCATGTTTTAGTGACAGGCTGTTGCCTGTTGCATTTAGAAGGTAGGACCAGTAGGTCCTACCTTCTAAATGCGCGGGCTGGCGGAGTAAAATAAACTGTGGCCTTGGAATGGATACAGCATAGTTTTACTGTAGCTAAACTACACTCAAGTTAGTCTAAATATATTTTATTGTATAACAGGGCGTGGGTCTGTAGAAAGAAAACCAAGTTAAACGTACTTTGACCGTGTTACTTCGACAATTGCACTGTCGATGGGAGAGTCAATTTTGAGGACATGCGCAGAAACCTAAGTCGTCCTTTTCTTGTTTGATCACGTGACTTGGCAGTTGCCCCAGAAGTACTGGAGACAGGGGCGGGCAGGCCAGGGTTGGGAGCTTGCAAATACCACCGAGATCATAATAGTAGCCAGAAATCAGCTTGAAAAAAAAAACAGGGCGTATAAAGGCTGTTCACGGTAATGTGAGCACTTTTGAAAAAAACCTTAGAAACAAGTCACTATCCCTACCTGCACATATTTTAACGGGTGAACTTAGTGACGTGAGTCCAGTAAAGTTGGCAACGATGAATGGAAAGTAGTTCCATATATAAACGTCGAATAAAAAAGTGTCAGGTAACTATTTATGATAACTAATTATTTCTTTCACTTTCCAAACATCGAAAAGTAGAAAATTTCACAGTTGCACTTGACCGACGCATGAATAAAGTGACGAGACTCGTGGCAATGTTAATTTTACGTAAGACGGAATAATAGTAACCAATGTGCATACAGGTAGATCTTATCAGGGCTTTCAGAAGTGCTAATTTTACCGTGGACAGCATATAATTAACACGAATGGTTAAATAGTCAGCAGGAGTGAAGTTAAAGGCAGCCAGATAAGAGATGCAAAGAAAATTGGTGGATAGCGAATGTTAATTTTGGATAAATTTCTAATTCTAACTTGATCTCATTTCGAGGAGCCCCGGGTAAAATTAAAACCCATTATTAATGATTGCATTCTAAAATTTTCCCTGGGAGGTATTCCACACACTGGTATACTGGCATACCCCTTACACCATTTTCACCCCACTAAAAAAAGAACTCCGTCTGGATCCACCACTTTTTCCCAACGGATGCCCTTATCCCTCCAGCCAGCCTATGCCAGAAAACATGCTCACAAGACGAAGGGGCGTTCAACGGGTATAGCTCTATTGTAGCGTTTTACGCTGCAAGCCATTCATTCGCCTCTACAAGACAGCGCTTCTACAGCGGAGAAATGTTCTTGACTTCGCTGCACCTCCGCTGGCAGGATGTGACAGGCCTAGAAGTGCGAAGGTGATTTCACAATACGTAAACACTGTGCTGTCGATAGAAATACTGACATTGCTATTAGATTGGAGTGGAGGGATTATGGCTGCTCTTAAAATCGATGGAGTAGCCCCGAAATTAAATAGCGGGGGGAAAGGAAGATCCCGAGAAAACCCGCCAACCAGTGGCATCGTCCGGCACGATTCCCCACATGCAAAAATCGGGGGGGGGGGGCAGGAATCCAACCCGGTTCGCAGTAGTAGGCGAGTAGTCTTACCACTACACAACCGCGGCCTTTATTACTATTGTATATTATATATCCTCACACCAGGATGAAGACGGTGCGGGAAATATGGCGAAATTTCTACGTTGTTGCCAACTAGAGCGAATACTTTCGATGTGAAAGTCGCTTATGGATATACTACAAAATAATTCACCTTCAAAATGTCGAAAAAAAAAGCGGTAAAAATTGAACAAACATACCTTTTGAAAAGAAGTATTGTCTCTTGCAGTAGTTTATTCGACATTATTATTAGAAGTTATACTGTAAATTACTTCGATATTGTTCGAAGACAAACAACTAATGACGTTGCAGAGTTCCGATACGGCCGGAGACAGCTGTAGTTGTCGTTCAAGTGTTGGTGTTCAGGAACTCTGGCCCAAATAGGTTGTCGCTGTTAAAGCCTCGTCTACAATCAACTTTACGCAAAACATTAAACGCTAAACGTAGCCGTAAGAAAACTGGCATATATACAACCGACGTTAACAGGAATAAAAATAAAACGAATGTGTGTGTATATATAAATATTTATGTTTGTGTTTGAAATTCAGAAAGAACCCTTTGTAAAGAGATTCCGCAGACGTAATAGTTACACTCAAATATTTTTTTAATGCATTTTGCGTTATTTTAAATTGATTTCGTGTAACTAACAAATTAAATACGTACGGCGATAGTGATGCTATCTGTTGCCAATCGTTTGAAACATTTGTTTTCACTTGTTTGCGACTTCTTGAATTCTGATTGTCTGGCATAAAAAGCAAAACGCAAAGACTTTAAAGTTATCCAAATTCTACCGCGTTGCGTTTTAAGTTTAGCGTGATGGCAACGTTTAACGTCGGTTGTACTCAGAGCGTATAAGATTCGTGGATTCACGACTTACTGTAACTCATTGTAGCGTCAACGCGCTTGTAGACGGACCTTAATCGACTATATGCAGCAGTGTTTCAATGTGTATAATTTGCTGCGTGTTAGCTTTAGGGACAGTACTTTAAACAGGGATGCATATAAACTAAATTCCATCCTATTATAGGCTGTTCACGATAAAGTAAGCAGTTTTGAAATCAATCTTGGAAAAGAGTCACTGCTCCTGCCTATATATACCTCTTAACGTGCGCACTGAGTGACATTCACTTAATAAAGTTGGTAACGAAGGAGGGGAAATTAGTTCATTATCTTAACGTCTAATAAAAAGTGCCAGGTAACCATTTGTGAAAACTTAAATTATTTATTTCCGTTTCTATATTTTTAAGGCATTGAAGTGTAAAAATGAGCAAATTAGTAAAATACATACTTTTCTAATAATTTCACAGTTTCACATGACCGACGCGTGGATAAAGCGATGAGGCCCCTCGGTAATGTTAATTCTACATAAGGCGGAAGAAGATACAAGATGCTACCAGCTAAAGTTGGTAGTGGTTTGTTGGAAATGTGTCTTCAGAAGATCTCATGTCGAGGAGCCTGCACCAAAGGAGATTAGTTAGATTGATCCAAACAGGATAATCTGTTAGACGACTTTTCCCAGTTCATGAGGGCAAGGCAGACAATACTGCTGTAATTAGTGTTTTTCGTAATGCGTCTATGTATTCACGTAAGAAGATGAAGATGGAACTTTGTGATCAGATTTGGTTGTATCGGAAAATAGTTTGTACTACTGGTGACATGCATATTCTAGGTCTTGTGGAATTATTTTTCAATCCGTGATTGTGTGTTACGTATTTTTCATTTTGTCAATAAATGTCTTGTAGGTACGAAATGTAGATTTCCCAAGTGCTCATTTTACCACGGACAGCCTATACCTTCGTATAAGAGGCACAAGTGCTAGCTTGTTAAAACGTGTCATTTGTTTATGTATGATAAGATAGCGCTGCAGCTAGCCGAACGCGCCGGAAGACAAGGCTGTGTCAGGGTGCGCCAGCCAGGTGGCGGCGGGAGCAATCAGCGTGCGCCGTCACGGTCGCGCTAGCTCGGGGGTGAAGGACGCGACCTGCGCCCAACAGTAACAGTCTCTCTTCGGATAACACGACGCAGTCTCGATTGTTCCGCAGCGGGCGACCTTCCCACAGCCGCGCTTGACGAGAGGGGGGGGGGGGGGGTGTTTCTACGTCTTTTCATCTGTTCGTAAACTCGCTTCCCATGAACACCGCTCGGCAACAGGTGGCTGTTTCGTCATATGTTCGCCCCGCTCGCACACTTTCTAAGGACGCTTGAAGGGTGGGGAAAGGGGGGAGTCCCCAAAAGACACCGCGACCACAATGCCGCTGCAGCTCGCGGGACAACTCGGGGTTCACCGCTCGCCCACAAAGAAACTCCCCTGCATTGTAGCGTGGGAGCTCTTAAATATGGGCTCATGGTCAGTGGCTTGCACGTCAACAGCCGACAGGTCAGCAACATTCAAGTCCCGGTTATTTTTCTCGGCAACGGTTCAGAGAAACACCGATTCTCTATGGTTCACGAGGCGAATGTCTCCATATCGCCCTCTCCTAAATATTTCCCATCCACACTTCAGACGGAAACTGTGCTTATCCACCACAGTCAATTCTCATTACAGTCGATTCACTATTACTTCCAACTTTTCTGAATCCCTGCTAAAGTTATACTTAGAGGATATGCCTCCGCTGCTTACAAACAAAGCTTAAATAAGTCTAGAACAACGCACCAATGGGACAACGTACCGCGTTAGTGCGCGCTCAGTGTAATGATATTTCGGATAAGAACTATTATTTCTTACTAGGCATTACCAACACACCTATTTTCCATTTTTATTCATATTAATTATTAATAAAATATAAGATGTTTCGGTAAAAAATCAATTTTACCAAAATTAAGGTACTTTACGTCAACATAATAAAAAGAGCTTGCGTGTGATACACACAATGTTTAGGGAACAACCAAAACTTCATACATGGAGTGATTTTCCAAATGTTTATTAAAAAAGTGTGAAGATTGTCTCGTTTTATATAGGCAAGATGATAATATTGTACTTATTATAGAAGAGTATTTATCTACGAAGTAACTTGGGCGTGGATAATGCACTTCAAAACACCACACGTCCCAGGTTCAATGATTCCCGAGGCAAGGCCTTCCAGTATTCTGTTCGAATTGTTAAAAGCCGTACTTGAAGCAGTCGCTGTCCGTGTCACCCGAAGAATGTTACCAGGCTCTAATCGTGCCAATTAAAAATACTATTGACAATCGACAATCATTGTGGCATGACGCAGGTCTTTCTACTGAGGTAGAAAAATATTTTAGTGTAACTATTACGTCTGCCGAATCTCTTTACAAAAGGTTCTTTCTGAATTTCAAACACAAACATAAATATTTGTATATATACACACACATTCGTTTTATTTTTATTCCTGTTAACGTCGGTTGTATATATGCCAGTTTTCTTACGGCTACGTTTAGCGTTTAATGTTTTGCGTAAAGTTGATTGTAGACGAGGCTTTAACAGCGACAACCTATTTGGGCCAGAGTTCCTGAACACCACTCTGCATTGTAGCGTGACTAACAGAGACTCTCAAATACACCCACGCCCTACCCAGGACTAACCCGGAACACCTCGCTGTAAGCCGGCACACAACCTACTTCGCCAAAAAAGTTTACTGAGCTACCAAACCGATGTTAGCTCTAGACACGCATATAAATATATTTAATTGAAAATAATGTTACTTCAGATTTTACGAATTTTCTTTTCGTTTTTAGTTCAATTGGTAACATCGAGTAGCCGAAGAAATCCTTTTATCAGCCAAACGAACAGACGAGAGTGACTAGCCTATGCTACTGTATCTCATATAAGATGGGCAAGATTTTGACAGCGAGTGGCAACTTTGACGTATGCGAAACAAAGTGCCGTTTACAAACGCTCTTATCAGCTGATGCACGAACGAACAAAAGTTAATATTATGTTTACTATTCTGAGTGCACTGGCGACGCACATCAGACAAATGCAAAATACTCTAACAAAGAGTCCCTAGAGTAATTAAAATATATTTTACGTGGTCACAAAACAGCGGTTGTAAGTGTTACAAACTAATCTTCGTGCTAAAGTAGTAATGTATAGGTGTTCAAAATGAAATGCACAATAAGACGATTCATAGCCGAATGAAACGTGACTTCAAACCTTAGATCTATTCATGTGGTATTCCCACTGTCCATCCATGCTTTCCATATGTGCTCGATATTAATTCCAAAAGCCTACATAAATATAGCATGATAATATTGAATTATTTTTTCAAATAATTTGACGAAATATATTCCAAATTCATGTCGTTTCAAGACAGTAATAGGAGAAAAGTAAAGTTTTAAGAAGCAGGATCTAGAGGCGGCGAACCTGCTGCTACCTGTCGGTACCGCGCGCGGCTCACACGCTTTACCAAGTCGTGCGCACCATCTATGTATTTTTTTCTCGAACCTAACCAGCTATAAAGCTCAAATCAATATGTTTAGTATGTAAAATAAATTTACTAACAGATACCAATAGTTTTATTTTTCCGCGAGCTCTGCATAATTTTTAAAGTAACATATGTCGTGTACAGCGATCTTGATTGCTGGTAATTTCTATTGGGCCAGTAATTGTCCGTCTATGTCCTAAACACGCCGTTTTTTTTTTTTTTTTTTTTTTTTTTCCGGAAACCCATTTACTTGTTTTCGTGTAGCACCCAACTGAGACAGTAGGGAACACGTAAACGACAACTATAAATACTAGAGAAAGGTCGTAGTTACCCACGAAAGTATATTCAACATTTTCAAGTCAGATGGGCGAGTGAAATTTTGGCGGAGAACAAATTGTGCACTAGACACCAAAACTCTCACAGCTCCAACGAAACAGGGTGGAGATTTGTTTCGAAGGGGAAGGGATGAGTGCCAGTGATATGGAAGAGTTTTGTGACGTAAATGGTACCATGTGAGACACGTACTCTAATAATGACGCGTTTTGTCTCTCCGCCTTGCTCAGTGTCCTCACGCAAGAACGACTTCACCCGTCTGCCATGGAAAATTATTGATCGAGCGACGTGTGGTGAAAACAATTTACGTGAAAAATGAACTACATACGCTGCAGAAAGTATTTTTATATTTAAGGACACTTAAATTTCTGATGAAGGATGTCCACGTTGATCGAGTTTCGGCTCGTAGCTGCCCACGTTAAACTGTCCATCTGCTTGGTGCCGACGGGAGTTGACGCGGCACCCACCAGATGTCAGCAGTGTTCCTTGTTCACTGTGTGGCGGAACCACGCACCTGACCCGCGCCAATTTGAATGGCTGAATTTTAATCAGCGGACTTTACGTCATAGAAAATCAACTGGACTGTTATTTACACTTAGCGAATTTTGGGAACCCCTCTAGGGGATAATTGCGAGGAGGTTTTCTTCGGCACTGGCTCGCTATTGGTGGATGATTGTACCTACCCCCATAGTGAGGCAATGCTAGAGATTTGTATTTAAGCATCACCAAAGCCTGGTATCGGGGTCAGACGCTTGGATGCAAGAGAAGTCTCCCCAGATAATAGGTCAGGTATTTCAGTTACTATAATAATGTAAAGCCATTATGGATATTCTGGAACGTCATTTTGACGCTCCCTTTTATTTTTCAGTAAATATCAATTTTTGATTAAAATAAGCAGGATAATTCTCCCTGCAGAACATAATAGGAATCGCCGCCATCTTTTCTTTTCTAATAAAATCTGTTGGTAATTATGCGAGGAAGACCCTTTTCTTGTTCAAAAAAGTGTAGATTTTTCCAAAAATTGATACTTAGTATGTCATTAGTTCTCCGCTATTTTTGGGCAGATCGAATAGCTGCATTCTTAGTCTTGTTCTGCCCACCGTTTTGTAAACGGGCTATTTGGGAAAATTAGTTGGTCTCTGCAAAGGGCTTATAGAGCCAGAGAATGTCAATTTTATAGTAATTTGAAAATAGTAGTCGCTTTACATTTGAAATACTAAATTATAAAAAGAATAGATCTTGGAACTACCTGTTAATGGCCATGGAAAAACGTAGGTGGCCAAGTTTTTGGGAGAGAAAATGTTAGCGGTTATTGTATTAAAACCAAAGAGAAATTTTTAAGTTGGCCAGTCATGGATGTAATTACAGTACATATTTTTCTTTTTAATATTTTTATGGGAATCTAGAGTTTGAAATACCTTGGCTCAACACTTAGGTGATAATATTGGGTAAATATTGTAAACAGATTTTTGTGAGGAAAGTTACAAAAAAAATTATCCCGTGTGGAAATGAACCTTTTAAGTCTACGTGGGACAAGAAATGTAATGAGAAAGCAAATAATTAAAGAGTCCATTGGGCAGAATATTTTTCTATGCATATTTTCTAAATATTATTGTAAAATACTCGTTTGTTTTAAGATGGTAAAATGGATTGTTGTTCTGACCCCTTGAGGTCTTTGTAATATTTGTGCAAATAAAAGAGAAAAATAATTAAGAAATGTTAAAATATACTATTGATAATTTCAATATTTCACTTTGTAGTGTAGTTTTAACCACTTGTATATTAATGGAGTTTGGCAGGATACATTCTACCTTAGTTGATTTACAACTCTATGCTCTTTCCTATCTTCATGATTGTTTTTAAATATACTTGGGTTTTATGTATGGTTGAAAATTAAGTTACTTGGGGGTGTCCTATGGTCTTGGGGTCTCACATGGACCACAAACCCTACATTAACATTCTGAAGTCTCTCCTTCCTTAAAAGTGTGATGACCTGGGTTTACCGAGGAATAAGTCTTCATTCTAGATAACTATCCTAAACACACTGCCGTAACCAAAAATGTGGTTGCTATACTGAACACCACACTGAATATCAAACATCTCCACAGTCGCCGGACATCAAATCTCGTTTGAGTATTTTCTGCATATTCTAGAAAGCACATCTCTTAACAGAAAATAATCTCAATAAGACTTTACTAGACGAATGGAGGAAGATGCCAGAAGAAACAACCGAAAACAGTTCAATCTTATGATTGTGAAGGTTACGGTAAAACAAAGGAAAAAGGGTCTACCAGGAATTAAGACTAAAAAACGAACCCTAGAAATGTTTATATATTGAAGACGAGTACTTGTGTGGAGGGAAAAGATATAAGTACTATCTTTCCGTTTTATGCAGTATTGTTCCTACAGGATATCACATATATTTATGTTTTATAGTTGTGTCACAATAAATAATTTTATTTTAATGTACCCACCATATAGTGCCCGGCAGTTATCTGGACGCGTCTCAGTGCGGGGAAGCGGGGTCGTAGGAGAAAGGGGGGAAAAAGGGACGTAAAAAAAAAGGGGGGGGGGGAGAGTTGAAAAGGGGAAAGGGGACACTCCTCAAGATTAAAAAGTTCAAGCGCCCAGATATCTGCCGGCTACTATACTATGTCCTGTTAACTGCCAAGTATATATCCGTAAACTTTTAAGTCTGTGGAAAGACATATTTTTCTGAGCAGCGGTAATAGGTTTGAAATAATTTGTCAACCAAACGTCCTGTACTGATTGAAAGAGAGATTCTCGCCGATTCAGGTTTACATTGTAAGGTTATTTGTCATAAAGTGCTTTTATATTCCACTTTGCATCATTTAAGTCAAAATGAAAAATGAATCTCAACTGGCCAGCGGGCATTTGCCTCGCTTTCGCTGCCCACGCAGACATTACAGTTTGATTGTAGGCTATTCACTGTAAAGTGCGCGCTTTTGAAAGTCCTCTCATTTGGGACAAGTCAATAAATTTATTTTATTTTAGCCTTAGACGTTAAACTTCCGAGTGTGTGGTAGAATATACACACTGTTTATTACTTACTTGGCAATATTTATTTAAGAAGGTGGTTAAGGGGAAAAATTACAAAAAAGTAACTAGGACCTCAAAGTGCTCACTTTACGGTGAACAATTTGACAGACATTTTGCTGCTCAAGTTAGGTCAGTAGAAAGAGTTTTTAAGTGCGTTGTTACAAATCAACTGTGCAATTGGACCTAAAGTATATTCAGTTTCTACAAGCTTTCAAAACAAATCTTTTAGAAAATCACCCCATGTAAGACGCCCTTTGTTGTTTCCTAAATACATATATCGTCTACCATAATCTTTCTATATACTACCATAAGGTATATTATTTTATTTTCAGTTAAATTTCACTTATATTTTACATATAGATTGTATTCATATTTATCATAAATTAAATAAAACAAACAGTTGGAGAATCGGTGTGTTGGTAATTTCTAGTAAGAAATACTTCTTATGCAAAATATTAACACAGAATGTGCACGAATGCGGTGCGCTGTCCCTTAGGTGTAATTTTCTAGACAGACATACTTTGTTTTCACGAGGCGGAGGAATGTCCTGGAAGTAGAACTTAGCAGGCCTTCAGAATAATTTGAGGTAAACGTGAATGGACTATATGAATCATGTCCGGCCGGGCGACTGCGTAGTCGAGCCAGAGTAGTGTGGGCGGATTGTACAGTGTGCCGCGTGAGGAATGACTTGACCCTCGCCGGCTAAGTAATGCTTGGTTCACATGTACGCCGATCACGCAGAACAGACAGAGCGGAAAACTAGAACGGCCAATCAGAAGCCATCCCCTGTGTCTGCGCGAGTCGCGCAGAAAAGTAGAGCTTACGCCGATATTTCCCAGAAGTCAGCTGGTTCACATAATTAATACTACTAATGTTTTTGATAATCTAAGTGTATTGGTATAAATTTATATAAGAGTTCAATGTACGTATTTATACGGCAATGCGTGAATATAAACGTTAATTCTATTCGACATTTGTATTAAATAAACTTAGTTTGGAAATGAGCCGACAGATACCACTAAAGAGTAAACATTTTTTGGATGTAAAACTACAATTACAATCTCCTGAAAATCATTTAGTAAATAAATCTCACTATAATGGAATTAATAAACTAGAGCAGAAAGACGGCAGCATCTACTTTGTTATCTATTATTTTTTATTTTTTCGTTAAAAATCACGAATTAGACGGTAAAACTGCTACGCAGAAGATCTGCTTATGCGAACAACCATCATTTCTGTCTGTCTGGCATGATCTGCGTACATGTGAACCAGGCATTAGACTCAGTTCATCATCACGCTCGTCTCTCAAAAGTACGCAACTACGACGTTCACGAATGCCTCATCTCAGTACTTGCAGTTTCCTCACCGAGAGAAGTTTCACCGTTCTTGTAGATCACCACCTATCATCTTTATCATAGCATCACAGTAGAGGTTCCACAATGCGCACTTCTA
Source organism: Dryococelus australis (assembly GCA_029891345.1). NCBI lineage: Eukaryota > Metazoa > Arthropoda > Insecta > Phasmatodea > Phasmatidae > Dryococelus > Dryococelus australis. Next base: position 315,054,772 of record CM056993.1, read on the forward strand.
AGTCCCACATTATTCTCACTTTACGTCGCAGACTTTACATCCATTCTGCTTTCCAGTTAGGAAGCTCAGGCTCTTTCAGCACGCATCCAACTTAGCCTACAATCATTATGTGACTACTTCCAACATTGGGGGGTAGCTCCAAACCCCAAAAAAAAAGTCAATAATATTCCTCACAAAACGCAACAACCACCTCCGACAATTCTTGGCCACAAAATGTCACGGGCGCGCACAGTCCTCTACCTCGGTATTCATCTGGACCACACACTCATCTGGCATCATCACATCCATTGCAACAGCCAAAACACAACTAGCATTTCGGGCACTACAGGCACTTCTCACACCACCTTATACATTACCACAAATCACCCGGCTACGCCTATGGCAGGCTTACATTATCCCAATACTCCTGTATGACAGCGTGATCTGGTCATATGCGCCCCCTACAACGTCACGACCAATCAGCACACACACAACAAGACTCCGAAACATCCTCGGCTGCCCGCATCGCACTCCATTACATCAGCTCTACGAGATGGGTGAGGTTCGGGCACCACTCCAGACCATCAGACGACAAACCACCAGATTCCTGGCAGCAATTCGTCGCCACCACAACCCCATTATCGCATCCATAGCCATCTACGACCCTCTGGACCACCGCCACCCCTTCCACAGACTCCTGGATCTTTACATCGATTTTACCCCTAACATCGAAGATCCTCGCCTACCAGTCTTACACATCCTCTTCGCCTGTGATTCTGTGCAGGAGTGACCTCCCTTTAGAGGTAATTCGTGTACGGGTCATGGACAATCCGATCCTTTCCATTCCTCTAATCTCATGGTTTTCCCCCCTTCTTAGTTGCAGTGTTTCTTTCAAATTACAAGCATAATCACTTTTGGCATAGAGAGAGTGCAGCGATACAACAATATTCCACCTGTTAATTGCAATTCCTGTCTCTTTTACTCAAACCTATTTTATGTATTCATTACATTCACATTTCATTTTTTACTATTGTATCATTCTTAATCACACCATCCAATTGTCAATCATTTCATCCATCACTAAGCTCATTCAATTCATGGTTAACTTATTGTTAGTACTTGTGTGACTCAGTGGAGGTTCAAACCCTCAAATAACTAAGAGGTTGTTTTTTAGTCCTCCCATGTATATAGCAGTAAATAATTCTTTAGTAAAAATTTATCGCTATGGGCACTAGAAAGGGCCTTGGAAGGGGAAGTTATTGTTCATTATATATTTGTTTATGTATAGTGCAAATATTAAAACTTAATTTTTATTAAATGTTAATTAAATTTGCCGTTCTAATTGTTAAAATTGTACAAGATTTATATGTAATTCATGATCCCGTAACTTGTCATTGTACTATAGGTTTTTTCAACCTTTATCCTATAGCGAGTATTGTAATCTATTTCATTTTCTGGTGAATTTTAATTTTTAATTTAGTTCATAAAGAGCATAAGAAATGGCTAAAGATGAGCTTAATTGTAGGGCAAAAAAATTAAGAATAATTAATATGTATAATTTCTGATTGAATAAAGATAAACAGAAAGAACTAGGCATAACGCAGCGACATTCTGTCTATTCAGGTCAAAACAAAACTAGATTTCTTATGGTATAGGGAACATTTCCGCCAGGTGCGCAGTGTTCCTACAGGTTAACTTAATTAAAATTTTGAGCTACGTGAATTATATAAAAGAAAGATTTAACTTAGTTACGAAATTATTTTTATTTGATTTACGATTATTGGAATTATCCTATTTTAACGTAGAAAGTAGGGCAAATCTGACACGTGCGACACTAGCGCTTACCTAGTAGAGAAACTTTTCCCTTTGCCAAACTTTTAACAATGATCTTCCCAAACAATGAACTTCCCAGACCTTGCCTCGACGAAAGCCCTTTTTAAATTGTATGATTTCTCGCCGTCATGTACTAAATATGAGGTAGACCGCTTATTAGTCTACTGCGGATGTACCCAACATGGAACTACCCCAAACTAACACAATTCCAAAGTCACGTGGTCAACAGTGAAGAAAGTGTTTGTATCTTAATTTATAAATCACAAGCATAGTTCTATTATTGAAATACTATCACCAGTTTGAATTTAATAAACATTATAAATTGATTAGAGGAAGTATAAAAACGTGTCAAAGCACTTTTTTTTTACTACACAGTGTTCTAACCTCAAATCCAATCCACGCCGTTTTTTGCTAGTCGTATTAGCAGAACAGCAGTTCAATGTTGGGGGACGGATTGGTTGTGCGCAGCCAGCGAGATCGTCCTACCTCATCTTCAGTCTATGCTCGTCGTGCGCCGTGCCTAGAAATAACTGAGTGTTCATAGAAGCCTACACTCGAGATTGCGCCGTCGTCTCCACGGCACCCAGTTCAATGCGACACGGTCAAACGTACACCCCAATGGATATGTTCAGACGTAGACTATAGTCTGTTCACGGTGAAGTGAGCACTTTTGAGGACCTAGTTACTTTTTCATTTCAACCATGTTCATCCTCTAACCTTCTTTTTAAATAAATATTGCCATGTAAGTAATAAACATAGTTTGTATATTCCACCGCACTCTGAAGTTAACGTGTAAAGCTAAAATTAAATATAATTCTTGACTATTATTCCGAACGAGAGGGCTTTTAAATGTGCTCACTTCACAGTGAATAGAAAATACCGGCTCTCCGCCGTTTGTCGTCAACCGGACGAAGCCTCCGGGAGTCAGTACGGCCAAGAAGAAGAGACTGATCGTCCTATGTCGCGTTTCGATAATAAAATTTAAAATCTAGGAGCCTAGAAGCGTATAAGAGTTGCCCCTGTTTACCTGATGAAGGTAGATTTTACCCGCCACATTTCCACAGGTGTAAAATCGCCGTTATACAAGACACAATTAACCGATTCGTTTCTTAGTCGCAAGTAGTATCTGATATTTTTGACGCAAACCATTACAGAATACTCTATTTGGACAGGGGAGAGGGGAGGTGCATAGCTCCCTTAGCACTCTTTAGGGAAAAGTGGCGACTACATTTACGTTAGTAATAACCTGTGTGTTTTTTTTTTTTTTTTTTTTTTTTTTTTTTTTTTTTTTTACACGCTGTACTTCTAGCAGAAAAGCAGTCCAGTGATGAAACAGAGTGGCTACTGCGCAGCTCGGATGAGCACTCTAACCTTTCTTTTCCCTTCGTCTACGTGCAGTACGCGGCGCACGTGATTGAGAGACAGTCGACGCGGGTCATTTGTCACCCAGCGGTCAGCCGGCGCTTGTTGCTTGGGGAATAAGATGTAATTCTGCCAAGGCCGCTGTGTCATGAAACGTCTGTGGTGCGTGAAGGCGACCTCAGAAAAGGAACACAATTCCTTCCGGGACCGGGTCTCGGACCACTGGATATGAAGAGAGACCCGCCTCGTGTCGGCGGAAACATTTCTGTACGTTCGGCGGAAACGGGACGACAGCTTGCTTTGCTCGTATAACGGCAAAAGGGACGCCGTGGGTCAGATTATCAAGTACGTAATCCCGAAAGAACCAAACAAAACAGCCTGAAATCAAACTATTTCTCTCTACTAAATTAGGTTCATCACAACTGTTTTTTCACTTGCGCTCCCAAAAAAGTAAACATTGCTTAGAAATAAAAAATTCTTTATTTAAAAATTGTTACTAAATATATTCAGTATAGGCTGTTCACGGTAAAATGAACCCTTTTGGAAGCCCTGCTTAAGATCTACTTGTATGCAAGTTATGTATTCTTCCGCCTTACGTAAAATTAACATTGCCATGGGCCTTAGTACTTTATTCATGCGTCGGTCAGGTGAAACTGCGAAATTATTAGAAAAGTAAATACTTTACAAATGTGCTAGTTTTTACACTCCGATGCATTGAAAAAAACAAAGCGAAAAAACTATTTAAGTCATCACAAATGGATACCTAACACGTTTTATTCAATGTGAAGATATGAAAACCACTTTCCATCCATAGTTACCAACTTTACTGGGTACATGTCACTCAGTGCACCCGTTGAAATATATGCAGACAGAGACAGTGACTTTTTTCTAAGGTTGATTTCAAAACTGCTCACTTTATCGCAGCCTTTAATGCGAACGAATAGCTTTTAAGAAAGTTCCCATCTCCGAATAAGTTTCCGTTTTGCATTTCAGTCACTTATGAGCATTTTTAAAAGTGTGAAAGTGGCTCAAACTGACATTTTCGCATTTTTGGCATGAAAATTTGGGTAGGTAAATGATATGATCATTAAGCAAACATTCTTAATTTATTACACCATAAAATGTGTTAATCATTTCTGTAGTCTCAAAGAGGCGAGTTTTCGAAGGAAAGACTGTACGCAAATGCAAGGCCTTGCTCGGAGTGGCGACGAAGCATTTGATAGATGAGTGGGTCACACTTAGCGCTTCTCAGCACGGGACTCGCAAAATATTACGTCGCGTCAGTCTTCAATAACTGCTCCTGCCGTAGGGTAGAGTGCACGTGCCAGATACGTAATCTGTCTGCGCATCAAAATATTAAGTAGCTGTTATTTTTCTTGGAACTCTCAAAATCACAAGTCATTTTTTTTACTAAAGTTATAAGGAGAGCCATGACCTTTTCACGGATTCGTTTAAAAGTATGTTAAGGACTCCACAGGACAGGGGCGTATCCAGAAATTTTTTTCGGGGGGGGGGGGTGGTTAGCATTAGTATTGTCACTAGTAGTACATCGTTCACAATTCACAGTGGAAGGATAGAAAGGAAAAGAGGATAGGAAAGGAGGATAGAAAATATATATGCACAAACTCGCTCATACAACAATAGTTAATGAAAATTGCATCACAGTGTCATTCATACATCTTACATTTTAAATCTGTAACTATAGCATTAGTATTTTCACATATGGAAGCTAATACCGCCACATTTTTTTACACTAAGAAGGTAGCACAGTATAATTATTTCACATGCATATATGGTACCGTATTATTTTTGGTAACAAATTTTATGAGAAATGTTTAAGTCAATTAAATGCCCATTAAAAGTCCGAGCGTAGACCTACTAATTCTACGATACTTTATTTATGTGGCTGAATAATGTAAATAATGTAACTATTAAAATGGTTAAAGTATGAAAAATATACTTAAACACTTTACTAAGTCAAATAACTGACTCAGCAGAGCTACTGGCGTTCATTTTAGGAACTATGTACTTGAGCAACCAGCCTGTCTTGCTCGGGACAAGGACTACTAGAAATGCTTTAGTCTTATATATGTTCTGAACATGTCCCAGCTGTATGAATCCTACAAGCTCTGCGCAAAGTATCATATACAAAATTTACAGACTTGCGCAATAAATGCAGATATTTTGTAAATGACATTTTTGTGCGTTTTTAATATCTCGTGAAAATAGACCGTGTTTGTTAATACACATTAACTGCATTTTACATTTGTCTTTAAAACTCTTAACTGTGAAGAAAATTATTTATTTTGTCTTGTTTTCTGTTCAGACTCAAAATCGTTAACTCATTGCGAATCTCCATAGTCTTTACTGTGTAAATATGAACGATTTCGCTATTTTTAGGCGATATTCACAAGCCGAATTCACAGCGAGACTAAATTGTTCGCTGTTATGGAAAGTGCTCAGACAAAGGTATTCGCCAATTGTTGCGAACACACACGCGCGCGCGCGTTAAACCGAATGAAGTAAAGAGTACATATTTAGTTCACATATAAATATTTCTACTCACTGAAAACATATCAATTAACCAGGTAATTTTTGTTTTATGTTGATGAGTTTTCAAGATATATATGTAAAAAAAAAGGTCACATCCATGAGTAAATGTTGTTCACACAAATCAAGCTACAACCCTGGTGGATAAAGTAATAAAATAGATTTTTGCCAAAACATTAACTCGCTCATTTCTTTAAGATATATGATTATGAACTTCCAGATCTACAGTTTGGAGATAAATTAAACACACATTCACTTTGAAATATACTTGTAATATATCCCATTTTTCCAACAGACACAATTTTTATTTACATATTAATAATCACATTATTCTTCAAATTAATTAGTTATTTACAGAAAAAATACTCCATCTTATTTTCTGGGAATGAGGTTGGTAACATTTGGTTGATGTTGTGAGGAATTGTTATTCACAGCAGATTCTAGACGAGGCATTTGTTGTTAAAATTTCAAATGAGTATTTTAAGACACTGTCAGTTGATTGGTTCACTCTTAATGTGGCTGGCAGTTTAATTGACTCGTAGATGCTACTATGTCATTTAAATACCTCATTGGCAGTATTGCATATAGCAGAGCTGAATTTATTATGGTATTCAGTGTAGTGTTGCAAAAAAAAATGTAGATAGGAATTCTATGATATCGCACAGGGATACGGTAGCCAACTGAATGAAGTGCTGAAATACAAGAAGTGTAAAATTTGCGGAGGAAATTTGACATACACAACGTACTGACATGAGGCAAGGCTCGCAGTTCAGAGCCTCTACACATATTCTGGGTTTTGTGGAACAGAAAAAATGTATGGATTTCTAATTGTATTAAAACCTTGTAGCAAAATTTTTTTATCCATACATCAGAGCACGTGAAGAGATTTTAACAGTTCTCGAAACTGGGGTCTTTAGAGCCAATGAGGGTGAAGCAAGGCAAGTAATGAAGCAGTGTGATTACAAACCTTGTTATTGCTAATAAGTTTGGATTATTTACCACCAGTGGTGAACAGCCAGTATTGGCTCACATGTACATCCATTTTTGATATCAGTTGTAAAGTCCACTTACTTCCACGAGCACTAAATTCTTCGGTCATTAAGTTCAACAATATCGGATGAGTGTAGGACAGGTAGGGAATTACTTTGAGAATAAAAGGTTTGCGTAAAGTTTTCCTCCACTCTGAGGCAAGTACTTACACGTTACTGTTATGCTAATCCCTACTGGTTGGGGTGATACCATTATTAAGCTTAATAAAGGGACCTTACAGCTCTCGAAAAAATGAGAAAAGTCCGCATCACTGTCAAGCCTATCGTTAACTATGTGTGCATCAGTTAGCCTTCCGGCCAATGCGCTAACCTGTATCTCATATCCGAGATAGGATGATTAACTTTTCACTGGAGCTGGAGAGTCTGTAATCAAATTACTTTTTATACTTGAATTAACATGTCTAATATTTGGAGGTAATTCAGTGGGTGGAGCTGGAAATTTCAACTGCGGAGGAGTCTGCGGAGGCAATTACAGAGCTAACTCTGGTACTGCCTTAGGATGTGGTGCTGGTTGTGGAACATTTGGAGGTGGATGTGGAGGTGAATGTGAAGCTAACTGAGGAGCAGATTGGAGGTGGAGAACCACTGCTGCAGGTTTTATAATGTCTCTAAAGCATCCCTCTGAGACAACTGTTTCTGAAAAAATTTGCATTCAAATCTCACAGTCGAACTGTTCTTCTTACATGTTATTTTGAGTCATCTTAAATTCCATAAATCTGTAAATTATTTACCACAGAAGCGACACAGCAAAATAATTTTTCCCTACTATTCAAAGATTAGAATGAAACTGCAAAGTGTATACCTTTTATAGGTAGTTATAGGCAAATCCAGGAAAAAATTAGTTACATTATTTGTTTTAAATACAATATGTCTGAATTGTAGAAGGTGTTAAATGTATATATTTTTTAAACATAAGGTGATTGAATATTAGAATGTATGTTATAGTTTTGTGTATTAAATTGCTTTCAAATTACTAAAGGTTTATGTGCAAACATATTTGGATTTGAATGTTAAATGTATGCAAAGTTTGCATAACATTTGATTGACAAAATATGGGAATATTACAATTCATTCATTTGTGAAGTCAGTAAAATAGAAACATAGTTTCAAACTATTTATTTCGATACATTTTCTTACAGAATATATTTTCCCATCATTGTATGTTTACAAAAATATTTTTTACACAATATCATTTCAATTCTCTCCTTGGCAATATTTATAGTATTTTTATCGGTTTGATTGTTATAATTTGTGTATTTCGGTGCATGTAATAATATATATTATGGAAAATCAGGAAAAGTTTCAGAAAAGTGCGAATACACTTCTTCGATGCTCGCTGGTAGAATTGTATTTGGACACATGTGGTATACCGGACATTTTTTCATATTTGGACAAGATATTCAATCATTACAATTGTCACCCTCTAAGGGATATTGGATATTTTTTTAATGAAACCGCCCATTGCATATCTCTCCAATAGGACATATTATTATGTTGAACAAACGAGACTAATTCACACGAGTTTCCAGGGGTGACAAACATAAATACAAGTTGGGTGGAATAAAGACATGTTTATAGTAGGAACATCGCAAAGATACTAAAACTATTTCTTTCCTAAACAAATTCGAAATGGCTTGCTCCAATGTGCTAATAACTTGCTGAAATTAAATTTGCATTTGGATTTCTGTATGCACAAGAATGCGATTTCATTCTCTTGGTCCATCTTTATGAAGTAGTGGATGCCATACAAGCAAATAATTTTTATATTAAATTTCACTCATCCTATATAATACCATATGACTAATAATATCCACAGGTGATTCGGGGGGATAATAATCAATTTTTCACCCTAGTCCGACATCATTGCCCAAGTTAGCATTAGTTTAAAGTTTTCCTCAGCAGAGAAGAATGTAGAATTCGAACCATAGGTTTTACATAATTGTTTGAACAAGGGGCAATTTTTTTCTTTTTAAATATCTACTACTATCCAGTTATACAAACTTTCGAGAATTCATTTTTTCTGGACTCCACCTACATATATTTCACAATTATTTAGGTAATGTTTGCAAATATCTTCAATATTCTCATAATCATACACCCACTCTCCCATTTTAAACAGTGATGTTTAGTAACATGTATTAGTTTGCTTGTATTTGGGAGATAGATATTTCCAGTCAAACTGTGATTTGAAGCTGAAACAGTTTTATGTTCTTCCACATCAGTAATACCTAATTCTTTATAAATACTTTTTTTCTGGAGATTGAAATCCTTGCAAGTTGCAAAACATTTCGTCGTAACCATGGTTAGTCGTCTACTGACTCAATTCATTATTTTGACCAATTTGTCTCTTACATTGTAACTCTAATATATAGTGAATTATCAGAGCATAAGATTGCATATTTGCCGGAATTTGTGTATTTGCAATAATTTCAATTTGTGAATCAATCATGCTATTTGTAATCATGTCTTCTTGTTTGCTTACATCAAACGCAAAGACTGCTCCTCTACTTTTAAATGTTTTAGGTTCTAGAATCGGTGAATTGTTTTTGTTATACATTTCCTGAAACTTTCTATACATATCATATGAAATAAGGAATTCCCCATGGGCAAATTTCATATTAAAATCCATGTAGGGGTAAGCTTGACTGTCTATATATAGTTTAATATTTTTCATATCACAATTATCAAATACTGATCTATCAGCTTTTAAATAGTTTTGCAGATTTGTTTTAAAACAAATGACAACATATCTCTGTTTTTCTGACTAAAAACTTTATTTCACACTTCACACTATTTTTTGAACTAATTATAGAGTTGAGAAACCTCAACCCCACAATCTGAATGCAATGTCTAAATTCTTCCCTATTTCGATAAATTTTAAAAACTTTACACATTCACAAGTGTTAATTTCAATACGCAGCATCAACCATTCCACACTACTTGATTAAAATGTTACACCTTCCTTGTTATTAGCTGTATTGCATATGGCATTCAAATGCATATTGCTGAATAGAATAACTAATTTTTTTTAGCATTTAATATCACATGTTTGTAGTCTTCAGCAAAGCCCAAAACCATAATGGTATAATAACTTTGTATTTTCCCCCTGGGTTTATTTGTAGTGAGTAATCATTAGCATTGCTCCGCCTAGGCCATAAGCCCTGTGTAAAGATTGTTCACAGTTCCTGAGAAATAGTTATTTATTGTGGAAGTGATTTAAATATCTGTTTGGACGATTTCCACTCCATTTGACAAATATGCAGTTCTATCGATTAAATGTAGTATTCCATTTCTTACTATTTTTGTAGTTCCTGGATTACGTGCATCGGCTGTCTTTTTAATCGTTACTCTTGATTTGAACAGTAACTTGTAAATATGATTTTGGATTTAAATCCTTATTTTCGAAGTAAATGTGTAAGGACATGCTCAGAATGGTTCGTACATATGTATTTCTGTATTGGTGATTGCATTTTTATAGCCGATCGGTTCCTCAACATTAAGTATCTTCCATTTATATGACAGCATATCCTAATTCTTTAAAATACAATTCATTGCCTCATGTTAACTTCATGGGTAACTTATTTGAAGTGTGTTTTATGCTTGCATTTAAGTCATTTTATGCTCCCTCTCATCGAAATAACTTCCTTAATGACACATTTAGTAAAATAACCAGTTACTTTACGACCGAATTTAATATTGTACACAGTACCCATTATAATAGTAATGTGCAATGAAATGCAACTATTTATATAGATTTTTTAAAACCTAAACTAACTGTAATTTCTTTGTTTCTAAAATTAATAAGTTTACCATCTTATTCCACAATTTTAACAACTATTTCATCAACGTGATTCACTGTTACTGGAAGATATATAAATGTATTCAGTTTTTCAATTATTTTATATCCTGGAGCCACAGCACACTAATTCATGCATTTTATTAGTCTGTTTTCCATTCAAATATGAATCTTGTACAATATTAACATTTATGCGACATACATTTACCAATAATATATTTACCTGTTTTGAAGATTTGTGTAATTCATTAGTTAGATATACTCTCTGTTCATAACCCAGCATATTTGCAATTGAATTGTCTTATGAGAAATCTATATCGATGTTACTATACATTGCACTAGTTAAAGTATTTGGATTTCCATGTAATCTGAAATGTACATCTTCAGGTAATGCCACTTTAGTGAATGTTTCAAGGTCATCCAACTCGTAAGATCCTACCGGTATCACAATCTTTTAGATTTTTTCACCAAAATTAGGTGTAAATGATTGGTTATACATATCAATGTTTGGTATGCTGTGTAAGTTACAAATTCAATTAGACATATTTGCCATTCTCCATCTAACTCCAATGCGGGGAAATATACAGCACGCATTTGAGACTGATTTTCACTTAATATCAACGTAATTGACATTACTAATAGGTTTTACTAATACAATTGCTTATATACCCTATTTATAGTAAAAAAATAAACACGAATATCCACAATTGATTGTATTTGGCAATTGCTCCATTTTGTAATTATATCTCAATTGCGTGTTGTTTAAATAATTACATATTTCAATTCGAGGACTTTTTTTCCACGTTTCGAGTTTTTTTATCCTTGACAGACTTTAAATGGTTTCAAATGCATTCCTTTTAACATTTGATTTAACTGCTCTACTAATTGCTGAAACCCCTCCAAGGATTGATCCAAGTGCTGTTAATGCTGGAAATAGGAATGGAATGATTCCTCCTTTCTTTGTTTAGTTTTAAGTTTTAAACCCATGCCTTTTATGTTAACCTTTGTGCACATGACTCGACTACACAGGCACCTAGCGATTCACCTGTAGATACAGCTTTATTCTTCCTTTCATTTGCTGCCTTATCAGCTAGAATTGTATCCGCTATATGTCTTTCATTCAAAGATATGTCCTTGGTTCGATGGAGGGATGTCTCAAAAGCACACATCTCCCGAGCCAAGAACCAATATCTTAAAAGATTGTAATACAATGTTTGTAAAATTATGATACCAAATGAAATCTTTTTTAATAATACGTGATGTGTTTTTTCATTTAGTAAACCTCTGGATGGGATTGGAAGTATAATTTATTGTGTGATCAGTCCCCTTGTTGATTGGATTATTGTTTCATTGGATTAGCATTTGAGCGATAATCCAGTGCGATAAAACCATTTGTGACATTCACATTTAGGTGATAATCCATTACATTTGATATGTAATTCAATTGGTAACCATGATTGAAACGTTTAATTGGAAATTCACATGTAGGTGTTAATTGGGTGTATTTGGTACAAATTGTAATTCATCATGTTTAGATGTTAAATAGTTGAGTTTGATTTGTTATTCATTTGAGATTTCTATTTAGTGGGCATTAATTGTTTTTAATGTTACATTTCTTGGAGATGGGATAACATTTCGTGGAATTTTACAGCTTAGAGATATTTAAGGCATAATTAGTTTAATTAGTAGTTGTAATTTCCTGGAATTGAACAATTTTGTCGCAGAATTTTTTTTTAAACTTCAAAGCATTGGGATGCGACTCCGTTTCAATGATATGTTATATTTCTTGGAATTTGGATCATGTTTCCCAGAATTTGTTTCTCTGATTATATTTCTATAGTATTTCGTGTTTATTTAGTTGTGATGTAATTGATTGTTTTTAATTCATTAATGTTAGTGATTGTTAGTTTATTGGAATACATTTCTGGGTTTCATAATTGTGCTAGGTTATATTTCTTTGCTTGTAATGATACAGTTCTTGGAATTTGGTTAGTTTTAAGAGAGCAAAATACTATTCCCAATGGTAAAAACTTGTTATACAAAAATTGTTATTATATTATTCTAGTTTAAAATTTTATGAAAAAATTTATGGTGTAAACGATTTTCAGTGTAAATTCATAAATGTTTTTGATGGTGTAAACGATTTTTATTGTATAAACTACTTTGACTGTGTAAGATTATTTTTTTTTTAAAGTGCATTTAAGATGTAAATTTCTCACAAAAATAATGTTTAAACTGGGCTTAAAATTCAGTGCATTATCGTAAGTAACATACATTCAAAATGTTGTAAGAACAGTCCGCTTGCTTTAAAACTTGTGAAAGAAAGACGAGGCCAGACAGGTCCCGGGATACTGTGAATTGTATAGTGGAGGCGACCTGTAGACCATGAACCCGTGTCCCAGAGTGAAGTTGTCGGTGTCACCGGGGGCGAAGGGATGGAGGAAGTTTCTCCCACTGTCGCGCATGCGGAGAGGCGACCACCAGGCTGTGTTCGTGAAAGGGAGGTTTTTGGGCGGATGGAAGCGGGCGGGTATCGATAGTGGTGTGCCAGCAGTACTTTTCTTAAACATTCTCTCATTCCCTCGCCTGCTTCACACTGTGCACAACTTCCGCTCACTCACGACCCAAACTCCCAGCCCGCACGCTCTAAACTTTCGTTCGCAGCATATTCTGCTTCAACTCCACGCACGGGTTACCCTCATCGGCTCTTGAGACCTAAGTTTCGCTCGCTCCCCACATATTCAATTCTAGACTATATGGTTCCTGACTTTGTACACAAGACTTTAGAATGACTCGTACCCGTATATTTTGTAAAACTGTGTTGCCATAGTAGACTGATTTTCGCAAATAAATTTGGAACTAATAATTACTTAACATAGAATAATAAATTAAGCAATATAATAATATATTATCATATATGATAGTATTGAATAAAAATTCTAGGCGGGGAAAAACTATATGTAAAATAGGTACATAATATCTAAAAGTATTTCGAACAAATTTGTTTAGCGTATGTTTTTAATGCTTGAAAATAAAGGGTAACTTTAGTATTGCTTAAATCGTAATTGTTAAACTTGAATAAAGATGCAAGTGTCATTACTTACAAAAATATGTCACAGCTGTGTTGGTATGAAAACGATAATTTATAAGTTAAAAGTTTGTTGGAGAACTGAATACTGTTTGCTAGAAACGGGGAAAATGTTTGGTGGGAAACTGAATAAAGTTTATTAGATTAGATTAAAATATAAAGTTTTTCTTAGAATTTTAAAACTTTTGGATAATCTCTGGTATTAAAAAACTTATTTCAGGGATATAAAGTTTTATCAGCAGGAGTTTGGTAGCAAAATTTTATTTAGCTGGGAATATGCCAAACTCTTGTCTCGAAAAATAGGAGGAAGATTCAGTGTCCGAGCGAAAATACAGTTAGTAGGGGAGAGGGGAAATAGCCCAGGTCAGTTCAAAATCCTCTTCTGCCTCCCTAGGGAAACCATTGCTTTAACCTTTTTGCAAGCGTCCATTCATAGCCGAGGCAGCACTTACAGGGAAGGGATGGGGACTGGCCAGTTCCTGAGATATCCGAAGAAATGTGTCACTTGAGTATTGTAAGGGGAGGGGGTATCGCATGGCCTTGAATCGATAGCACCTACCATGAACAAAGGCAGTAACCGAAAAAAATACATTCTGACCATGAGGACAGGTTTTGCGAAGTGCCATGTAGGAAGGGACAGTTCTTGGGCGGTGTGGGTGGAGGGGGTGTATGCTGCTTAACAGGTTCTTGCAGTGGTGGATCGACACCAGGGTGCGTATCCCGGAACTTTGGAAATGAGAAAAACGAACTTTGTGTTGGAGGGGAGCGAGGGATGGTCTGGGTTCTTGACCTCAGGGCACGTCGGTGGGGGGTGGGGTACAGGGAGGTCGGGAGCGATGTGGCCGTATCTAGCCAGTCTTCGCCATCTTGTTACATTGCCGAAGAAATTGGCAATCTAGGGCAGAGGGATGTGTAACCTCAAGGACAGAGCAACATGCTCTGGCGAGGGGTGGGGAAGATCAGGAGCCATCTGCACCCCTGTATCCAGTCGCTGCCATCTTCAGTTGCTCATAGATTGGACTAGATGGATGTATACATCAATAGCTCTTTCATATATATCAGGCTTCGGAGTGTGATAGCTGCGATTCTCGTTAAGCGATATTATATGCTCCGAAATTCAAATCTCATTCACAGTCTTCGTAAACTATAGAGTGAATTTTTTTATTTTATTTATCGTGAATAAAATATACATTTGTGTGATAGTACGTTTATTGTGTAAACACTGTTTCTTGTGTTTGGTCGCAGAAACTTTGTAGCATTTTCAAAATGCAGGTTTTTTTTTACCAAGTGCCGTGAATTCCAGACTTAACGGAAATTTGTAGTATGTCAGTTATTTTAAATAATAATTTCTATAAATTGTTGAACGATTATGCTTTGCGGGATTGTCTTTCTTCGTGCCATCAGTGTCTCCTTACGTTTCGATGGAAATTTGTGTTAAAAGTGAATTAATCTGAAAATAGTAAAACTAATTTTAAAAAATCTAGGCAAGTTTTTTTGAATATTGTTTCGTTGTTTGTTGGACGAATCAAGTCAATTGTAGCTTGGAATGGAAATAGGTCCTGTCAGTCGTAAATTTCAACTCGCCTTTAAGATGCCGGCCGTGCTATGCGTATATAAGCAGCCGCACATCATACGATCCACTCATTCATACTGACCTCAGAGGTGGACGGGTGTGTTTTCAGGGAGCTCGTGGTGCGATTTCTATTGTGTCTGTTTAAAATTCAAAACGAGTGTTTGGAAAATCTTTAAATGTCGGGAAAGTGCTAGATCATTGTGTGTTTTGCTAATTAAATTGTACACAGTGCTTGGTAGTGACATTTTTTCTAGATATAATTCAGGATGCACATGACTAGTGTGTAATTCTTATCCACATCTATTTCCGAGTAGCTATAACCTTAGTTGCTTGTCAGCCTCCGAACGTGCTCCATGTATATATACTCAGTTTCTTGATGTGAGATAGCTTCATTCCTTCACTAGTCCTGGAGCCAGACAGACGTTTTGCGAGAGGTGCGAATTCATTACGAGTGTTAATTTCTTTTTATGTATGAATTACGTTTCTAAAGTTCCTCCTCGCCAGTCTCGCAGGCAGATGGACGTGTAAGATATGTACGAGAGGCATCAAGGTGAGTTACATATATCTTTGTATTCTGTTCATTTAATTTATAGGGACATTTTTTTATTCATTGTAGGTAGAAGTCTTAGTTTTTTTTAGAGATCTGAATACTCGTGTAATTGTGATAGTCACATAGTTGTGGTCGTTCATTCTCTCTTGTACATTATATTGCTAGTATACAGGTCGGGGTAGTAAAATCACATTACGTTTAATTCCATACTGGAGAGTCACGTAATTGCACTTATTACTATTATTATTAACATAGTTGTGATCGTTTGAAATTTGCGATTCGATGCATGTAATTTATTCATACGTAGAAAACACTGAAATTCTTTAACATTTATTTGCGTTCGGAAAGTTGTCTATTTAATTCTGTGTCTTTACTAACACATATATCGCATCTTTCAAAGTCGCCTATCTACCAACACAGTCTACGAGCAATATCACTACCAAACCAAAAAAATTTACACAAGACCACTCTTGCACCAAACACGCCACATATATACCCCATCACCAACACCTCATCGACTGCCAGAGCTCCAAGGGTGAGGATGTGCCAGAGCTCCCCACAAAAGGAAAGAAGTACTACTATACACAAAAAATAAAGAATTTTTTTTGGATCCAATTAAAAATTAACCCTTTCAATAAAATTGACCCTTTCAGTAAATTTAACCCTTTCAATATTTAATCGGATTATCCCTTTCAATCAAATCTATAATCCACCAATTAATCCAAGGTGAAGTGAAACCGCCCCGCCCCCTACTACTAACATTTAATGCTAATCTATATTGAAATTTATATTCATGTTTACATTGGGTAATATTTTTCAGATATAAACAAATGTTCGTTTTGCACGTGGATAAGCTCTGTATCACTGAGCGATAAATTGTGAGTTTAAAGACCAGATAAGTAATATTATGTGATTTGTGTATGAACAAGGTATGGCATGTATGGTATTTAAGCTTTATCACATAAGGGATACGCCTACCTGTAGCCGAGAAACATGGGAGCGATAAGGGCTACCTATGAAGTGCATCATCGCCTTAAGTGCAACGTTCTGAACTGGCGTGCAGTGTTCTCGTGGAGAGATTTGGGCGGATCTTAACATCGGGGTCTTCAGAGCCGATGAGGGTGAAACTTCGTGAGAATGGGGCGGTGCCGGAATACAATGTAGGTGGAAACGGTGACATCCTTCGAAAAAAAAAAAACCGCAGATCAGCGGCACGATTCCCATACGGCGCTTTTAAAACGCAGGTTTTAGCCATTTTGGAGTGCTATGACGTGACGTCTTGAATGTACTTAACAGGCCTCGTCTGAAGTGTTTTATTCGTAGACCAGCACATTGGACGCATGTTTCATAGCTACGTGGGGAAACTCTTACAACGCAATTCATGCCGTCAAGCAGGCTGAAGCTTTGGACGTTGAATGACTTACTTTATATTTGATAAATTTAACTAAAATATACTTTTCCCCTACTTGAAAAAAAAGTTTCCAGCGAACTCAGATTTATAAAGCTCTTTCCCTGTAGTCTGTAGCTGCGTAGCTCGGTTATACTTATTCCGTACACACACATTCCTTACGCGCTGTTATAATAAATACTGAAACAAAATAGTAATTTAGTTTGCGTGCCTATTTCGACTGTTCTTTTAATATGATTCCTAAAAAAATCTTTAAGTACTGGTTGCACACACTTCAATAATTCGCCTTTCCAAATAATCATTTTTTTTGACTAACCAATTTATGCGTCGACGATTTTTATTCATTATAATTGCTTTTAGGATATGTTTTGCGAATTTTAAATTTGTCTTGTTATCGGTTTGCGTATTTACCGTTCTGTGGAAATATTTTCCTAGTCAGAATTTAATTTTCCGTGCATTCTCCTTTTCGCTCATAGATTAGTTTACTTCCATGCGGAACAACAGTTAGGCCTTTGAGCCAATTGAACTGCTAGCGTATTTTCTCGTAGCAATGTGGAGTTTGTTTTGTGTGCGTGTTGCCTGCCTCCGTGCCAGTTTAACACTGGACTTACGTGATAGACTAAGCAACTTAGGTTAATGTTAGTTGATTTTAGTTAGTTTCAGTGAAGACCCGAAAGTTGATTATTTCTTTAGATTTGTACACTTAATTTGCTTATATAGTTTACGTCTTAAGAGAAAAACTTACGGGAATATTTTGGAAAATGTTTCATGCTATTTTCTATATTAAAAAATTGGGCTTGACTGTGTTGGGGACACGGCCGTTTGTTTAGCGTGAATACATCTACGTTAATGCGCTCAGACGCCTTGATGTATTTTCTACGTTCCCGGGACAGCTTCACTATATCATATGGGGTTTTATGGGTATCGACGTATTGCTTTTGAGATGATCTTTCCAACCGTATGCGATTTCTGTATTTAGACTTTGCTTTTTTAACGAGTATAGGCCGAAATTGTGTCAAGTTATAATATTTTACATTAAACGCATACAATTTTACCATAACCACGCCATACAAATGTTGTTATACACGAAATCGATTGATCTTAACGAGAGCTATCGATCGATTGAAAGAACGCGTGTCGTAGTAGCTTCTCATAGTCAAAAGTTATACTACGCGGAAGTTATGATACGCGGCGAAACGAACTCCTTATTGCGCCCTTCCCCCCCCCCCCCTTAACCCGTGAATGAAGCTTGATAGTCCTCACTCAACGTAGGATAGTCTTTAATCCTTTGGCAATCGAGTGGTATATTGAATTTTTAATGTAGACTATAGATTCGGACCAGCAATGCAAAACTGTATCCCCCGATTTTTGTTATCGGATTTTCTGGATTTCCTCCCACTATGGTCGCAAATTTAAAGACTTATTCACGTCAAAAAAAAATATTTCACAGTCCAAGCAACACGACAGCGGAAAGGGCTACTTATTTATTTCTACCCTAAAGTTTCCCCGGTCTGCAGACCCTTTGTACGATACAGTTACTCTAAATTTAAAAATAAGCACGCTGAATTTAACAACTGCCTTACAATCTTAAATTTAATTCAACATTATGACTCGAAAGAAATTTTAGTTAAAACATTATGACACCCCAGTTTGTACTCGTACCGGGTATCAGAACGTCAAAATCTTATCTAACCCTTTCCTTACTTGAGAAGTGGTGATGTGATGGTCTTTTTTTTTTTTTTTTTTTTCTTCAGAAACATACTGAATGGATGTATGTTGTCAACAGAAAACGGGGCAGAAAGGTCAAATTGTGATAAAACGCTACGTTCATATCTGTTTCCGGATACTGCTAATCAGTTGAGAAGCGGAACACACTGGAAACATCAGTGGAAATAAATAATGCTCGTATTGCCTACGTTCTAGCGAAAACTGGCTCATTGATTGTAGTTGAGATATAGGCGTGTCGCTTTCGTGGCGAGAAATCCGAACAAATTTAGACTGGAAACTCGCATCACCCCTTATTTCACAAAGTTCACGAGCAATTCATTGATAATAAAGCAGCGCGAAGCCTTATAGTTTCAATGCGCAACCTTGTGACGTAAAATCCTAACTTTACCGTTACATTTACCGGGAAACCTCATCATTCGTGAAATAATTTTAATTCTATAGCAGTTCTAGTACCGCAAACTAAGTCACTTGCGCAGTGCAACGTTTACTTTCGTTAAAATTATCTTGGCTACCTTCTATAACTATGGCACTGTCGTGCTTTGGGAAACGTTGATAATATAAGTAATTTTATTTCGCTCGATTTAGTGTTCCTCGGAAGAAATTGGTAACGGGGAATGGCGACTGTCTCAGACCAAACCACCCATCTCAGAAACTTTGTCCATACCTTATTTTATTCAGTAATGCTAGACTTCTTTTTACAAGCTTTCGTTTGTCTTGACCTGTTTGTAAGTACAGTGTCTGTCCGACTCTCACCTTTTGTCTTATCTAACAATTTACTTGAAAACGGTAAGGGTGGAAACGGTCCTAGGGCGGATCGATAGTACCCCTTGGGAAAGGGGCCAGTTATGGTAGCCCCCCCCCCCAACAAATTTCCGGGGGGGGGGGGGGGTGTTGTGCCCGAAATTTAGTTTGTTTACGCGAAACTGGTGAGGTTGGAAATGGTCCTGGGGGGGGGGGGGGATCAATAGTCCCCTTTTGGAAAGGGATGAGTTAGGGTATTCGACCCCCCAGGACCCCGTAAAAACCGAGGGTGGGAATGGGTCTAGTAGTCAATCGATTGTGGCCCTTCGGGAAAAGGACGAGTGATGTTAGCCGACCCCTTCACCCAATTTTTTTGGTGGGAGGAGGGGGGGGTTTGTGCATAACATTAAGGTCTGTGTTCACGCACGTTATGTCGCACTTTGTTGCAATACTATTTTGTACGATTACCTGCTTCACCAATGGTCTTAGTCTTACGTTTTATGTCTTATGTCACAATAAATTTACCATTTATCCAATTGTAACAGAATGTATGAAATCATTTTTTAGTCTTACATATTTTTTAAAATCATTGTTAGATTACATCCCGAGATGTTTAAGGGGCCACAAGTGTTTAACTGCATATTTTAAGTCTTTTTAGTCTCGTTAAAAAAAATATTTTTATTATATGTATATCCTATTTATACATTTAGATTCGTCCGTCATAAGAATCGTAGGCGATATCGATAACGGACGAGTCTTGTGAATTTATAAAAAGTTTACCTTTATAATAATAAAAAAATGGGTGAGACAAAAACGTAAACAAAAAAATTGTAAAAAACCTTTTAAAAGCGGACTTTTATTTACAAATACACTAAAAAGAGTAAAATAATTATAGTTTTAGTTACATAATGTGTAGAAAGTTTAAGACGTGGACGAACAGCAGTAATTAACTCTACTACAAATTAATATTTTTTATCAATTTACATTTAGTACATAAAATCATGGCGCAATATATAACTTATATCTCAATAGCGTAAGCATATTAACATTTCTTGAGTAAGGCTCTTAACCATTCGAAATATAAAACATACCTCCATTTGCGTAATCATAGTAAGGACATTTTGCGTAAGGCTCTTCACTATTCGCGCCAAGCTTTCATATACTAAATATAAATTAATACAAAAAACTGCTGTCCGTCCACGTCTTAGAAGTTGTAACTACATATATAGTTATTTTAATATTTTTAGTGGATTGGGAAATAAAGTGTTTTTAAAAGATTTCATGTAGTTAATTTATATGCTTATTATTTATTTTTCCCTCTAATTTTAAGCGTTTATTGACTTGTGAGTCAAGTTTTCCGTCGTACTGAGAAAAAAGACTATCTTATCCCCTGCTATGCATCTCAAATCGGGTTCTCTGCAATGAAATGCCAGTTTTATCATTCATATGGAGCCACATTGATTTGGAACAAAATTAAAACATAATTGCCTGTATTGAGTATAGACCACCCTGCGTTCAAATTTCTGAAGAGTAGTCAACTTGTTAGATGGCATGCAGTTCAATTTAGAAGGGTTGGTTTATATCTGTGCAAATCAAAGATTTGAAGCCACGTTTATTTTTCAGGGCGCTGAGGTTTCTAAAGCCTTTTAATAGCCTACGGGTATTCATACACGATATATGTAAATTATACAGAGAAACTTCAGCAGCAGATTAATCACAAAAAAAAAAAAGTGAAAACATACTATCTATGGTCTGAAGTGAATTGTAAACGCGGTGGTACACATATTTGAAGTTTTTGCACCTGAATCAATTTGTTACACGCTAGCGATCCGCCCCGGCCTCCCTGGGTGCGATTTACAAATATGGCGTTGTTTAGGTTTACAGCAAATATCTACACTAAGTGTGTAAGGTAACTAACATAGTATCAATACTATGTTGTTCACAAAGTCTACGTGAGTGAACCCCTATTTTAAATGAAATTTTAAAAACGAAAACGGTTGTGTGTCGCGGACTTTTTTGTAGATCTTTTTGAGATCTACAATTACATAGTACATTAATTTTGTGTATATCTTATGCATAAGCCATGTATGTAAGCGCCCGAAAAGACTTTCCAGCTTTATTAAAAAACTTGGACATTTTTCTACTATCCTTACAATAAATATTAATGTACTGTATATCTAAACTTTCCTCAATAAATTCTCTACATGATGGTGAAAACCGTATCCAAATTTATTAAGTAGTTTAGAAGCTTTAACCGAACACACACACACACACGGCCGGGAGACTGTTTTATACCATGTACAGATACTGAAAAAATTATCAAGACTGAACATAAAGTGTTTGCATGATGTACAAAGTTAATATGTGACGTGCGGATTAATAATCCATCTTTGAAATCCCAACTTTCCTACGTCATGGAGATTAAGTCGAAATGATCATTTCCATGAAATAATTTTACGACTGCGACAGAAAGGTGTTGCGATGTTTACGGTTCCGTTACACATTATCCACTCACTTTTCCATTTTGAATATTTTCTCCAATATAAGTAATCAACTAACTCCTCAGGTTTAACTTCTCACCTTTTATCGTTATTAACTTTCTGCCCAAGTTTGTCTACAGGATAGATACGTACTTCACTGACAAACTTCGGCAGGCGATTCTTAATCAACAAAAATATTTCGAAACCATACACACGCCATATAGCCTAAGTCTATTCCGAAGGGGTGAAAACCGTCCTTGAAAGTGCAGTTGAAGCAGACTTTTTTTCGCTAGTAACAATCAGAATGGATGATAAATGTCCCGAGTTTCCGCATACTGCGTTGTTTAACGATGGAGTACAAAGCACAAGAACGTGGGCTCAAGTATCAACCCCCGTTCACGACAATTGAGGGGTCGGAAGCACATTTGTGCAAATAAAAATGTAACTATCACTTTGTTTATTTTTACTGTGGATTGTTAATCTTCCGATTTGAGTTTTTACGCTAAATGCAGCCGTTTCCGAGAATATATTTAATTATACACTTATCCATGTACCTAAGCAACGATGCATACTACAAACACGCATATACAGGATGATTCTCTATTAGACCGACAAACTTCAGGTGGTGATTCTTCACGAAAAATTAAAAGGGAAACTTATGTGGCCCTTTGTACCTAAACCGAATATTAAGGGAGACCATGAGCCCTAAAAACCGAGGTTTCAAATCGTATTTGTGCAAAATATCGGTAACTAAGTAAAATACAATGACAACTCTCGGAACATTGTACGGCTTAAAATCTGTTTTAAGGGTTTATACCTCCCTTAATATTCTATTTAGGGAAGTGTCGCATATGTTTTCTCTTAGTTTTTCTTGGAGAATCACCTCCCGAAGTTCGTTGGTGTAATTGAGAATCATCCTGTACATAATCAGTGGCGGAACATCAATTTAGGAGGGGGCGCGCCGCCTCTCGTTGAGGAGAAAAAAAAGGTTGGGTGGGCTGCAAGCTTTAGGCGGATCTTAAGGCGTTTTTGCTGCTTCTATTAAATTTAATTTTGGGGTGATAAAAACTTTAATAACGTACTGCATAAAAGATGCAGAACAATGCATAATCCAAAGGCGAAAATGTATGCTGCAAGTATCATAATAATTAGACACTGTGCATAGATTTTATATCAACGTGTCTCGTTGAACAAGAACAGTTTGGTCACCCATTTACACTCATTCTGGCAGCCTTTAAGAAATTTAGTTGTTACGCCACTGCACGTAATCACTGCTCACATACAAGTTTCAGAGAAGAACCGAGAAAGATGTTACATGGCGTTGGCTGTCATGTTAGAGGAAACTATCTGAAAAAATACGTGAAGCTCTTTTTAACCAAAGAATGAATTTATTAATTATAAAATTGTTGTAGTTATGTACAGCGGGCAAAAGCCACGCGTATCTGGTTTATTAATTCACACCGATTAACAAAAATTGTTTATTTTGAAAGGATTAGTGACAGCACTAGCAGCGTACTGTGCGTGCGTATGTTGGAAAACTCCTACGAAAAGCAAAAAAAAAACCGTTGTCATGTAATTACGAATTTTTCTGCCATCCTGATATTTTCTCTTCTTATGGTGGCAGTAAAAACTTTTTTTTGCGGGATTATGAACGGAAATTTTTAGATAAATGTTCGATGGCTTCGCTGTACGCAGGTGTTAGCTTTACCCAACACACATCAGCAGTTCGAGCAACCATAGAAAGCCCATTCACAAGTACACTACAGTTTGAAACCTTTAAGTCAGAAACAATCTCACAGGTTTGTCGCAGCTGAGAAAAAAAAAATGGAAAAATGTGGCACCTGATATACAGTACGCATGCTAGGTATTTCAGTTGCCCTTTAAATAAATTCAAGAAGAATACAGAAAATCAAATTTTCTAATCAAGTTGCTCAGCAGAACTGACTACTATTCTATATCTACGAGGAAATTACCTCGTGTAGCAAAATTAACACACATGATTTATACATTTTGGATAAATACCAACATATTTTTTTCCGTTGCAAGTTCTCTCATAAGTGAAAAGAGATTTGGGCTGATCTTAACAGCGAGGTCTTGAGAGCCGATGCGGGTGATTGAAGTGAAGATGGAGCGGCGCCGAAATGAAGGGGCGGGGGAAAAACTAGATCCCCGAGAAGACCCGCCGATCAACTGCATCGTCCGGCATGTTTCCCACTTGCGAAAATCCGGTGACCCGGTCGGGGATTGAACCCGGTTCGCCTTGGTGGGAGGCGAGCGTGCTAATCGCTCAGCCACCGTGACCCCTTCTCTCATAAGTTATCGATAAATTTAGAGATAAACAAGGCTACGAATGAAAAAATTCTTTCAAATAAAAAATTAAACTCTTCAAGCGCTAACCAAAAAAAAAAAAAAAAACTTCCTTTCTTACTTTACAATAACCTGGGATAGCATCAGATAGTCTTTTATTTAGTTTTCGTTTCCCGTATCTCTATTCCGAACAACATACCATAAAGTTGTTAACTAAGTCAGTCTTATTTCACTTTGTAAACAGTAGTTTGTTTTTATTTGCCATGTCGTATTATTAAATATTAGTACTTAAACGCACACTTTTCATCTTTTCCTACAGACTTATTCAGCTGATAATTTCATTACTGTGACCTTTGTCTACGACCAATTTATTAACATTTACATTCTGCTACATTTAAATGTTTTTTTTTTTTCTTAGCAAAATTATTTTATACTGCTCTCAAGTGTTGAAATTTCCACTTACGCAAATTTTCTGTTAGGGCATGTTGTGCAAGGACTGCATCGACGTCGCGTATGGATGTTGCATTTGGACGCAGGATTGCCTGCAATGTTAGAAAATGGACAAGTTGTCTTTATATGAGGTTATACTCCACATTTCCTATGGACGTGCGACAGTTAACACTTGGATTGACAACTACGTGTTTATTGATACTTTTATCACGGTAAATAATGTTAGCTTATGTTCTGATTATAATTCTGAAGTATTCACATCGGTTAAATTAAGTCCAGTACGATCTAAGAAACTGAAGCAGTTCCTTGATAACCGAAAAAAAACTCACGAAATTTTGTTTTATTATTCAAGAGATGATTTCTTAACACTAAACTGTAATCTTATCCTATCCCTCGAAAAAATTTTCAACAATTTCCTTCTGGTAGCACTTTTAACTGAAACTCGCAATAGTTCGTCGTCGTCAATAGAAAGGTTTAGCCGATTCGAGAACAAGGGATCAGGGATCGACTTTGCGGCTTCGGTCACTGCAATTTTGTATTACACCATCTGGGATTAAGTTCTCTCCATCTATTATTAAATCACTGCCATTTTGTATTATGTCACCACCACCATTTTGTGCCATCACCACAATTTTGTATTACATTACCACCATTTTGTATTATTTCATCGCTGCCATTTCTTGATTACATTGATTTCGTTCGACCTCATGCTCTATCATTTCACTTAGATGTCTAATTTCATTTTTTAGTCAATTTTACCTCTTGCTCTTTCATTCCTTTTTGTCTTCGTCACCTCTCTTTCATACACTTATATCACTTTTTTTCTCAATTACTAATCCTGTTACTTTTCCACCCTACGACGATAGCATCGATTAATGTCTAGAAATTACCAGGTATTACAATCATGGTCTGTCATTCCACCTTGGTCATATACTATTTACTTGGTCCTCTCGAACTACCATCTTGTTTCCAAAATACTTGTGTCTTCGACTGTCACCTTTGATTTACTTTTCCATACCACCTTTGTTCCATTAATAAAACAAACCATCACATAATCCAACATCACTGTAGGACTTAACTCGTGCAGAACAAATATTTTTCACCACTTTTGTTCCATCTCATTTAGGAAGCCATTCATGATGTGTATTTGTGTGTGTATATCTCGTTAAGGACTGTTCCATCTGATGCCATTTAAGGTAAACGGTATATGGTTTAAAAATGAGAGAAAAAAGATATTTTATTTTCAAAAAATATTTAAAAACTTGTACAAGCATGCGATTTTTCATTGTTGATCTGTTTTTGTTGTTTCTTCTCTGATTAGTTCCTAGAAATACTCCACAACTATGTTGCGATGCTCTCCGAGATGTCTGATACATTCTTGATGTCCTCGAAGTCGTATGATATTTCCAACACACTCCACAACCAAGTTGTAATGTTCTTGTAGGAGCTCGTGGATTTCTGCATACCTTTCTTCACTGTAGTCTTGATGGTGCAGGTGGCGATCCCACTGCATTATAATCTAAATTTGAGGACTCCATACTCCATTGCATGGCGATAAACATTTTAAGCAGGATGTAGGCAGCACTTCTGGCCATGTTTCAGTTTCCAGAGAGGAAGGATCTTCACTTGTAAAGCTGGGCATCGCCTCGTTGCCGAGCAAGCCGTGTCCCCACTCGTCCGACATCTCAAGCAAAATTATGCCAGATTACAACTGCATTTGTATTTATATGCTCGAACATATTTTCCATCAGCATTTTACTAAGCAAACAGCATGAGTAATACTATAGCACATTCCCCATTGGAAGCAACTTTCTCGGAGCCCTGCTAAATATCTACTGGCAGGTCCGTTTCGTATCCTTCCGCCAAATGTAAACAAACATTGCCATGTGACTGCCATGTAGCATCTGTCAAAATAAATGTTTACATTCCATTTGTGTACATATGTTCGCAAACTTTCGCTACACCTAAAAATAAACATTGAAATGTGACTTACTTTTATACCTGTCAAACGTGTTGTTTACTGTCTACAGCTTTTCAAAGCATTCTGTCATACTCCAAAAACCATTTCGTACGAATATTTAAAGTTTAGGACTCTAACATTATTTAGGTCAGCTTTATGACGTTTTAAAAATGCCTGAATTGACGACAGTTCTTACGGTTATTTTACATTAGCATATTTGTTTTCCACAACATAGCTCATACATGTAATGCAAGTTAGTATTTTGCCGCGACTATGATTAGCACTGTTACAGCTGCGAGGTAAAGGGCTGTACTAATTACCCTTTTGTTATTGATATGTGTTGGGTCATTTCTTTAAAAGGACGGCCTCAGTTGGAATAAAAATTAAAATAAAACAACAACCAGTCACACGAAAAAGGCACAGTGAATTCAAGCACGCAACTTGTGTTTCTCATTTTTGTCATACAAACTTTAAAAGATAATAGTGAACATCACACAAATAAGCCTATGATAACTTTTATTTTGCTCATATTTCTATGTATTGCTACTTACTGTTTATTAGGTTTATTGAAATTTATCGGGCTGAACTTAGTATTTTTCTTCTTTGGACTGTGGTAAATTACGTTACACGACTGTGTTTCAAACATATTAGGGAAAAGGTACAACGTTGTGATAAATAAACAGACGTGGATGTAAATAACTTTGTCATAAAAACAGTTCACAGTTAAAACTTGTAATTGTGCAAATCAAATATTTGAAATCACGCACACACAAGGCCAGTGTATCGACCACGATGCACAAAGGCACGCCATTTCACAGACGCAATAATTAACGAAACACTCGTCACAGTATATTTATTACTGCCGTGGAAACAGATTTATCACAACATCGTAACTTGCCTAGGTAGGTTTAAAAAACACAACGTCTACAAACATGAAGTGGTAATTTGAAGCATTTTTCAGAGTAAGAATAATTTACGTTTCGTCTGGCAAAAAGCAACACGCCATGTCATGGCTCGCCCCGTCTGCCAACTTCACTTGGTAACTGACCCGCCATCATATCTAAATATATTAAATTAAGTATTCAAACATTAAAATCTCTTTTCAGTTGTAAATTACAAATTCAAAAATCATTGTTATGCTGTAATAAGTATGAAATATGCTGCAATTGAAAACATTTATAATTTCTTTGCTTACTATCGAAGTGAAATTTCCCAAGTTTCTCACTCGATAAACAACACGGTACCATTACGGCCTACTCACAATACTTTCCGCTGTTATTTTAAACTGTTAAATTGATATATGTTGCCATCGGGGCTACCTAAATATTTAAATAGGCACCGGTTAATTTACAAATAGTATTCTAAAAAACTAGGTTAAAATATTTTAACTGTGAACTATTTCTTACTGGTCATTGCCAACACGTCGCTGCACTCACTGTTAATTCATATTTTAAAAATAAATAAATATTACAAGTTATAGAAAATATTAAGGCAAAGGTTCATTTATTCAATAATACAGTACTCTTAAGTTAACCACAGTGTTCTTTATTTGTGGAATTCAGGTTATTGAAAAAACAAGTTGACATGTTATGCCTAGAATGTTTTTTCAAAGGTTGATTTTCATAAGTCACTTCCAATCGGGAATGGACTATAGAAATTATTCCAGAGTTTTGCTGTCAACAGCGATTCTCTACCAGGAAGATACTACTTGTCAGTAATGTCCAACTTCGACAGCTATGTGTCATGGCTAGAAGCAAAGCCAAGCCAATGTACCAAAACATATTTTTTCGAGACATAAATCATTCTCAATACAGTAATTATGAGGATATTTTGTCTAATATATGTTCACTGTAAAAACCGCCTCGGTTAGGCCGACTCCTCATCTTCTAAATAATATGTTCGTGGTTCATAACGTTGTATACGTGTCACTTTGAAAATTTCCAAGTTCCAATTTGCTGTGTAACTTTTGGCAAACCTGATCTTTGCCTAGATATACTAACATAGTCTCAAACATTCGCCTTTAGCCCGAGTGTCTTCTCATTTTTACCCAACAATGGCGAAGCAAAGGAAGTGTTTACCACTATGTACATATGTTAAATCTCTAATGTTTTACTGTAGCATCGCAGCTATGGCACCGATTTTGATAAATGAGGACTATCGATTCCTTTTGATAACCAGAGTGTCTTAGACTATTACACAATTAAGAAAATTCAAGATGGCAGCCATGACAAACTAGATGGTGCCGCAGGTAAATTTAGATCTTGCGAGCTTTTCATTCATGGCTTATGATAGAGCGTGTACATAAGAATTAATTCACCCTCAACTAAATTAGATGGTGCCACAGGTAAAGTTAGCTCACACAGGTATTTCATTTATGAAGTGTGCCTGATGTGTGTGATAAATGTGGTAAATCCATTAACAGAAAATACGAAATTACTAGACACACGTATCTGTACTGGTACTATAAAGAAAACTTCTATCACAAACTGAAAGTTTTGCAATAACTGTGTCATGCACGAAGGCATGAAGCAAGGTGTCATTTAACCCTGAAAATGTTTTACTTAAGTGCCATCATTGATGTACTCAGTTTGCTCATCGCGACATCTTGACAATGAATTAAAAAATTTGTAAAGAGAGTAAGCCGGCCTGCTACAAAGAAAATTTGGGTACATGCACAAGATGCAGTATGACTGTCAGCCCATACGAAAATTGTAGCAGGGTCCGGGGTGCCAACAGACTTTGGATCTGTCGAGTCTGAAACCGCTTTCTGTGGAAACTTAAAAAACACTTGGCCGAGAACGCCAGCAGAAAGATATGTGATATATGTACATATCTCTAGGAAATGAAGCGAAATATAATTAGACATCTAGAAAGTGAATTACAAATCCAAGGGGCCATTAAATTCAACCTGTGGCTCGACTGTGATTATGGAAAGCCTGAGACCCATGAAAATGAAGACTACTAAAGAGCATTCGAAACCAAACCTATTCCTATCTATAATAGTGACTATATTGAAGAAGTTGTAGATGCCTGCCTCTTGTCGAGAGGAAGAAGAATATATGGGCAAAAGATCTGGTTTAATGCTTGCAGCCATAAGAGACTCAATTTATGAATAAATAAGCTTTATCCTCTGTAGGCCTCTTCATATATTGATTATCGTGTACAATCAAGAAAAGGGAATATGTAGTAAAATCTACAAGATAATGAATGCTTCAAGTGAGCGATCCTGGCCAGATTCATTGAAGCGTTTAATCTTTATCGAGTCGACAGACATATTGAGTTGGAGAAGAAGTTCGACTTTGACAGAATCAAGTTCCCAACAACTCTCAAGCAGATGAAATTATTTCAGAATAAACCTAGAGTGAGCACCAACCTGTACAGTTTAAATGAGTCGTACTTGTTCGAGTGGCAGGAGAGGAAAATAAAGAGCATTACGACCTCTTTGTTGCCAATAAAGACAACCCTCATTATACATACATCAAGAACATTTCTCCCCTTGTGAGACCACAGATAACACAAGGCCATACAATTCTAGCCTGCAAAAGATACTTCTGCTATTATGACGACCACCTGAGAGTAACTGGTAAATCTGGTGAAGAGATGCACCTGCAATAATTTAAATGCCAGCTCCAGAGAAAAATGAACAGAGTTCTGTGCTGAAATTAAAGAATTGTCAAAGTATGACCAAGCTTTCTTTTGTTAATTATGCTGATTTTGAAGCCTTGATTCCACCTGGTCGTACTTGTCAGCCTGGACCTTCCACATCATACACTGGAGCTTACCAGGAACATAAGCCATACAGCTACAGATTTTATGCGAAGATCGACAGTGATTATATGCCAGTAGCAAAGTCCATCAACATGCCAAAATAGCCGGCGAAATACAATGGAAGAGATGCATCCAAGTACTTTATGTCGGACATTGTCGACATCGCCAAAGAGGTTCATGGCATTTACAGTGTGAGCGAGCCTATGAGACAGCCGACATCATGAAGAGACTGACTACATGCAAACCAGAACATGCAGTTACTGTTCCACCACATTTATGGTAAACAGAAAAGTGCATGACCACGTCCATCTTACTGGCAATTATATTGGACCTTCACGCAATGAATGTAATAAACAGCGACAACGACCAAAGAAGCTGCCAGCACTCTTTCATAATATTTGCTATGACGAGCACTTCATCATCGAATTTGCCTATGATACCACATATCTTCATCATATCATATTCTGAAGAAAATTTAATCACATTCAGCAAGAATATCGAATATTTCAGCACATAGTTTATAAATACAGTTAATTTTAAGTCTGCATGTCTCGCAAGCCTGGCGAAGAACCTGCCTTCCTTTAAGTGTTCTACAATGTAGACATTTTGCAAGAAAGAAGAGATGGAGTTGGCCCCCACAGAAGGGTGTTTTCCCCTACGACTACATCTATTCGTGTGCGAAGCTGAAGTAGATGCAACTGCCATCAAAGGAAAACTTTTACAACAGGCTCACTGGCTCTTACATTACCGATGAAGACCACTAGTGCAAATAATGTGTGGAAGAGATTTGGATGCAAGACAATGTAAGAATATCAACTTATATCTGGTTGCAGAAGTCCTGCTCTTGACTGATGTATTAAAAAAATTCTGAGAGCTTTGTATAGACATATATAACCTGGATTGTTGTTATACGAGCACTCCCTCGTTCTCTTTTGATGTGATGCTGCACAAGACAAAGGTCGAACTGGAATTGCTGGTCGATTATGAAATGCATCTGTTTGTAGAGGATGGTATCCGGGTGGATTGCTCAATGCATCAAACACCACTGTGTGGCAAATATCCAGTATATAACTGAGGAATATCATCCAGATATGAAATCAACATACCTGCAATATATTTATGCCAATAACCTGTATGGATGGGTAAAGTCGCTGCCTCTCCCTTAATCAGGATTTGAATGAATAGGCACAGGCTTCGATGTGATGAGCATGTCAAACAACAATGATAAAGGATACATACTGGAAGTTAATGTGGAGTATCCCGATGGAATTTATGATGCCTACAAATATTTGTCACTCTTGCCAGTCAATATGTGTCCCCCGGAACCAAGCAGACAAAGATGACCACTCTTGCAGATAAAAGGAATTATATTGTTCATTACATGAACTTAAAACAGATGATTTAACATGGTTTGAAGATAAAGAAGATTCGTCGAATGTTTACGTTTAATCAAGCAGCTTGGCTGAACCATATAGACTAATACTTCCTCACTACATGCTGCTGCCTACGATTTTGAATAATATTTCTTCAAACTCGCCCACAATTCGGTATTTGGCAAGCTAATGGAAAATAAAAGGAAGCATCAGAAGATGGTACTTGTGTGCAAGGAGAAGAGATTGAAAAAGTTTGTACCTTGGCCAACATTCAAGGATCGAATAATATACCATGAATCTCTTATCAAAATGGAGGAGAACCTCTTGTTCGACAAGCCAATATATGCAGGCTTCACAATATTTGACTTGTCCAAGACGTTAATGTGTCAGTTTCATTATAGCATCATAAAGAACAAATTTACTGAAAC
This sequence comes from Dryococelus australis, assembly GCA_029891345.1. Classification (NCBI taxonomy): domain Eukaryota; kingdom Metazoa; phylum Arthropoda; class Insecta; order Phasmatodea; family Phasmatidae; genus Dryococelus; species Dryococelus australis. The sequence goes on from CM056993.1 coordinate 315,087,195, forward strand.
TATACAGTTGGTGTATATGGATAAAGATAGTTTGATACATGAAATCAAAACAGAAGCCTTATCAATACTTTGCCTCATCCCAAAATTCATGTTGAAGCAAGTGCCTACCTTCCCACGCACCAGTTTTATTCGACCACTAACAAAAAAGTGGTGGATAAATTTAAGGACAAGTGTGGTGGATAAGAAATTAAAGGGTTTTTTTCAGGCTGAGAGTGAAAATGTATTTATATAGATGCAATGGAAAGACTATCAAAGAGAGCAAAAGGTATCCAGAAGTCTTCAATTAAGAACAACATAACATTTGAGGACTACAAAGGAGTATTAGTACAGCAAACTAGAATGGTGGTATAGACATCAGGTCTCATCATCACGAGGTATATACAGAATCCAGCAACAAATTGGGTTTAATATGGCAGGATAAGAATAAAATAATGGATGATTGGATTAGTAGCCTGTCGTATGGTTACACTCAGAAATTTACATTTGCACTGTGTTTGCACCAAATGTATTTTTGTACAATTTTTTTTGGCCGACTAGTTAGTAATCTAATGGAGACTTGGCAATTTTTGCATTAGCAATTTTCTACATATTTAATGTTATAATTATGTATATATTCTCTTGCTATGTGGGTACTTTAAGATCCCTATATATATATATATATATATATATATATATATATATATATATATATATATATATATATATATATATATATAATATATATATATATACATTTGCTTTTAATGTTACCGGTGATTCCTTTAATCTCTTACATATTAATTTTATTGGGTTCGTTTGTTTCGAAGTTGATCAAGAATTTTTTCAGCCTTGTTGTAAATATATTGGCACATTTGTTTCAGCGTTGCACCCCTGCCTGCACTAGTATGGTCTCCCTACTTTTGTAGTGTTGCCGGTCCCAAACCCAGATAAAACAGAGGGCAACACAGATATATTACTTACATATTTGGCCCGACTGTTTCATAGGGAAGCATAAATATGCCACACCTTGGCGATCGACATCAGTTCGCTCGAGATGTCATAGTAGTGAGGACACAGCTCGCTCAGCGACGAGGCGATGAATGAGTTTTATGTCCTAATTGTTGGTTATGAGAACTGATGTCCTGCTACCGAAAAAAGATCCTGCTACAACCAAGAACGATGATGCACTGATTAGCACAGCTGATGGGCTGCCACCAATGACCATTTATGATTTTGGACATGTAACCTCGCCACTTTTTTCAGCCCGATACCTACCTCTGAATGAATATACGATCGACGCAGAGCCTTCGCCTGTTCCATTAGAGGTGTCAGATGGCAATGAGGGGCTGACTATCCAAGACATTATTGATGATGTCCGTGCTTTCAAGGAGGAGACTGTTGAATCCAGTCATGCATTGCGCTGGGTGTGGTCCCTCGGCATTTCCCTTGTCCTGAACGAAATATGAATGTTGAGCGAGGGAAGTTGGTGAACTATGTGTCATAATCAACAAAGAATGAAATTTTTGTGAATGATTTTTTTTACAAATTATGTTTTATCTTTGTTTTTTAAAACCTATCATAACTTTTCTCTTAAATGGCATCAGATTTAACAGTATGTAACGAATATACACAAACACACTATGAACGAGTTCCTAGAGAAGATGTAGCAAAAGCTATAAAAAATATAAGTTCTACACGAGTGGTTGTCTTACAGTGAGGCTAGATTATGGGATGGTTAACAAACCCGACTAAGGAAAATTAAATCCAAGTTGACAGTCGAACAAATTTAATTGGGAAACAAGATGGTAGCTCGAGGGGTTGCACCCTCCATACGCATTTATTTATTATTATGCTTCACTGCATTAACTTTAAAAAACCGAAATCTAAGGAAATAATTTAAGTTATCACAAATGGTTACTTATCACTTTTTATTCGACGTTATGTAGTGGGACTACTTTCCATCCATAGTTACCAACTTTACTGGGCGCATGTCACTCAGTGCGCCCATAAAAATGTGCTTGTAGGAACAGTAACGTTTTCCTATGGTTGATTTCCAAAGTTCTCACTTTATCGTGAACAGTCTTTACTAAATATGATCCCAGTTTGGGAGATGAAAGAGCCAGACGTGTTCCTTGTAACTCCCCATAAATTTATTTTCCAACCCATTTGGATAAATAATGGCTAATAGAAACACTATTTTTAATCGTACCTAAAATTAGTGACTCAATTTTGAAGATATTAACGAAGACTTCGGTGAAATGGTTTCTTAAGAGTTGGGCAATTAGCTAGTCTAATAACTATACAAACAACTTACTGTGTGTTAACAAATGAGAGCCCTCTTACATTTAAATTAGTTGTGCGCGTTTATTAGTACTTAGCGAATATAAAATTTGTGGCAGAAACCTGCACTACGAAAGTTCAAAGTTCCGGTCAATTCTACAAAAGGAGTTCATTTCTTCGTTTTTACCAATGTGCCTTTGTTTCCGGTAGTTATTTAAACGTAATTTTATTTTGAGGAGGGAGGATGGATGAAGGCTGTTATGTTCGTTTGTATGTGAACATTCCGCAAGTAACAGGTGTGTCCATAAATGAAAAATTTGAGTGTCGCAGATTCAGTGATCAAGAGCGTTTTCATATGAATTATCTCTTTAAAGAAGTATGCATGTAACAAGTTTTGCAGTCAATTTGGCAATTTATTTGGTAGTTTTCTGTCATTCATTTAAGGTGAAAGTGCGCATAATTTTGTCAGTTTTATGACGAACGCATTTATTTCACTTCCTCCTAACTTCCATGGAATTACAGATGAAAAATAGTTATATTCATTTCGGTGATTTTAAAAAATATTTTAGCGAGTTTTCCTGTACAAAAAAAAACACCGTGATTTCTTCCACGAGCCAATAATACAAACCAACATTCATCAACTGTGCACCGCAGACTACGACAGTATAGTCCGTACTGTTATATTACACGTTGTATAATATATAGCATATTCAGAAATTAAACGTCCAAAACTACTGGAGGTGATTACTTAAGAAAAATAAAGTCGAAAATATTTATGACGCCGTATAAATCATGGGAATATTAAAGATACGAGCATGTTAATATTGGGTTTTGAAAGCGTATTTTTACCGAATGTCTTTTACAACTCCTACAAAGTCCACAGCAGAAAGGTGACATGTTTCCCATGTTGCAGAGACACGTGTAAGGCTGGCCGTCCTTGTCTGTTTGCACTCTTCGACGAAGTGATACGTCAGCAGATCACAGCCCTCCATTAGTACACGTTCCATAGCGCGCTAAATGGACGTGTCCCATTTAACCGCGTGGGACGTATTGTGGGTAAATCGCCGCCATTCCTACCCCCACTCGCAGAACGTACAAGGCATTGAGCGAAAATACTTTTCTAAACCCAATTTACACATACTCATATCCTTTAATATTCCGTTTAGGTATATGGTGTTATATTTTCGACTACCACCTCCCGTATTTGAGCGTTTAATTCCTGAACATACTGTGCGTGCGTGAGAGAGAGAGAGCTCATTTCTGGGACATTTTTCAGTCCTGCCATCTTCAAATCATTTGCAGAATCGAAAAAAAAAAAATTATTATTTTACACGTTTCCGACTAGTTACATTATCAAGTAACTCGTTCGTTGCATTAAAACGTAGTAGTGTAACTGCAAGAATCTACGTCGCTACGTACCTTAAGCAGCCTAGGGTATAAATTCAAATACATTATTCTACGATGCCTCATTGACGCCCAAGTTTATGCTGGATGCTTAGTTAGCCGACGGAAAGCGGCACTTGATATAAAGATAACCTTTTACCTGAAATGGCACACACATTCGTTCTTCTGCGCGCCATTCAAGTTATGGACTAGTGGAGCCAAGCGTCCGACTCTCGAGTTTAACTAGAAGTCTCGTGGTTTGGAGTCCATTATAATACGGATGTCCCGTAGCCTCAAGCACACAGTATATGCTGATAAAAGTTGGACACAAAGAGCTGTTCATCGAAGCTGTAAACCCAGCTTTGACAACTCTTGACACAGAGTGGAAGGCCTTTTAAGAGGTAAAATGTTTGGTGGTTGACAGTACATACTTTTGAAATACCACTGTAGGCTCAAAGGTCAGTCACTTCTTAAGAAAATAACCGTTTCCTATACGAAACCTAAATTCAAAACTCAGTTGGCACTCCAAAAAACGCACTTTTTATGTGATGGTAATACGTAGAATTACATCTCCCGATTTGTCAACATTAATGCAGCGCGCTAATAACTTCACTTCTAATGCGGTGCAAAATGCACCTGGCCTTACGTAACTAGCCTGTTTAGCCAGTAGATATCACAAACTCGAAAAAGCACAAGTATTAAACAATCTCAAACTAAACGAAAAAAAAAAAATCAGGAAGCTTTACGTCGAACAGGACAGTACAACACACGCAATGGTGCCGGAACTACGACACCAAGCTCAAAATCAGAACCGTACGTGAGGGCAGATGCGACACTACTTGATTATGCTAACAAGTATCTTCATTAAAACGCACGTAGTTAAGTGTATACCCCATTCACGGCTACTTCCTACATTTCTGAAGCCCTTTTAAAGATCTACTTTCAGAATATTTCTCCTCCTTAGCTACAAAGCTTAGCTAAATCATGACCAACGCACAAAGTGTAACGACGCGTTTACATGGTAATAGCAGCTTCCATGATAGCAGGACAGGGATGGCAGGCAATTGAGGTGATCAAGGAGAGGATCTATAGACTAAAGGACAGGCAGTGGGTTGTTGTAGCAGGGGATTTGAATATGCCAGGGGTGAAATGGGTAGATGGTGCAGAAGGAATGGGTAGCATGATGCAGAGAATGGCAGCACCGTTAGTCAACAGAGGATTAGTCCAGGTAGTAGAAACACATACGAGATGGAATGAGGAGGGTGTTGGGTCAGTGCTGGATGTGGTGTTGGTCAGACCTAGGAATGCTGTAGTTGGTGCAATAGTATTGGCTGGTATAAGCGACCATCTTATCCCGGTTGTGGAGATTGGGATTGGCCGGATGAGGGAAGAGCAAACGGCAGAAAGGTTGATGTGGCGGTATGGGAGAGGAGACAAGAAAGGGGCAGAAATGTTCCTGAGAGACAGGTTTAAAAAAATGCTCTATGGAGGAGGGTGTAGGTGTTTTGGAGAGAGTTTAGATAATTGAGGTTGTTTGAGAAATTTGTGCCAATGAAAAGGTTACGGACTGGGGGAGATCCGCCATATTGTGGACAGGAGATTTTGAAAATGAAGTGCAGAAAATTACATGCCAAGTGGAGAAATGAAGGGATGATAAGATCTAAAGAAATGATGACACAAATGGGCAGGGAGTTTGAAAGGAAGATCAAACAGGCAAAGAATGTATTTCTGGGGAACATGGCGGAAAAAGGAAAAGGCAAGGAACGGAGGAAATTGTTTAGGTATGTTAGGAGGTTAAGGGGAGGAGAGGAAAGGATCCCTCTGCTAACAGGAAGGGATGGTAGGCATGCGACAAATGACCAAGAAAAATCTGAGATGCTGCAAGGACAGTACTTGTCAGTGTTTGAGGCAAAGGAGGGTTGGAATTAGGGGGGGGGGGGGGCAAACAGGGTTCGGGGGGTGTTTAGTGAGTTTAAGATGGAGTCGGAGATAGAAAAGGTAATTAGGGGTTTGGAGTGCAGTAAGGCAGGATGTCTAGATGGGATAGGAAACGCAGCACTAAAGTGTGGTGGCAGGGAGTTGGCAAAATATTTAGAAGTGGTTTAAGAAGTCCTTAGGAGAGGGTAAGTTACAAGATTGGAAGGATGCTATGGTGGTACCTGTACACATGCAGAGAGAGGATAGGGGGAGACCGGTGAGTCTCACATCAAGTACAGGAAAAGTAATGGAGAGGCTGGTGGTTTTCAGTATGTAGTCACGGTTATGAACAATAGGAATTGGTTGGAGGAGTCCCAGCATGGTTTCAGGAGGGGATACTCGTGAGACTCAGCTGGCTGGGTTATTAGAGGATCTGATGCAGGTAGTTGATGAGGGGAAGCAGGTGGATGCCTGCTTCATAGATTTTGAGAAGGCAATTGATAAGGTGCCCCATGGGACATTGATGAAGAAAGTGGAGGTGCTGATACCAGACAGGAGGGTAGTGGACTGGATAGGGGACTTTTTCAGGGGGCGAAGGCAGAGGGTGAAAGTGGGGGAGACAATGTCGGAGGAAGAGGAGGTTACGTCAGGGGTACCACAGGGAAGCGCGCTGGGTCCTTTGTTATTTACCATAATGGTAAATGACATGGGTTTGGGGATTAGGGGAAAAATCAGATTGTTTGCAGACATTGTGTTGTATATGCTGAGGTGGGAGAGGGGGGACGGAAATTGGCAGGCGGGAAATTGATAAAATATGGTTGTGGACCAGAAAAAATAAAATGAAGATAAATGCAAGAAAAACTAAGGTAGTGAGGTTCACAAGGAAGAAGATAAGCAGGGACATGTACAGATGGGAGGGACAAGAGATAGAAGCAGCAGAATATAAGTATCTAGGGATTGTACTGCAGGGAGACCTCAGGTGAAAAAAACAGGTAGAGAGGGTGGTTGCAAAGGGCAGAAGGGCTCTGAGTATGCTGGGAAGAGTGCTGAATGGAGTCGGCTGTGAGGTGAAGGATAAGGCGTATGGCACAATGGTACGGCCAATGTTAGAATATGCTGAAGCAGTATGGTACCCGGATGTGGAGGTGAAGGTGCGAAAACTTGAAAAGGTGCAGAGAAGGGCAGCAAGGTGGGTGAAGGGTAGGTAGAGAAGGCAGGGCCAGGATGATGAAGGGAACTATAGGCCATTAGTGATGATGAAAGAAATGGGGTGGAGCTCATTGAAGGACAAGAGGAAAGTTGAACGGCTAGTCAGGAAGTGCAGGGTGGTGAATGAAGAGGGAGGATGGGGTGGGCTACACAGCAAGCTAAGTAAGGAGGTGTTTGAAGGAAGAGGAAACAGTGAGAAGCTTCTGAGGGTGTGGAGGCGAACGGAGCGGGGTAGGCAGTTCATGCTTGTGAGGTCTGTGAGGGAGTGGAATATGTTGAGGGAGGAATTGGTATCTGTGAGAGGGGTTGGTAAATTCAGGAAGGTAGTGGAAAAGGAGTTGGTTGGGTGAAGGAGAGGTGAGAGAGCTCGCCACCGGGCGGTAGCCTAATTGCGAGTGTATGTATGTATCAAGCTATCACGAAAGTGTGTGAAAGTAACTGCCGCGATAGGTCCAGTTTACACACACGATCGAGACATGCTGATTAGTTACCCACAAAAGGGAAATGTTCGATAACACTTTGTAAATACATTGATAGGCCCTACATTTATATACTTTTGTCAACACGGTGATATTTGTTGGGGTAGTTAAATGTTGTGACAGTATGCTAATGACATGTAAACATATATTGTTCCCGTAGTTTGTTATATGACAAATATGCTGTCAATGCTGTCGTGTCATAACTATATGATAATATACGGCCTGCCATAGCGCCACAGTGTAAGAACCGCGTAAGATATTAACAGATATGTAAACACAATTGCAAATGTGTGACCAGCACTATCACGATAGTGATGCTACACGGTTTACACTACGATAGTTGCATGTTCTGTCACGGCAGTTACTATCAACTATCTAGCTCGATCTGATTATTGCGATAGTGCTATCGTGCTGTTTACACGGCGACGGTAATGCGAGAGTAGCTCTCGCCGTGTAAACGCGCCTCAATAGGAGTTTGCATAAGAACTATGTTAGCAGGCATTACCAACACACCTATTTTCTTCCTCATTTTACTCATATTAAATATGATTAAATATTATAATTTATTGTTAAAAAAGAGGTGAAGGTTAAATTCAATGAAAAATGTTATGTTGGCAGAATTATAAAACGCTTGTGATACTAGACATATTTTAGAAACCAAAGACTTAATACACGGGGATTTTTTTTTTTCAAAGACTTAGGGCGCGTTTACACGGCGATAGTAATTCGCAGTAGTTCTTATCGCATTACTATCGCCGTATAAACAGTACGACAGTCACTGTCGCACCGACGCGATATCAGCTCGAGCTAGGTAGTTGGTAGTAACTATCTTAGTGTAGACAGTGTAGCATCACTATCGTGATAGTGCGGATCACTAATTTGTACGTGTGTTCACTTTGACATAACATTGCAGAATTATTTGGAGTCTTAATATCTGTCGCGGTCTTACACTATTTGGCGGTATGACATGCCGTATATTGTCATATAGGTATGACACGGCAGTAGGCTATTGACAGCATATTTATAATCATATACTAAACCACGGCACTGAACTACCCCATCAAATATCACCCTCTTGACAAAAGGAGACAAATATAGGGCCTATTGACGTATTTACACGTGTGTAGTAGGACACGCCCATTTTGAGGTTAACTATCACTTTCTATTGTGTGTGTAAACAAGACCTATAGAGTCAGTTACTTTCGTGATAGCTTCTATCACCGTGTAAACGTGCCCTTAATTTAAATAGTTTGAAGAAACCGCGAACAGACATGCAGACGCCAGTTCCCACGTGCGCCTAGTTGAGACGCAAGCGGGCAGGGCGTGCGTACTCACCACCTCCAGCACTTTGATGACCACCCACTTGTCGCAGGCCATCGTCTCACCACGCCGGGCGCACGACTGCCGGCGGCTCAACGCTTCCCCCCCTTCGACTTCGCCGCCCCTCCCCCCCCCCCTTTTCTTTCTCCCTTCCTTGTTGCGATAATTGTCGCAGGCGCTCGCCGCTTCGCTGGCTTTACCTCCCTTTTCCACACAGCACGACCCCGGCCCCGGCGGATATAGCCCATTGGCAGTAACTTCACACATTATGAATCATCCCATATACAGGGCGATTCTCAATTGGACCCACAAACTTCGTGAGGTGATGCTTCATGAAAAATTAAAAGGAAAACATATGTGACACTTTATACCTAAACCGAATATTAAGAGAGGTATGAGCCCTTTAAAAACAACGATAATTAAAACAGCATTTGTGGAAAATATCGGTTCTTACGTTGAAGGTCACGATAACATACAATAATGTTCTGAGAGTTGTCAGTGTTTATAGTTCGTTACCGATGTTTTGCACAAATGCGGTTTAAAACCTCGTTTTTTAAGGGCTCATACCTTCCTTAATATTCGGTTTAGATATAAAGTGTCGCGTGTGCTTTCCTTTTACTTTTTCATGAAGAATCACCTCCCGAAGTTTGTCCGTCTAATTGCGAATCATTCTGTATAGAGAGCTTTGGGGGGCTCATTACAGCCGTGGTCTTGAGAGCCGATGAGGGTGAAGCGAGGCGAGTATGGAGTAACGCCAGGACACTGACCAGCGGTATCGTCCGGCACGATCTCCAGGTGCGAAAATCCTGGAGCGACTCCGCCGGGAATCGAGCCCAGTTCGCCGTGGTGGAAGACGAGTAGTCTAAACGCTACACCACTGCCTCCCCCTCTCCCCATGTATGAAGTGTTTTATTGTCTCCTAAAGATAGCGTGTATCAAAAGCGTTTTATACTTCTGTCAACTTACAAGTAACTAATTGTTTGTTTAAACTGAACTTTTACTTATATTTTATCTGTAACTTGTAATATTTATTTCGCATTTAATAAGGATAAAACGCACAGAAAATAAATGTTGATAATGCCTAAAGGCTGTTCACGATAAAGTGAGCACTTTCGAAATCAACCTTAGAATAAAGTCATTGCTCCTACCTGCATATATTTTAACAGGCGCCCTGAGTGACATTCGCCCAGTTAAGTTGGTAACGATGGATAACAATGTAGGTAACTTAAATTATTTCTTTCGTTTTATGTTTTTTTGCATCGAAGTGTAAAAATGAGGCAGAATTGTAAAATATTTTCATTTCTGATAATTCACAGTTTTACTTGACCGACGTATGAATAAAGTGATGACGCACATGACAATGTTAATTTTACATAAGGCGGAAGAATACGCATCGCTCATACAAGTAGATCTTAAGCAGGGCTTTCAAAAGTGCTCATTTTATCGTGAATAGCCTATAGCAAAAAGTAGTTATCACGCAAAATATTATTAAACTGTCTGTACAAATGCTGTGCGTTGTCCCTTTTGGTGTAATTTGCTAGACTTTGTTTGCACGAGCCGGAAGGATAGCAGGGAAGTAGAACTGAGAACGGCTTTAGAAAAGTTGGAAGTGACCACAGAGACGAGATTCTCATTCAATTTTCCGTTTATTAAGGATGGATTTGCGGAGCGGAAACAATCAAGAAGGGCGCAAGTTGCTGCGACACGAAGCATAGAGTGAATATGCGGTAGAGCGATCACGCTGGCTGCCCAAAACCAGTCTCCGTGTCCCAACACTGCACAATATGGATTACGATTCGAGGTCATAACACTTTAGTAAACAAGTGCTGTGAGATGTACAGTATGTAAGTTTCCTCTAACTATTTGCAATGCAGTTTTATTGAAGTAGAACTGGTAAAATTATTTTAATACTATAAAAGTCCTTGGGTTTTTTTTTTTTTTTTTTTTTTTTTAATTACGATAAAAACATACACGTTCGTCACTTTTAACCATGTGACTTGACAGATGTATTGGTTTGGCGTAGGTCAATGTTGGGTACATGTGCAGAAGACGAAGAATCAGTCTACCTCATTTTAGTCCATGGCACGATGTGTAGTAAAGGCTGTTCGCGATAAAGTGAGCACTTTTGAAATTAACCTTAGGAAAATGTTACTGCCCCTACATTCATATATCTTAACGGGCCCACAGAGTGACATGTACCCAGTAATGTTGGTAACGGTGGATGGAGAATACATACCATAACGTCTAATAAAAAGTGTGATAATTTAGATTATTTCCTTCGATTTCTGTTTTTTTTTTTTTTTATGCATTGAAGGGTAAAAATGAGCAAATTTGTAAATTATTTACTTTTATAATAATTTCACAGTTTCCTTCGACCGACGCATGAATAAAGTGATGAGGTCCATGACAAAGTTGATTTCATGTAAGACGGAATAACATGCAACGTGCAGACAAGTAGATCTTATGCAGGACTTTCAAAAGTACTCATTTTACCGTGAGCAGCCTGTAGTCACCTGAATATCAAAATACCATGAACTCCGCCACGCCCGGATAACGATGCTCGCGTAATTTGGCTCCAGATAAGCCGGAAAGTGAATTAGAATAGCGGTCCAGTTCGCGTATTCTCGTCGAGGCGTTAAAAAGGGTGTGGCACATTAATTAACGCTCACCGCATTAACGGAAGTTTGCAGGTTTCTGGAAGCCAGTATAGAATAAGCAAGAAAGGAGAATCCCAAATATAAGTTTTTGCCTGCTTGGAGAGCAAATATTATGACGCGATAATAGATTCCTTCAGTGAGACACCTCACTCCGCACTAATGCCCGGTTTCCCACAACCCACCTTAGAGTGTGTTAACGAAATTTGTTTCCAAGCATCGCTATACTAAATAAATGTAAGATGTCAGAACGCGAAAACATTCGAAAAATAGGTGAATATAAAGACAATGTCGCATCCACGACACTAGGCTCAGACAAAACAATAAGTGTACACAATGGCGGATACTACACAGAGGCTTCTAATCGTGACTAATTACAACTTTTCCAAATTACTGCTTAAGTTCTACTTTCGATCTTCTCGCTATGTACCCTTCTACAACGTTGTAAACAAAACATAAACAAGTATGGAAGAAACGCAAATGAGAAACCGACGTGCTGTACTTGTCCGCTGGACAGACATTCAAAAATATAACAACGACGAACGTTTCTGACATTGCATTACGGGAAACATTACAAAACATTTACTTCACAAATCCAAAAGAAGTCTAAATTTAATATTTTAGATGAAAACTATTTGCTACTAATCACTGCCATTATACCTATGTTGTTTCTGTTTTAATTCATATTAATTATTAAATAAATATTACAAATTATAGACACAAATAAGTTACGAATGACATTCAACAAAAAGTAAAGGTGTTTTTATGTTAACGGAAGTATAAAACGGTTTCTGAAGCATAATTTATTTAAAGAACAAACAACTATGTCTTACTTGGGATTATTTCCAAAGCTTTTATTTAGAAAGTATGGAGATGTGAATAGACTATACTTTCGGATCATACGGCCCGAGGTTCAGATTCCGAGCTGAGACATTTAAAGCCCCACGCAGGGATACCTGCCTTACGAAAGCAACTGCAATACAGCCGCTGATATTTTAGACAGAAGATAAAGCTTTCGTATTGCGGATTGAGTAGAGAAGCGTAACAAACATACTAACTCGCACTCATTTTTCCGCTTTGTGGGTCAGTTGTCGTGTTAAGTTCTCGGCACCGGGCAACAGGTTTCCTCCAGTTACTGGTTTCCCGAGTTACTGTCGGAAGACCACTGGACTCTACTGCGAGCCTCTCAACTCACAACTCTTCCCAGCAAACAGGCGGCACGCAGCAGGTGGAGTTGCAAAAAAAAAAAAAAAAAAAAAAAAAAAAAACAATTTTACAAATTTCACCTACTACTCGCCTCCCACTACGGCGAACCAGGTTCGATTTCTGACGGTGTCATACCTGTGGAAATCTTTAAGGGCGTTATTGTTGGCCACTGGATTCTGTAGGGGCCCACCCGTTTCCTTCGCCACTGCATGTCATAGGAGTTCCATCTTCACACCCTTTCACCAGCTATCGGCGCCTACGATATCAGTTACTAGGCACCGCCCTAAACTCTTTCAATCTCTCTCCATTTCCACCTTTCACTCTTTCTCCGCATCTTTACCTCTCGCTCTCTCTCTCTCTCCTCAGTTTTACCTCTCGCTCTCTCTCTCCCCATCGTTACCTCTCACTCTTTCTCCCTATTTTTACCTATTGCTCTCTCTCCCCATTTTTACCTCTCGCTCTCCCCCACCCCCCGCCCATATTTACCTCTCACTCTCTCTCCCCATCTTTACCTCTCGATCTTTTTCCCCATTTTTACCCCTCACTCTTTCTCCCTATTTTTCCCACTTACCACTTGTTCTCTCTCTCAATTTTCCCCTGTCACTCTCTCTTCATCACCACCCCCTCTTCCAACCCCGCCTCCTCTCTCTCTCTCTCTCTCTCTCTCTCTCTCTCTCTTTTCATCGCTACCATCATCTCTCTCTGCATCGGAGGCCGCGGTGGTGTAATGGTCAGACTACTCGCCTCCCACATAGGCTAACTGGGCTCGATTCCCAGCGGCGTCGCTCCTGGATTTTCGCACGTGGGAATCGTGCCGGACAATGCTCTAGTCGGCGGATTTTCTCTTGGATCTCCCGTTTCCCCCATCCTGTAATTCTAGCGCTGCTTCATAATCACCTCACTTCACCCTCATAAGTTCTCAAGACCTCGATGTTAAGAGCCGCCCAAATCTCTTCACTTTCCATTCATCTGCACCTCCATCTCTCTTTCTCCAACTCTCTCCTTCTCTCGCTCTCCCCACCCACTGTTTCTATGTAATCTGCTATCTGATTAAACTCATGGGATAAAAGTTGGTTCGGTAATATGCCCCACTAAGAGCCTGTATTACGACCTCTAGTTACACATCAGGTTAAAAGTTAACTACCAGCTCGTGCAAAATAAAACAAAAGTTATTACTAACTAGAAGTGTTATCAAGGGGTTAAACTATCTATCACTTCCAGTGATATACAAGCATTTAAACCTTTAGATAAGCTTCAAAAGGATGTCTCAAACATCAGATGGTGGTGTTTTGCTTATATGCATGTTGGTTTTGGAGGTTATATAAGATATGAATTGAAGTTTTTTGCCATTTTGAGTGTTATGTGAAATATTTCTGCAAAATGCAGTAAACCCGGCGCATGTCGACTACGACACATAAGATTAGTTTGGAACTTGTATTATTTTTAGTTGCGGAAATTGTATTTTGTAATGACAAAAAATCGGAAATAAAATATTAGCACTAGGCTTAATGTCATTTTGAGGAATCGGATTCCTTTAAATTTGTGAAATAAAATATTTCCCCCTTCTATTCTCAAAATATTAAAAAATATAATTAAACAACACAGGCACGAACCTCAATCATGAATGATAAGAAACAGAGTCTCATGCATTGTGATAAATCGTATGGAGATTAAACTAGCTGCGAGAGGATTGATATCACCAGCGACAGTAATAATTATGAACAAATATGTGATTTTCCCGGGTTTGGTTCATAGTTTCTATTTAATTCACTTTAGCTAAAGAAGCATTAACATATAACTGATATATATTATGTAAAACACATTTCGCACTCATTACTGACAACTGAACATAAGCCATTATCACTAATACAGTGACTTTTATTGCCAACATACACAGTAACGAACCAAAACCTTGGATTACTTATCTAAAGAATAACTTAGCTAATGGAATGTTCATAATACAGTTTACCATCTAATAGCTTATCTATGGAATAGCTATTCCACACATTTATCTAGAGATCGTAATACAGGTCCTAAATAAAACAAGAAATTGCCGATTTAACAAATTAGCCTGCATTCCTTTACGTATACAGGGGTCACGGTGGCTGAGCGGTTAGCCTGCTCGCCTCTCACCCAGGTGATCCGGATTCAATCCCTGGCCGGTCACTCCGCATTTGGGGATCGTGCCGGACGATGACGTTAGTCGGCGGGTTTTCTTTGGGACCTCCCGTTTCCCCGCCCCTTCATTCCGGCGCTGCTCCATACTCACCTCAATCACCCCAATCGGCTCTCAAGACCTCGATGTTAAGAGCCGTCCAAATCTCTTCACTCATACTCTTTACGTGAACACACAAGTGATTTCTATAGGGTATTCGAAGACATATATTGTTGGATATTATGTGGTAAATAAATATTAAAGAAGAAAGAATTCGCCACCATGTTAGATGGAAATTGACTAAGCAGTCTCTGAACTATGACGTAGACTTATAGCATTTTTTTTTACAGTAACTTACAAAATAGTTGATGGTTGGGGCTAATATTTAATCTATTTAGCACACACAGTGCGTATTCTGCACACCAAATTTGCTTCAAACTGGTTTAATGGTTCGAGAGATACAGCATAACATAACTATTGCAAGAATAAGGCCGCCATTTTGGAAGTAAGATCCAGACTTTAAATATTTTGGTTGGCCTTCTACTGTGCAATTTGCAAGAAAAATGTGGTTGACTCGATCAGAAGAAACTGAATTATATTTCAGTAAATTATTTTAGGCAACGTCTTTTAACGTGACAAACCAATAGGTTATCGATTAGTGCACATAATATAGTCCATGTAGTAATAAATGTCAGCATACGAATTTGCATTTAGATTTATTTTATTTTTCTATAAATATAATGCCTAACACGCAGTACAGCCAAACAGCCATCTTGCGAATAAGAACCTTACTACTTGAAATTCAGTAGTTCAGACCGTCTTTAATAGTTCTAGTTGAAATTCCAAATTTATGAGACAACTTCCAATGGTTTATGAAATGTAATTTATTGTGTATTCGAATTAAAGTGAGAGGGCGCGAAGCAAGTGCACGTGATCGAAGGTAAGCTGTGACAGTGAAAACATGCAGTGTTCACGTGATCGCGGCCTGTACACAGGGGTGTCCGGAATGCTCGGCGCGCGAGCGGAGAAATACATGCACGGATATGCAAGTGTTGACGAAACTGTTAATGTATATGTCAAGTAGACAACTGTGTAATATCACGACCGTATGGTACGAGTAGAGTGGAGAGATTTGAGAGGGTCGTAACAGCATGGTCATGAGAGCCGATGGCGGTGAAGTGAGGCGTGTATGGATCAGCGCCGGAATGCAAGGACGGGGGGGGGGATGGGAGGTCCCTGGGAAAACCCGCCTACCAGCGGCATCGTCCGGTACGATACCCAGGCAAGTAGTCTGACCACCACACCACCGTGGCCCCACCACATGGTAGGAGTACATAAACATCAACACGGTTAGTAATAACACACTCTGTCGTGCTATTTATTTACGCAAACGGTAATACGTGAAACGACAAGCAAACAAAAAGGAACAATTAACATACTGGTTATTCACGAACAGAACACCGACATTTATGGGGTACACAAACAAATTAATGACGTAAAATGAACTTTAATCGTCATTATGCATATCGCAAATGACAACACACAACACCAATTGCGTTCGATCAGATGAACTGGAACTGTCATCATTAAGGTTTATTATGAAAGTATCCTCCTCGTCTATAATGTTATCCAATGTCCACATTTCACTTTCAACCTTTTCGACCACATGGCATACACATTTGTTCCACACATCTGGAGTGACTGCTTGTATTGCTTCTGCCAGAAGTACTTTAATGTCCGACAACTTACCCGCATCCCTAGCCATTTCATCAACTGCATACACATTATATGCTAACTTCTGTTGGTTAACAATGTTGAGCAATTCCTTCTTTAACATGCCATCTTCGAAATCAATTATCCTTGCTGTTAGCCAGTCCTGTATATCCTGCTTCTAAGTATTTGCATTTCGAATTATTTCCTTCTTATGGGAGTGGTATGGCGCGTTATCAAGCACAATAACAGCATTATCTTCAAGACGAGGTAGTATACCTTTGAACCACTTCTCAAAGGAATCAGCACACATCTCCTCATGATAATCTCCAGTCCTTTTGGACTCAAACACCCACAAACCTCCTTCCACAAAGCCTAACTTACTCCCAATGTGCGTGATTATGAGGCTTTTTCCTTTGCCTGAAGGGCCTTTATTACCGGTTGATAGTCCAGACAGAAAGGTCTGTTTGGATGATGTAATAGTGGCATCCACCCAGACGTTGTTTCGTGTGTCCTGCATTTAACCACGTTTCATCGAGGTAGTAAATTGATCGTGCTTCGCCCATCAGTTGTTTAATGGTACGCAAATAACGTCGCCTCCATAGAATGATACCATCCCAGTTTATAAGCATGCTGTCTCATCAACGTCTAACATATTTGAAGTGCAGTTCCTTTAATAAATGGTAAAATGTGGTTCTCCGAAAAGCAGGCAAATCGGGGTCGTCATCTACAACAGCGAGAACTTTATCGACAGTTGGCAGTTCATTACGGAAGTAACACCCGTGTACCTTTCTCCGTATCGCATTCCTGTCAACCCGTCAACACTTTCCGCAAACTTCCAGCGTTGTTTTTCTATCTTCGGCTACTTCAAGATGTGCGTGGATTTATACTCGCTTATCACACGATAAACTGTTGCTGGACTTGCTCCAGTAGAACGTGTTGCTTTTTTTAACGACGTCATCTATATGCATGCCTGGATTCAGTTCTATCTCGACTTTATGCACATTGAGAACGATGCGTTTTCCCGATTAACTGAGCGCCCTCCTCTTCGGTCGCTTCTTGGCCGGACTTAAACCGGCCCTGTCGGTATCGCTCGCCGTCTCCGTAGAGGACGCCATCGCTAATTCACACGCACGCCAGTCTAGTGTAAAACACGGAGAATTATATTGTTATTACTTGGTACAGAACAGAGTATGGAACATCACATCGTTCGGTGTAGAAGTACTTATGTTCGCACGCAACAGAACAACTCATTTAAAGCCACACCTCCAGTCAGACTAACACAATATCACAACACAATACAGACAATCGCGTGCCCGGCCGCCAATACAGTGTAGGGCACACTGCAGCGACGCCCGCTGGCTTGTGGCTTGTACACCCCTTGCTGCTCACTCTGGTATCGCGCGCTCGGTGTGTACAAACACCAACTCTCGCTTCTTGACGAATGAACTACAGATACTTTGTTTCTCAGGAGACACTATCTTACAAAACGGCGGAAGGGTGAACAAAACATGCAGCTAATCCGTGAATATAATGCTCACCTAGATACCGCCAGCATACTAAGTTTGCTTGAAATAGGTCTTAATTTTTCGGTAGCTGCCATAGTAACCCAAACTATACATTTACTATTTGTTTAAGATGATATTCTGAGCTACTATAATCATCTAAGTTTAAGTGACAAAAGAAATACTTCTAGTGTGCGAAATTTGAAGGCAATCGGTTTAGTAATTCCTGATAAATGGCGTAAACATTAACAAAATATATGGAAAAGAGGATGTGAAATAACTATTTAACGTTCGTAATAGGCACGACCGGCCTAGTAAGTTTAATTCAAATATATTGAATAGTTCAGTGGATATGATATACTATTGTAATACAATTTTAAGTCCGTAATTTCGAAAATAAATAATTATTTAAATTCATATATATATAATTAAGAAGCACTAAATGTATCTTTAATTTATCAGCAATCGGTTGCCGGAGCTACGATATAAAATTTGTATTGATTCATGTAGATAAAAGAGGCTGCTCGATCTATATCTATACATAGTATAAAACAAAGTCGCCCGGCCGTGTTTGTCTATTCGGCTAAGGCTTCTAAACTACTTGATGGATTTTGATGCGGTTTGCACCATCATTTAGAAAATTTCTTAAGGTAGGTTTAGGTATCTTTAATACTTAATGTAAGGATAGTAGAGAAATGTCGACGTTTTATTAAAAAGTTGGAAAAAGCCGCTTTTCGGTTGCTTACACTGACTAAATCATAAGAGATGTACTACTTAACTTAATGTACTAAAGAATTGTAGATCTCAAAAAGGCCTACAAAAATGTTCGCAACAGCATATCTTTATCATTTAAGGATCACCCACAGTAACCATTTTTGTCTTTTCCGAAATAGGGGTTCACTTACGAAGACTTTTGAAACAACTCAGTATCAATCCTATGTTTTTCATATAATGTTTGCAGTAGGTATTGCTAGCATTCCAGTTTTATTTGAAAATATCTAACAGTTCAGTGGGCATCGCACAGAAAACTAGAATATTTATACACCCACCATTTTGAGAGAAAAACACCTGGCGCTATAGCCCTATAATTTTATGTAACCTACCGAATCACTGCTTGTGTGCCAGTTACGGCGCTGGCTAAGTATTTCCCAAGCTATGAAAGTAAGAATCCTATTTTTCAGGGTTTGATATTTCCCAGAATGGCAGACAAATGGGGAATATTTTTGAATTCGATACTTAACATCGTGATCTCTGATATTTTGTTCAAACCAGGCGAATTTTTCCGGAGGTATGACATAGCACCTAACAAATTTTAATATTTTAGCTGCCATTTTCAAAGTAAGCAACCATCAAGGTCAAAAACAATATAAGTCGTACCATACAAGGATATTGAGCTAGGCTATTCACGGTAAAATGAGCACTTTTGAAGGCCCTCTCATTTGGAATAATAGTCAATAGACCCTATATATACTTGATTCTAACCGTAGACGTTCTCTTCTGAGTGCGGTGGAATATACACACTGTGTTTATTACTTACATGGCAATATTTATTTTAAAAAGGCAATTAAAGGATTAAAAATGGCTGAAAGGAAAAATAAACTAAGGTCTCAAAAGTGCTCACTTTACCGTGAACAGCCTATAAGATGTTCACCCGAAATATCTTCCGAACCGCTGAAGGTATCAAAATTTTTTATTCGAAATCGGGTCTGTTCCGAGATGTAATTAATTACTGAGATAACGATATAAATTTTGACTATTGTAATAGTGATGTGATTATCTGGAAAATCTAACGAATACTTTTTATATAGAGGCCCTAAGGAAGTGTACATACGTGAATAGGCTGTTATCGAATATCTAAGCACTTTTGAAATCAACCTTTGGAAAATGTCACTGCCCATACCTGCATATATTTTAACGACTAAACTGACTTTCATGCGACCAGTAAAGTTGGTAAAGATGGAGAGAAAGCAGTTCCACGTCTCAGCGTGACACTAACACGTTTTAGGTAAACATTTGTGAAAACTGAAATTATTTACTTTCCTTTATGTATTCTTAATGCACATGGGTGTATAGAAATTAGCAAATTGGTAAAATAATTACTTTTGTGATAATTTCACATTTCTACTTGACCGACGCATGAATATAAGTGATCAGACCCATGGCAATGTTAATTTTAGATACGGTGTAAGCATACATACACAATATGCATACAAGTAGATCTTAAACAGGATTTTCAAAAGTTCTCAGTTTACCGTGAACATTCTTTACGCATTCGAATGTAGCTGTGGCGGGGTAGGTTGCATCCGTAGACTAAATATGAGGTCGACCGCTTACTCGTCTTCTGCGCATGTACCCAACATTGACCTGCCCCAAATATACACAACTGCCAAAGTCATATGGTCAACAGTAATGAACATGTTTGTTTATGTTTTAATTTTTAAATAAGCACTATGGTATCAATAAAATACTTTTACGCAGTATGTGGACTGCGCTGTGCACTGTGTACGGTGCTGGCCAGTATAGATGGCACTGTATTTTTTTTTTAATTGAGTTGCGACGGCCTCGTTCCCGTGTACTTTGGAGATTTCCCCTTCCTACTTTCCCTCGACCTCCTTGTTTTACACCTCCCTCCTGCGCATGCGCGCTATAAATAATATTCATTGGTTCTTACAATTATTTTGGATTGGCAAGCTTTGCATCAGCGCAGGCCTCTGCCACTTCAAGTCTTCTCGTCTTCCTGGTAATGCCCTTCTGGTATTAAGCTCTGCGAGGTCCCTTCAGGACTCTGAAATATGATTGATAGTGTGAGCTGACAAGCTGTCATGTTAGGCGTGTTCTTAGCTTGCATTCAAAATTTGGTTTGGTTTTGTATGTTAAATTACTTTTGGCTTTAACTTTTTATTACTGTGGAGCGCGCTAACGTAGTTTACTTTGTCTGGTTTGGAAGTATTTTTATATTATAGTAAATGTTTGAGCAATGCACGAGTGCCTGTAAAGTTGATGGCAGTAAGATGGGGCCCGCACCACTTCGTGTCTGCTTGATTTAAATATTTTTCGGGTAACCCACCTTTCTCTTTTAAATATTCTGTCAGCCTCGAATTTTAACTTGGTCAGAAAGTAAAAACAAGTGTAGAATTATTTTAAAATATTCTTTTGTGTGTGTATACGTTTTAGTAATTTCAATCAATGGTTTTTAAGTGATTGGGCTTTGGTAGGCTACGGCACCCCGTTTCACTTTGTATTTTACTGAGTCTTTTAAAGTATTCAAGTAAACGTAAAGCCTGTTTTTCCAGGACTCGGGTCAATGAATTTTAATAATTTCCCAATTGTGGAGTTAATTTTTCAAGTTAGCAAATTTTTCGAACATGCTTTATGAATTATTGGAATTCCCAGAAAAAAAAGGAATATTGTACTGGGCTGCTTTAATTAAACCATGTTTACTTTCTTTTAAACTCACATTTTTAGAATTTTATTTCGCTCTCGGCTTTGCTTGACCGCATAACGGCGCCCGAGAAGCGACTTTTCAAGTGTAGTATTTTTAATATTATAATTTTCCAGTTGAAAATGTTAATTGGCGTAACTAACGAGTCCTGAACGTTATTTGTGAAATAAAATTAAGAGCTATTTTGAATATTTCTGTTCGTGTGAAAAACTCCTTGTGTCCCGCCACACTTTCACCAATTTGAATTTAGTCAAACTACATTATAAAGTGGTTATACGAAGTACAAACACATCTGTTAAGCACTTATTTACTGTGGGGGTTTCAGCTTTGTGAGGTACCACAAAGTGTAGTTAGAGCATAGGGCGTGATTGATGTGAGCGGAATGAGTTTTTGAGTGAAATGAGTAGTAGGGGGTGTCCCTGCTGTCCCTGCACATCGATCGAAAGTTAAGAAAAGTGGGTGAGTGAAGAGATTTGGGCTGCTCTTAACAGCGAGGACTGGAGAGCCGATGGTGCGGCGCCGGAATGGGAGGGGGGCGGGGGAAACGGGAGATCCCTGAAAATACCCGCCGATCAGCGGCATCGTCCGGCGCGATTCCCACTTGCGAAAATCCGGTGACCCGGTTGGGGATTGAACCCGGTTCGCTTTGGTGGGAGGCGAGCGTGCTAATCTCTCAGCCACCGTGGCCCTGGATCGAAAGCTAAACCAACGGAACCATACGTGATGTTGAAAAAATGTGTTGGCCGTTTGGGACGGCTTACCTTAACTGCGACGGGGTTCGTTTGACTGACCACCACGCCTCACGTCCACTAGGCGTGCCCGCTGTTCTGCAAGTTTCAGCGCCGCGGGCCGCCGCCCGCGAAACTTGGGCTGTCTTCCCCTCCCATGCACAGCACATTGGCCACGTGACGCCAGTCAGCCACGTACCACTAGAGCATGTTTCCGGATATCGATGAAGTGAAGATCATTTTGTAATGTTCTCGATGGTTTTGAATAAAGAATAAATATAGGTGTCTCGCCCAGGTTCGGAGAGACAGGACAGCGTTTTCACATAGGCAGGAACTACTGTTCCGTTAACATTTTGAGCCGGGGGGGGGGGGGGGAGCTTGCTGCCATTTTAATTTAAGTTTTATGTAAAAGAATATATCTTATGTAACCTGTATATAGAGGGCAAGCATTTATATAAAATGTAATTCAGGGAAAACCATTTTATACAGAATTGTATTTCTTGAAACAGCCTATTTATTGTGGTGTTGGGGGAAAAGCTTTGTAAATTATTTAACGTTTATATATAAGCAAAGGAAACGAAAACTTAAAACCTTTATTTTAACATCTACATTAAGGAATCGCAGAGACTAAGACCGCATCCTGTGTGCGTTGGCAAACACTGTCACATACAGGATAGAGAAATCTGCGTTACTCTACTTCCTCAATGCGGAGAAGTCAATGGGGAAAATAAAATTAGGAATGTTATAAAGTGGCAAAATAGCACAAACTCCCTTGGGTTTGCTCCAGTGGTCGTGAGAGTGACTTTTATTAAGTGTTGGTGCGTCAACTCGTGCACAAGGTGACTTCTACAGGTATCCGTACATCGTGGATCCAGCGACTGCCGAAAGACGCCCATCAAAGGAGTTTAACGGAAACTGGGGTGTCGTTCAAGCCGAACGGCAGCATTGAGACTCTGCAACAGCAAAAGAGGGACTTGGTGAGAATAGGCGACGTAGCTGCTCAACAAGTGGCTGAGTACGACGCAATTAGCGCCTTTAAGTCAATAAAGTATCTACCTCCTGACTTAGGGGATAGTTTTGACGTCGTGCGCAGCCTGAACTTAAAGTCAATCGTAAATATTTTGGTGCAAATGGCTAGAGTTGCGTCACTTTATGCCCATGAGATCATGTTGTTGTATGCCACTATAATGTTCAAAGTGCCAGAGCCTTTGCAAAATTAGTGGGGCAGGCGATATATGAATATATACCATTTAGCGAATTCAGTTAGCCAATGTTGCGACAGACGAATTCACTAGTAGCTATAGCACACCGACTTATAAAATATTGGAAAGATTTCAAAGTCCCAATTAGTCAATGGAGCAGTTTGTCAAAGATACCATTAGATGGTTAGAAGTGTTAGTTTTGTCGTGTACGGAAGCGGATTTGGTAGATAAAAGGTTTTTTAATTTATTGCCGGAAAATGGTAAATATCATACTTTTGCTTCAAAACCCAAAACGTTAAATGAATTATTAGCTTTTATAAGTAAAGTGGAATTAACGACTGGCGATTGTAAGCAAAGAGAGCCTAAAGTAGTAACATCTAAACGACAATACCAAATTTGTTCTCGCACTAACCATCCAAAGGCCAAATGTTTATATAAGGCTAAAAAGGGCGAAGGAAATTCTGTGTAGGAAAAGGTAAAACAAAAACGTCAAACTTGTTTTAGACGTAATCATCCGACGGAAAAATGTAACTATAAGAAAACGGATAGTGACTGGAAAGAAACACCGCTTGAAAACGGGGGCCAGTCAGACGTAAAAGAAAATTCAGAAATTGCTGCAAAGTCTGAAAGTCGCAAAATCATAAAAGAAATTTTTTTTTTTTTTTAGATGCGGTAATCCTGGGCACGTTAAATTTAATTGTCCGTTAAAGGGAAAACCTGCAGGAATAAGCGCTGTGACAAACACAAATCTATGTAATGAAATTGGTCTACTTTATATATAGCTTGTGATTGCAAACTTAACAATGTCAGGCTTGGTTGACTCAGGTGCTTCGGCGATGCTTATAAGGCAAGAGACCTTGAATAAAATAATGTGTGACGCGCCGCTTGGAACCGCGCAGTTAAAACGGTGTGAGTCGGTGGTATTTTCCTTAGCCGACGGAAGTTTGATAAAGTCAAGCATAATAGCTGCGATGAAAATTAAAATAGGACATTTTTCATGGAAAGTAGCGTTCCGTGTTTTTGAACACGTCACATGGCGTGATTTTAGGTATCGATTTTTGGGTAATACGCGCGCATGCGTTGGTGTAGCAAAGAAGAGATTGCGGTTTAGTTTTCCCCCCGAAACCGTAGTAAAGTTCCAAGTAAAACCTTCATATTTCCGTAAAATTCAGTTGCTTCAGCATTCTGAAGCGGTAGCGAAAGCGTTAGAACAGCTTAAAAGGGAATATAAAGATGCGCTTACGTCAAAGTTTGGGCACTGTAAAGAGATTCCAGTAGAATTAGAATTGAAAGATAATGAGTTCGTAGAGTGCGTGCCGTATCATGTGTCAGCACCCAAAATTAAAGCAATAAAAAATTTGATCACAGATTTGTAAGAGCAGGGAATCGTTGAAAATTCCAAAAGTCCGTTCACAAGTCCGTCATTTTTGCTTCCCAAGAAAATCCCGAGACAGTATAGAGTTATCTGTGATTATAGGAAAATAAATAAATAGTTGTATGTTTATTCCTACCCAGTATCCGTGATGGAAACGGTATTCCAGCATTTGCAGAAGGTCAAGTATTTCACAATATAGGATTTAAATTCGGCATTCTTACAGTGTGAGCTACATCCCAATAGTAGGTCACCCTTAACGTTTTGTACACAGTGGGGTTTGTACTAGTGGACGCGTTTACCGATGGGAGTAAATTCCGGACCCCAGTGTATGTCTAGAGTGTTAACTCACATATTAGGAAAAGATCTATATGAGTTTGTATTCAAGTACATGGATGACGTGTGCAGTTATAGTAATACATTAGAGGAACAGCTTCAACACTTGCGGCTAGTATTGGACGCTTTGAGAAAAGACGGGATAATAGTAAATCCAGAAAAAAATAGTTGGGCCTAACAACACGTACGTTATTTGGGATTTATAATTTCAGAGAGGAGTTTGCGAACGATTACGGAAAAGGTAAAATCAGTCATAAATTTCCCGCAGCCTAAAATTGTAAAGGGAGTGAAAATATTTTTAGGTATGATAGCATTTTTTAGCAAGTTCATTCCATTTTTCAAATCTTCCTGAGCCGTTAAATAAATTGGGGAAAAAAGTGCGGTTTAAATGGAACAAAGCCCAGGAAATAGTTTATCAGAAATTTAAGGACATGTTAACAAATCCTCCCGTTCTGCATTTACCGAATATCTCTGAAGATTCCTTTTTTGCAGTGTGATGCTAGTTCCGTAGCAATAGGAGCGTGCTTAAATCAAAAGAAAGATGGTCATTTTGTACCGATAGCGTACGCCAGTAAATTATTGACGCAGGCAGAACATAAATTTACAATTTATGAAAAGGAATGTTTAAGTTATATTTGGGCTATGGAAAAGTTTGCAGATTATTTGGATCACGCACCGTTCACTTTGTACGCGGACAACCAAACGCTCGGCTGGTTATTAAAACCGCAAAAGCCGGCAGGCAGGTTGGCACGTTGGCTGGTAAGATTGGCCCGTCTCAAATTCAATGTGTAACACATTCGCGGGGTCGATAATTCTGTAGCGGACGCACTGTCTCGTATGTATTGCGCCGAAGAGTTTGGGCAAGGCGACGAGCAGGTGCAAAATGGGGCATCTGTAGAGTGTAGCAAGCGTAGATAGTCAGCTGTCAATGCCAGCAGTAGGAAACACAGACGTGTTTCAGAATTGAATCCCCAAGTGTATTTACTGACATTAAATAACATCAAAATGTTGACCGGGAATGTAAGCAGATTTTGTCTGAGATTACGAATGGAACTTCACCTAATGTTCATAAAGGTTTTCTAGGCGAGTGGACAAGACGAGGAAGATTCAGAGCTTTCGCACCTCAAAATTTGAGGGCAATGGTGTTTAAATACTATCGCGAATATTATTGTGGAGGACACGTAGGGCGTGATAAAATCATCTGTCGCATGTTAGAAAGTTTTACAGAGCCGGGAGTACGCACCGACCTTGAAAGCTGGGTAAAAAGTAGTGACTCATGTCAACACGCAAAAACCGAAAAATGTAAACAAGAAGGCCAGTATGCGGCTACGGTAGCCACGTACCCTTGGGAACGTGTGTATTTAGACGTCATGGGTCCGTTGCCCCGGAGTACCTCGTATTATGTAGGTCCTAGTAATAAAAGATAGTTTCAGCAAATTTGGTTTGTGTTTTCCGTTTGCACAATAAAAGCAGTTGAGATCTGTAAAGTAGTAATGCAAAAGTTATATAGGTAGTATTTTTGGCGCACCCGTATATGTAGTAACAGACAGCGATAAGTATTTTTTGTCGCAAGAATTCAGGACTGCCCCGTACCATCCTCAGGTGAATTTAGTATAACGAGTGAATAGTAACATTAAGATTGCCACGCAGATTTCAGTCAGATACGCAACGTCATTGGTATTACGTATTATATATACTGTTTTTGTGATTCAATAATATAATTCATAGTGAACACAAGTATTTACCAGCTGAAGTGTTTTAGGGGCGGCGATTGATGCACCCGTTGAAAAATGTATTGTCACTCCACGATATTTATTTGGAAAATGTGAGTAATGAAAACCTGGAAGGAATATGAGTGGGCGTGACGCGTCACACGTAACTTCACCAGAAAATGGAACAAAAAAGTACCGTAGCTTACAAAGACGTAACCTTAAAACCAGGTGATTTAATTTTTGTCGAGGCTCACCACCTCAGTTCTAAGATTGATTATTTTAGTGCTTAGTTGGCTGTGGAATGGCGCGGGCCGTTTCAGATAGCGAGGTTCCTTTAGCCCATGACAGCATTTATTAAAGATCCACATTCTCCGAACAAATACGAAAAGGTTCATATCTCCCATTGTAAAAGATATCACGTACCCACAACATAAAAGGGCTGTCCCCCCACCCTTCCTTTTTGTGAATTCCATACCGTCTTCATTGGAGGATGTACGACTGTTTTATTAAGCATCGTAAGATTTTAAGGTTTTTTTTTTTTTTTTATTTTTTTTTTAAGGATTATTCCAGTGTGTTTTGGAGAAAGGTAAGGAGAGAATTCAAGTTTTGAAAGCAAGTATACTCTACTGAAAAGTTAAATGAGTACACATAAATAAAAATGTACTAATATGTAAAGGTATAAATATTTAAATAAATTAATACCTTTATATACTGAGTGAAGTTATAGAGATTATATATATATATATAATATAGGTAAATGGAAAAATTGTGCAACTTTTGAGTAAGCCTATCCAAAAGCCTATTTTTAAAAGGAGTTATGAATATTCTGTCTTCGTCGAGTGAGCCCTGGCGCTTGTCTGTTTTATGGTTGCTGCTAACAACGTGACCCGTGTCCCATGCAGAAGGGAGCCTGGGGTAACGGCCTGACCAGCCTACGCCTAACATTTCTGGACGCGTGTTCGACACAGACTTCGTGGGTCGTCTTCAGGGAAGGAGGGATGTGAAAACTATCCCTGCGCATCGATCGAAAGCTAAATCAAGGGAACCATATGTGAAGTTGAGAAAAGGCGTTGGCCGTTTGGGACGGCTTACCTTCGCTGCGACGGGGTTCGTTTGACGGACCACCACGCCTCACCCGCTGCTATGCAAGCGTCAGCGCCGCGGGCCGCCGCCGCCCGCGAAACTTCGGCTGTCTTCCGCTCCCATCCACAGCACCTTGACAACGTAATACTAGCCAGCCACATACCACCAGAGTGCATTTCTGAGATTTCCGGATATCGACACAGTGAAGATCATTTTATAATGTTCTCGATGGTTTTGAATAAAGAATAAATAGAGGTGTCTCGCCCAAGTTCGAAGAGACAGGACAGGGTTTTCACATAGACAAGAACTGCTGTTCCATTAACATTTTAAAGGGAGTTTGCTGCAATTTTAAGTTAAGTATTATGTAAAAGAATATATCTTATGTAACCTGTATATAAAGAGAAAGGAATTATATAAAATGTAATTGAGGGAAAACTATTTTATGCAGAATTATATTTGCGATACTACCTATTTATCGTGATAGTAGTGTAACATCTTCGTAAATTATATAATGTTTATATAAAAGCAAAGGAAACGAAAAATTAAGACCTTTTCACTGGAACCAACCCAAATCCCTTTTTGACATTGGGGGGGGGGGGGGGGGGGGTTCTCAGATATTTTCTATTTTAACACCTACATTAAGGAAACACTGATACTAAGGCCTCATCCTGTGTGCGTTGGTAAATGCCGTCACATGTGACATCAAACCCTGAAATTCTGGACCCTTGCCATAAAGGACAAAGTGAAACAGCTGGAAGACTGCTAAAACAAACCTAACCAAATACTCTCTTCCTAAGACTAACACAACTGGGATTAACACTAAGAATGACACACTCCTGGAAACTTTCAAATATAAATTATTTATTGCAAATACTCATACTGCAAGTGATAACGTTTATCAAATATTATATTAACTTTTGTATTATTTGCAATGTAACACCTGTTTTTTTTCCTAATGTGATGAATGGTGTTAGCGTAATTTTAATATCACAAATGGTACATATATGTAAAGTTTTATCTAGTTCAAAAGGAAAAAATAGTTGTATAAATGTTAAACAGAGCCCTTGGTTGTAAATTTGTGATATTTAACCCTGTATTAATCTATGATAATGTTTTGTTTTGCAAACTGTTTTTATGTAATGTTAGGAACGTTTTAAGGTTGTTCTAATCTAAAAAGTATTAGTTTATGGAATTAAAATAAGTAAGAGGTTCCGATTTAATGAGTTCTTACTGAAGTTAATTTACTATTGATGTTTAATTTCAGAAGTGTTTTTTTTAATGATTAAATGTTGTCAAGTTTAAGAAACAGAAGCATGCAAAATAAGAAAGTAACTGCATAATATTGAGTCGTCAGTAACAGAAGTGTTGACGACGAACTTTCAAAGGGATTGAGAACTTCATTTGGTTTTCCGAGTAACTTCTGGTCAGTGATTATCATCCATTTGCTGAAGGAGGTACGTCACGAGGAATATCCCCACCTTCGGGAACACGGTCATCGCTTCATTGGTTGAGTGGAGGGTCGACTCCAGTACCATGAATGAAGGAAGGATGTCGGAGTACCTATGCCGTCATGGAATCGCAGTCGACAGGGAGTTGTGAGGTACCAGATTCGAACCCAGGAGGAGAACCGCAGATCTAGCTGTGGACTACTTTTTTTTTTCATCAGTCCAGCATACGCCATATTATTCATGAACCTTTTGCGAAGGCTAATTAGTAGTGCGTTTTCGAAGGGTGTTCCTGACAATAAATTGGAGTTCTTTTCTTATCTATGAATGCTTACGTGGTAGAATAATTTTCTTGTTGTATTCTTTCATATCTTTGAATAATATGCAGATTTTAATTTTTATTTCATGTAATATTGACTTTTGCACTTTATATGGAAGAGCGTGATAGCCGTGGCAAGTAAATAATGAATAGTAATAATTAAATATATATACATATAATAATTTGTACATTCCGTCATATTATTCGGTTATGCTAGAAAGTTTTATGTTGTGCACATTTGATTTGTCGGAGATTGTGCCATATTTACTGTAACAGTTCAGGGTAGTAGCACTGACTGTTACAGGAATAATCCATTTTTTTAAATAATAATCACACCAAGGATGCATAAAGTGGTCGTAATCGAAGTAGTAGCCCTGTGATATATGCCTCGTAAGAATATTATATGTGTGCATATGTGTATAGCCCATTAAAAAATAATTATTATTACTTTCTCAAAATTAATTAAAGCTCACGCCAATCTGATTGGGAGCAGAGCTCTTAATACTCAGGGGTTGTAGGTTGTGCGGTTAGGAAAATTCACTTGGCGTCGGTTCAGGAACATGGGGTTTGTAGAGGTGTGGAATAAAATTAAATCGGCGGCCATTAAAAACATTACGTCATTTATTGTAGTAGAAATCTTATGGACTCACACGTTGATGATTTATGCTGAAGTGCGTCGAAAAAGGCGGCAGTTAGTGACCTGCGAGGTAATCTATTTGATGGGCTTCCCTGGTTTTAGGCTCACGGTCCTGAGTACAACGAATCAGACAGTTCAATAAGTACCACATGATTGTTCGCGGTAGGCGAAGTTAAATTAGTCTAATTAATCCGTTTGCAGCCCGATCAGACCCTCTTCTTTGCTTGACGAGCTTCCCGGTGTGCTTCTTGGCGGTCTGTTATACGATTGCGGCACTCGCGTCACTTTCTCTAGCTGCAATTAATAAAACCCTACCGGGTTCGTGACACACTTCACACTCCGCCTAGACGTATGATCAGGCTCAACATGGCCACGCTAAGCTTCCTAAAGCTTAAGGTTATGTTACAACTTCGGCCAATCACAGAACGGCTACTTCACTCAAATCAACAAGCTTTGTTGCCCGTGGCAACCGGCCTGTAACTTTCACTGGCAAAGCTATCCAACACATAAACAACCTGTATGGTATCGTAAAAAGTGCTAATTATTGACATAAAATAATTAACTCTGACACATGAATAGCTACATAAATATCTCGGATATCTGTAAATTAGTAAAACACATTCAAATATTTTATACGCCAAATAGAATATAAATGATCATATGCTTGCATCTGAATTAGTATATCAATTATCCAGTCTTTTGGTGCATAAATTAGGTGGCAAATCCCCAGCCGCTACATTACAAATAAGTTTTCTAACCTAAAATCCAAACCATACCGTTTTTGCTAGACGTGTTGGCAGAAAAGCGGTTCAATGCTGGGACACGGAGACTGGTTGTGAGCTGCCAGCGAGATATGCCTATAATTCATTCACGATTACTTCAGCCTTTCCTAAAGCCCTGCTAAAGTTCTACTTCCAGGATATTCTTCTGCCTCATACAAACTAAGTTTAACTAAGTATGGAAAATTACACCAAAGGACAATGCACCTAATTCGTACGCACTCAGTGTAACAGTATTTTAATTAATTCTTATGAACACGAGTATAAAACGCTTCTGATATATGACATATGTTTTTAATAACTAAACATGTCATACATGGAGAGATTTTTCAAAGGTTTGATTCAAAAAGGGTGAAGAAATCGCGAATAGACTGTACCACATCTTAAGTCTATGGTTACATCATCCGGTGGGATGCCCAGTGGAGTGTTCCTACACAGATGACGCACGCTCTATATAGTGATACAGTAACACAGGTATCGAACGCATGCGAAAGGTTGTTCGTTTGTTATTGATGTTACAGTCAAATAAAACGGTGTTCAATTTGATGTTCATATCTTATTACAATTAATTCACCGAGCAACGTGTCTATTTCACAGTGCTCAGCAATGCAACAAAGGCGTCGAAACATTGCAGTACGTCGTATTTTGCAATGTACGGAGCACGTTTACATATACTGTACAAATAGGCTATTCACGGTAAAATGAGCACTTTTGAAAGTCCTGCCTAACATCTACTTGTATACACGTTGTGTAATCCTCCGCCTTATATAAAATTAACATTGCCATGTGCCTTATCACTTTATTCATGAGTCGGTTGAATGAAACTGTGGAATTATTAAGAAAGGAAATACATTACAAATCTGTCCAGTTTTACACTTCCGTACATTACAAAAAAAAAAAAAAAACAGGAAGCGAACGAAATAATTTTAAGTTGTCACAAATGGTTACGTAACACTTTTTTATTCGACGTGAATATATGGAACTACTTTCCATATATCGTTACCAACTTTGCTAGGCAAATGTCACTTAGTGCGTCCATAAAATATATGCATGAAGGGGCAGTGACATTTTTTTAGGTTCGTCACCCCCCCCCCCCCCCCCCGCGGTTCAATGTGTGCAGCGAGGTACGTGTAGGAACTATCCGCTGGACATCTATCAGCGGATGACACAACCTACCCCGCCACAGCTACAGTAAAATGCTCACACCCATGAACACCCCCTTATATCTCAAAAAGTGCTCGTTGTATTTTCAAAATAATCACTTCTTTGAACTCGTCGCTTCATAACATGTTATGCTATTGGGAGAAATTTAAAAAAAAACAAAGTTTATATCGTTATCTCATCAATTAATAAGACCTCAGTACAGACATAGACAGTGTATTATGAGCCCCATACTGCCAATTACGAATACAAAATCAAAATTTTGATACATTCGGAAGTTTGTAAGATATTTTGTGTGGACATCTTAGCTGAATAACGCTGTATACTAAAAGTAAACTATGTCAAGATTGGCCAGATTTTTTTACGCGGGTTCAAATTATTTTAGATGCGCGCGCGCACACACACACACACGCACACACGCGTACGCACACACACACACACACACACACACACGCGCACGCGCACACGCACTTGCATATACAAACACGCGCGCAGAAAGAAAGGCGATATCATAAGCCTAGTTTTTCTTCGGCAAGTAGGCTGAAAGTTCGAATGTGGCAGATATGGCCGATGTTACCGATGTCCGATAGGTTTTCTCTGGTTTCTCCTACCTACTGTACATTGTGAACAAATCTCATCACTACTTCATTTTAGGGTATACGTTTCATTTAATGCTGCGTCTGCTGCAATGTGCGATATTGGAAAATGTAGACTTGTCCAAGGATGTCACTTTCCCGTGCTGTGAATTTGACGTCACATATCACGGAAGTATAGAAATTTATATCTAACTTATTAGAATAACAATAAATGAAGTGCCATATATATATATATATATATATATATATATATATATATATATATAAATGAGTAAAGTTAATGTTTTATTGGTTGCATTTAACAGCTTGCTTCTGTACTGTGTGGAAGTTTAAAGAATCTTCGTAACAATAAGAGGTCACTGTGGTTGAGCGATTAGCACGCTCGCCTTCCATCAAGGCGAACCGGGCTCAATCCCCAGCCGGGTCACCGGATTTTCGCAAGTGGGAATCGTGCCGGACGATGCCGTAGATTTTCTCGGGGATCTCCCGTTTCCCACGCCCCTTCATTCCAGCGCCGCTCCATATTTACTCGAATCACCCTCATCGGCTCTCAAGACCTCGCTGTTAAGAGCCACCCAAATCTCTTCACTCACTCACTCATACCTAACAATAACTTGAGAATGCATTTGATTAATGAATACTGGCGTAAGACAAAGCTTATTTAACTTTAGAAACCATATTACAACTAGATTGGTAGTTTCGCACGGTATTTTGCTTTTGAATTGATGGTTGCAATGCTGAAACAGCGGGCTACACCGTACAGCTTACCCTTACAGAATGGGTGATGACGGCTTATCAGCAATCACTTTCGACGCAAGCAAGATTGTTCCACCCCAATCAGAACCACCTGCTTCAAACATCTATACATAGTATGAAACAAAGTCGTCCGGCCGCGTGTGTCTGTGTATTCGGCTAAGGCTTCTAAACTACTTGGTGGATTTTAATGCAGTTTTCACCTTCATTTAGATAATTTCTTGCATAAGGTTTAGCTTTTATTAATACTTAGTGTAAAGATAGTACAGAAATGCCGACGTTTTATAAAAAAGTCGGAAAAGGCCGCTTTTCGGGCACTTGCATGATTTACACTGACTAAACCGTAAGAGAAGCGCCAAATTAATGTACTACAGAATTGTATATCTCAAAAAGGTGTACAAAAAGGCCGCGATAGCATATGTTTATCTTTTAAGGATGACCCACAGTAACCATTTATGTCTTTCAAAATTTGATTAAAAATAGGGGCTCACTTACGAAGACTTTGTGAACACCACAGAATTAATCCTATGTCCGTTACCTTAAGCATTTAGTGTATATACTTGTTATAAACCTAAACCACGCCATATTTGTAAATCGCACCCGAGTGAGGCAGGGGCGGTTCGCTAGTGGAATATAAAACTGTGGACGGAGATTTAAAAAAATCGGAAATAAAAGTAATTTTCCAATGAAAGATGTACTTCGACACTGATAGTGAGACGGTGCACGCTACTTTGGATTCCTGGCCAGCCATTTAACATAGAGTAGATAGGAATTCCCAATATTATATAGGCTGTATCTTAATTAATCCGACAGATTTCGGCTTCCGGTTAAAAACCTAAAATGAAGAAGGAGAAAACATGAATACGACTTATTGTATAAAAGCCAAACTTAAGGGTGGTATACATTTATGAAATTGGACCTGAACCAATAGTTTATTTCAAACACTGGAGAAAAAATTTTAAAGTTGATCACTTGAATAATGTGTGCTCGCGGAACAAATATCTTTAACACCAGAACACCTGTATGTCGATGTCATGAAATTGTTGCATTTAAATAATCATGATTACCATACTTATCCCTACTTAATCTCCATAAGGTTTTAGTATACTTGGGATCTAACAAATGGGTTATTAATTCGTATGTCACAACTAACTTTACATATTATCCAGATATTCCGTAGTTCTAATAAACTAATGATTCAGGCACAACTTCAAATATATGTAGGCTATGTAGCACTCTTAGGATTTACTTTAGATCATAGATCTTATATAATTGTTGTATAATTTAGAAACATTCTGTTTACATAAATACTAAAGACGTTGGTACCTACACAGTGGTCTCTGAGCCATTCGGTTACATACTCGGAGGTCATAATTCATGAGTCAAACCAGAAGTTGAGATACAACCAGGGTTAGATTTTATGGATCTAGAGAACCTGTCGAACGGACAGTTCGCATTAAAAATTTACCTGTCCGTCATCCAAACTGCCTGCCCGTTGTACCCAAAATAGAAATTTTAGTCTCGCTCAAAAAAAAAGTATTGTATATTGGAATTTGTATACAAATTATTTTACAATGTTCTTTATTTCAGTCACAAACATTTAATAATCGCTTTCGCATGCCTCGCTGTCAGATTCACTGCACTTATTCTGTCCCTCCTCACAGCTTCTGTATGGTGTATGAAAGGATCTATGCTTTCTCTAAGAATTATGATACCAGAGATTGGTCGTTGGCCCAGGATCAAATTCACTTTCACAAGACGACTCCAACTGAACACGCATAAGTAAAGACAGTGTATCATGTAGATGGTTTCGCCAGTCTGCCTTGATAGATTTCACTAGCGAAAATCTTCGTTTACAATCTGCAGTGTGAGCAGGCAGGGACAGCACAAGATCTATGAGTGACAATACATTTGGATGGTCCCTGTGATATTTTAGGTTGATGTCACCCCAGTTGGCTTTACATAAGGACTATGCTGCTGATACACTGTCGTTTTTAGACCTGTTAATTCTAGCTCAATCATCTCGCACTTCATCCCATTGTTTACAAGACAAGGGGGAAAAAGTGCATCAACCTAATGATAGAACTAGTATCACCAAGCTCAGTTTCATTGTTTGCAGGCCACAATTTAAAACTACACAAATATGATTATTCCAGTAATTCACTAATTTCACTTTGCTTGTCTCCAAGGCGAGATTCCAAATTTTCGATAATGGTATTTATAGCAGTTGTTTACTTAGAAGTAATTAAAGGAACCCCTTTTAGCTGCTTGCCTTCATCTTCACTTAATTTATTAAATGCACGGAGGTGAAAGCCATCTTTGTCACAGAGTTTCTGTAACATGCTGATGAATCACTTAGTGTGTTCTGTATTTCTGTTACAGTGAAAAAAGATTGCTTCAAAAACTGTGACAAGTAACTCAAAACGGAGAATACGTCACAGGAGAAGTGAATGCAGTGAAAGAATTCCAAGTTACGGATTGCATCTTCAACAAATTGACATTTTCCGGCATTTGATGTATCACATGTTGATTCCTGACATATAGTTTCTGCAGTGAGGAGAAGTACAGGGACAATCTTGGACCACATTTGTCAAGGCTTCTTTGATATGAGAAATCCACCTAGTATCTCAGACTCTTGTAGGTACACAGAAATGTATTCTCAGCCTCAGACACGAATTTTTAAAAAATTCGCAATGCACTTGTGGTGGAAGAATGCATACAATTTCTTCAATAAAGATTCAACTTTAACAGAAAGTGATATTGATTTTAAGTGATGACTTAACTGCGAGCTCAAGACGATGAGCTAGGCAATGAATGACAACCAAATTTAGTTGAATTGATTGCTTCAATTTGGCATGTACTCCATTACGCAATCATCTCATCACTGCTGCACCATCACTTGCAAATCTTGATAAATGCTGCTTCAGATATTGACTGGCCAACCCACAATATTCACTCAGAACAGATAATATACAGTCGTTAATCTGGGATGCATTAGGCCCTTCTACATGTTTTACAGCAACAAATTTACAGTGTATAAACCCTTTCATAGAAAATCTCACGTAAACAATGATTTTTTTTCTAACACAGCACTGTCAGTAGACTCGTCACACATCACAGATAAATATGGCGCACTTCTCAAATTATTTTCCAGGTGCTGTCGATCAATTTCTGCTATTGAATCCTGAAATTCTTTACATTTCTTGTCAGTGCGGTATGTAT
Organism: Dryococelus australis; assembly: GCA_029891345.1. Classification (NCBI taxonomy): domain Eukaryota; kingdom Metazoa; phylum Arthropoda; class Insecta; order Phasmatodea; family Phasmatidae; genus Dryococelus; species Dryococelus australis. Next base: position 315,123,779 of record CM056993.1, read on the forward strand.
TACCAACATCTAGGCCTTTCATCGCATCGAGCTCACACTGCCAAACAAAATCTGTGAAAGGCCATCCATGTTTGGCTAGGGTATGGGACGTGCGGAAAAGTATTCATAATTTATTAAAAACATCCTTTTTAATGTTCTGCAAATCCATCTCTGCCTGGGACTGCCCAGTGTGGCCATTTTTTTTTTTTTTACATCTTATATATATTGGCATTTCTTGTGAGCGCTGCTTCAGCATGCGAGGTTAAGTTTTCTCTGCGAAAACTTGTGCAACCTTTGATGAAAACTGATTCAGATGCGTTTGCATAATTATCGCAGACTTCGCAAAATATATGTGTTTTTTTTTGTTTCGTTCTCGTAACGAATCCATAGAAAATCGAAATACCAAGATTTTTTAAACGTCCGTGACCGCGTGAGTTTGTCATATTGACTATTATATTCTGACTTCTACCCGTATGTTTTTATTTTTTTCCTTTTCTGGTGGTTTTAAAGCATCACTTATAAATCTTCACATTATTTTAACAACTCTGTATTTACCAAAAATTGTTAAGATAACCTCGGTAATAAGATAAGCCATACAGTTATGTTCCACGCACCCCCAAAGAATAACGAAAAACAAGTATTGCTTATTATCGTGGCGGGACCATTGCAACATAAACGTTAATTTTAACAACAGAACCACGAAGTAGTGGTATGAAATTTAAAAAAAAGCAGAGAATCATTAACCATTTTCAACCATGTTCCTTTAACAGACAGCAAAATAAATATTGTCTTTCACTATGAAAGACTTTTAATTAAAAAAAAACGTACGTGCAACGTCAAAACTGAGTATTGTTTGCTTCATTGCCACTTAATGTCTAGGGCGCATGCGTGGAATCACGTGTAAAATATAGAACGGGAATGGAATACAAAACGAACCACGAATCAAACAATTCCCGCACACAATTTCAGCGAGGGATTTCTTGATAAATCAGTACTGCATGTCTAGCATTCGCTTTGTTACGTGAGTGACCAATTCCGAACGCTGATTTAAGACTTTACGAATTCTTCACAAGGTTAGGCCTACAAGCTGGCAAGTGTGTTCAACATTTTTTTTTTTTTTTTTACCGTGAATTGCATGCGCGATGCCAAATAAACAGCTGGCAGTTGCTAGATACGAGCGACCATTATTGTTTACGTCTCATGATTTGTTCGTGTGAACAGTAGCTAGATATTGATTTAATTTTGGTTGTTAGGTGACAGTAAAAATGGCAGTATTTGGGCTACTAAAATTCCCACAGCACCGGCTATATGTTATATCTTAGCTAGCGATCCGGCCCGACTTCGCCCGGGTACAATTTAGTTTTTCTGCCTGCTGCGCCTCGTACATATTACACCATTCACCACTCTTGCCAACCACATCGCCACACCCCGTGATCCCCCACCCCCCCCCCCCCCCCCCCCTTCTTCATTTAGGTCCGTGCGCGCGTGTCTCGATTTTAGAAATCATTTTTTTTTACAAAATTTTAAATTATTGCCGATAGTTGTATGATGTAAAGTACGTTTCTTATCTACACATTAACAGTTTTAATTATGAATTCATTTATTTTGCAAAATATTAAGTTATGTATTGATAGAAAAAGATAGTGAAGTTTACGTTTGTTTTTATTGCGTAATTTAAATTGTAAATACTCTCTACTTATTTGTAAAGATTATTTATTTTGTAGATCATTTAGTTTTACACAGTTCTTCTTTCCTACATGATTTTTGTTATATATCTCTAAAGGATTATACAGCATATTCCACGAGTGCGCGCTGGCGGCAAACTTTTTTCCCGACTTGATTCACTAATACCGTTAATGCTCTGCTCCTATAAGGGCCAGGGCAATTTTTAATTCACACAAACCTTCCACGATAAACGCAGATCATAACAGTAAAAAGCGTATCCAAATCCGTTCAGTGGTTCTCAGATTAAGTCATACAGACACAGACGCTCTCCAGGAACTTCCTTTCACATAGGTACTATGTATTGACTGTGGTGCCGAGAACTGCCCATGAGTGCTTTATTATAGGTAAACCTGTCCGGCAGACAGGTGATGTTATGTTTTCTGCCTGCCCGGACCCTAGACTAAATATGAGGTAGACCGCTTATTCGTCTTCTGCGCATGTACCCAACATTGACCTACACCAATCCTACACGACTGTCAAAGTAACATGGTCAACAGTGATGAAAGTAGTCTGTTTGTATCTTAATTTTAAAATGACAAGCATTATTATATGAATAAAATAATTTTACCAATTTGAATTTAATCAAACTGTATGACAAATTGGTTTAGAGGAAGTATACATACATTTCAAATAATTTGTTTACAAATCAGTTATTTAACCTAAAATCCAAACCATTCCTTTTTCGCTAGAGGTTGTTGGCAGAAAAGCAGTTCAATGTTGGGACACGGAGATTGGTTGTGCGCAGCCAGCGAGATCGGTTTACCAGGGGTGTTGAACCCGCGGCCCACCGTGTCATGTAATACGGCCCGCGGGGTCTTAGTTATGTATGGAAAAAAAAATGTGTTTCAAAAGTAAACATAATTTCACAGGAATTATTCTTGTATCAGGCGAGTGGTATGTTACATATGATTAGTAAGTGTTGGCTGCAAACAATCCACATAGTCCATTGAGTGTTTACCCCGCATAGGGTCAGCGCGACCTAGAAGAGTAGCAGCGAGAAACAACAGGTGGCCGGGAAGTCCCCAAACCCTTCCAAACCACCCCTTTCCCCCTTTCTGGCCTCTCCTATCCATTCATCCTCGGGTTGCACATCAGTCTCGCCGCTATGTGCAGGTGTTCGGTCATAGCTAGTGGTAGTAGTTTTGTTTGTGCAGTGGACTTCCCATTGTGATTTGTATGAATGTGGGACTGTAAGCTGTCTACATTGGTAAGAGGCTTAGTTTTATTGAACTGTATTAATAACGTGTGATTACTGATCATGGCTTCCATATCGAGTAAGAAAAGGAAAGTTACAGACGAATGTAGGAAATTTCAAGTGCAGTGGTCGAACCAAAATTTTTTTTACTGAAATGTTTGTTACGCAATGAGGCGGTTTCAGTTTCCGAGGAGTTTAATGTTAAGAAACATTACGACACTAAACATGCATCTGTGTATGACAAGTTTAAAGGCCAATTTCGTGAAGACAAAGTGTCTGAACTAAAATGTAAACTTTCAGGTCAGTAGCTTTTCAAGAATGCATCCTCCCAGTCGGAACAATTGGTCAAAGCTAGCTACGTAGGCGCTGGAATCATCGCGAAAAAATCAAAACCTTTTTCAGATGGTGAATTTGTAAAAGAATATTTTGAGCATATTGCTGACACGATGTGTCCTGGGGAAAAGTCTCAATTTGCTAAAGTAAGTTTGTCACGACAGACTGTTGCTCGCCGTATCGATGAGTTAGCCACCAGCATAGAGAGCACTTTAATATCAAAAGCTTCCAGTTTAGAGTATTATTCACTGGCGCTGGATAAGAGTACTGATGTCAGCGACACAACCCAATTAGCAATCTTCTTTCGTGGGATTGATAAATATTTCAATATAACGGAATAAATGGCGGCGTTAGTGCCTCTGAAAGGTACCACAAAAGCTAGTGATTTGTTAGAGAAGGTGACTGCAACTTTGAACAGTCTTGGCTTGAAGTATAAAAATCTTTCAGGTGTAACGACTGATGGAGCCCCAGCAATGGTAGGGAAACGAGAGGGACTAATGAAGTTGATTAAATAAGAGGTAAAAAATTTGGAAATGACTCTATTATGCAATACCATTGTTTTATTCACCAAGAGAACCTCTGTGCGGAGTCCCTGAAGGCTGGAAAAATAATGGCAGTCGTTAAAGTAGTGAACTTCGTCCGTTCTAAAGGTTTGTACCACAGGCAGTTTCAAGACTTCTTGAACAGCTTGGAGACGGAATTTGCAGATATAGTTTATTATTCTGAGGTCCGATGGCTCAGTCGTGGGAAAATGCCGAAACGAGTGTTCGAGCTAAAGGACGAATTACAAATAGTCATGGGAGAGAAAGGTAAACCAGTAGCGTAATTAAATGATGAATGGATTTGTGAATCTGCATTTCTAGTGGACATCACTACCCACTTGAACGAACTGAATCCACGCCTCCAAGGTAAAGATCAGCTGATAAATTTTATGTTTGATCACATCACTGTATTTGAAACAAAATTGCGTTTTTAGGAATCACAGATAAGAAAAAATAACTTTGCACCCATTTGCCAGCTCTGCAGAAGCATATTGTTTCAGACTCAAAAATATGCCAGAATTATATCGGAACTTATGGAACAATTCGACACCAGATTCCAAGACTTCAAGAAGAATACTGCAAGTTTCAGTCTCTATTCGTGACCATTCTCCATTAGTATCTATGACCTTCCAGAGGACCTACAAATTGAGTGTGTTGATCTTCAATGTGCGTCAGACTTGAAAGACAATTTTAACAACTTTTCTTTGTTGAATATCTACAAGAAATACGTCTCGCAGGAAACTTATCCTAGAATTCACAAGCATGCCATTTTAATGACTTCATTATTTGGTAGCACATATTTGTGTGAGCAAGTCTTCTCTAGGATGAAGCATGTTAAGTGCACGTCAAGATCGCCAATCACGGATGATCATCTGGAGAGTTCATTGCGTGTTCGTCGATAATACCTGACATCGGAAAACTTATTGATGGAAAGCAGTGCTAAGTCTGACATTAACATTTTATTTTAGAGATCTGTGTACAAAATATGTTCTAAATGTTAAGCCTAATTCCTTTCGAAGTGGATATTTTGTGTAATTCGTGTTTCGAATGTGATGGAGTAGTGTGTTTTATTAATAAAACTAAATCATTTATACTTTTTATTTCAAACAATGTATTTGAGGGTATGATTTTTAAACTTGCGGCCCTCGGACAGGTCCACATTGAGAGTTGCGGCCCTTTGCACAGAAAGGTTGGACACCACGCCATCTCTAGTCTATGGCCCGGACGTGATTTTGCCTGCCCCGGGCAGGCGGACAGGTGTTCGAATCGAAAACCCTGGCATACAACCTCCACTACTTCAGCATCCTCTTCACACGAGTATGACGTGTTCAAGGCTACCGAGGATCCCAGCCTATTTAACTCCCGCACGTAATTAAGTACCGAGGAAAATATCCGTGACCGCATCACGCAACAACCGCCTATACGCTGTTCACGGTAAAGTGAGCACTTTTTAAGGCCCTTCTAAATTTTTCCTTTCATCCAATTTCCATCTTGTTGCTGCTTTTTAATATAAACCTTGTAATGTGACCAATAAACACAGTGTATACATTTCACCGCCATCAAAATTTAATGCATGAGGCTGCAATAAGATGTATTTATTAGCGGTTAATGCCTATTGCTAGGGCCTTAAAAAGTGCTCACTTTAACGTGAACAGCCTATAACTGGTGTTTTTTTTTTTCCCGCGTTTTGAGGCCGAGAAGCGCGGGAGGGATAAGGACGACAATGGCATGCACATCAAGTGCGCCGTCGCCGCTAAGCGCAAGGCTCTGAACTGGCGCGCATTGTTCTAGCTGCACTGCGTGTAAAAGCTGTTCACTATAAAGTAAACACTTTAGAAATTAACCTTAGAAAAAAGTCACTGCCTCTGCATGCATATATTTTAACTGGCGCACTGAGTGACATTCGCCCAGTGGCAGCGATAGACGGAAAGTAGTTCCATATTTATCTCAACGACGAAAAAAAAGTGTTAGGTAACCATTTTTTAAAACTTAAAATTATTTCTTTCGCTTCATGTTTTTTTTTATTTATTTATTTTTTTTTTAATGCATCAGTGTGTGAGAATGAGCAGATTTGCAAAATATTTACTTTCTTGATAACTTCACAGTTTCATTTGACCGACGCGTGAATAAAGCGAGGAGGCGCGTGGTAATGTTAATTTGACATAAGACGGAGGAGTACACAACGTGTATTCAAGTATATATTAAGCAGGACTTTCGAAAGTGCTCATTTTACCGAGAACGGCCTATACCTACGGGACTTTCAGCGGTGAACCTATTACTTCAATCGTAGAAAGTCTGCAGAAGGGTTCCGTGCAGGGCCCTCGAGTAGTTTTGTGTATAACAGAATGCGTATATTTCGAGCTACATCGCTCCGTTTTTAACCTTTTTGTAGTACTCTGAAATGGTGTCTCTAGCGCGCGGGGCATTTTCAAAACACTCAGCAGCCCTTATCTGTTGAAGTGTTTGTTCTTTTCGTAGGACGGTATAGTGGACGCATGTTTAAGAGTGGGATTGGCCGCTGCGTTTTTTGTGGGATAGTTGTTTGCGCGAATACACGATATTTCGGTAAATAAATGTTCTGAAAATACGACTTTTTGTCAGAAAATATAAACAACAATAATCTGTGCCCCTATTTTTCTTACTTTTGTCATATTAAGTGTATTCTTGGAGGAAAAAAATCGTGAAAATGGTCAAATATCGCAATTTTAAGGTTTGCCTACGCAGTTTCCTTAAGCGGCAAGACAAAAGTACAAAGATACGGGAGTAGTTTAATCTGTGGGTTTTTCATCGCGTGTAATAAAACCCCTATATTACACAACTAATTTGCACAGTACAGTGTCACGACGGAAACACAGCACGCCATACGCGTAGGAGCGATTAGGCGCTATAAGTGAATGTTAGGGCGCGTTTACACAGGGCTAGTAATGCGCGATAGTTCTTATCGCGAAAGCTACTCTCGCATTACTATCGCCGTGTAAACTGCACGATAGTTACTGTCGCACCATCGCGATATCAGTTTGAGCTAGATAGTTGATATCAACTGTCGTGACAGAACATGCAAGTATCGTGTAACTATCGTTATTTAAACCGTTGTAGCATCGTTATCGTGATAGTGTGGGTCACAAATTTGTACATGTATTCACTTTGACAGTAACATTGCGATATTATTGTGATTCTGTTAATATTGTTACGTGCTGCACGTTGCGCCGACTCAATTGCCCCGCGTCGTAATCGGAGACCCACCTCGCCCTCCCCTCTTCCTGGAACGATGCACTCGTGGTCTCCTGCCCCCCCCCCCCCCTTCAGGGAATACCGTGAATGCCGACTTGTTGGCGTCACAGATCTCATCTCAGATATCTCGCTTGCTAGAGTTTCCGATACGTTTAGCGACGACGTAAGAATATTCTGGTGAGACTGGCTGGCGCCTCAGCCCGCCCCGACGTATCACGCGAGTTGGGGAAGATTCTAGGTGGTGGCCTAAGACCTACATATACTGCCGCAACCCAGCGGCCGGCAGTCTTTGACGGAGGCCGCCTGGCCGAGTGTGCGCGAGCGAAGAGAAGTGTGGACGACGACTAGAGATTGCGGGACAATGGCGAGTGAGGTGTTCGTGGCTTGAATGTACGAGAGGGTGTGAAACCGACGATTGAAGCCTACCGTGTGTGAAGGTGCTTGGAGGACTCTAGAACATTGCGACTGGCGGGACATGGACTGAACTGAGGTGGGACTGAATGGAAGTGTGATACTGATTTCATTGTAAATATTCGAACTGTCAAATATGGACGCATAAATTATAAAATAATTGAATAGGTTGATACACTGTCTATTGGTACAGATCTTTAATTATTTAATTTTATTGATTTTTTGTTGTAATTATAAATTGTATTAATTGGTGTAAATTGTGAACAGTAAGTGATTTCAATTTATTGTGAGAATTTCAGTTCAGAGAAGTTTGCTGTAGTTATTGTAAATAAAATAAGGAAATTATAATTAATTATTTTATTTGATTAAGACCTCCATCCCTTAACGAACTTGGTATAGCCCACTTAATTTCTAGAGAGAGAGATTGTAACAATATCTGTCGCAGTTGGTATGCGGTGGTATAACAGGACGTATGTTATCATATTAGTATGACACAACAGTATTGACGACATATTTATTGCCATATAATAAACCACGGAAACAATATAAAAAAAAATGGTATGTGGGCTTAGCTTCATATGATTCAGAAAGTAACAAAAGGGTGTTAATACATTATTTAATCACTCCACTCGATGTGAGTTCAGTGGTCCAATGTTTAGGATGCTGAACTTCTATCCAAGGAGTCGTGGATTCGAATCCCATCACTTCATGCGTATTTTATCTTTTTTCAAATGTTAGCAGCTGTCATGGCAAAGTTTGAAATTTACATAATTTAATTTTTTAAACCGATTTTACATTTGAAATGCATTTTCAATACTTTTTTTTTTTTTTTTTTTTTTTTTTCGGCAATACTCGAATGATAAATAATACAAATTTTAATCAAATAATTTTATTTATTTGTAAATGCATCGATTCCTGTCTACATGATTTGACATGGTTACATAGCGATGCGAGCGATCGCTGTCATTGCCGCCACCCCCCCCCCCCTCCCATACTCGCCCTTTGCCAGCAGTTGCGTTAAGTTTTCACCTGCTTAACGCGCGCAGCTGTCATTGCTGGGAGGGGGAGAGGTCATTTACACTGGCCGCCGGTTATAACATATGTGTCTGTCTTGCGTGCCTGCCGGTGCGTGCATGCATGGTTAGAAGGCTAGATGACTTAATTTTAAATTAAATTCCTTTTTCGTACAGCAGTAAAAGAACATTGAAAAAGTAAATATTTTAAAAAATATCGCTTGAATTTATTTTAAAATGTAAAATTTTAAAATTCAAATATTGTTTACAAAGTTATGCCTGGAATGCATTTTACAATAATTTTTATATACCTTCTCGTGTATGGAAAATTACACCTTTAAATTCGTAAATAAATATACACACTGGCGATTCACGCAGTCTAGCAGGCGATGAAGGAATTATGTAGACTATGGGGTCGAACAAAGGTTAGAAACAGCCTACCACGAAGGCGGCAGGTGAGAAGGAAAGAGAGAAAGAGATGGAATGATAGAGTGAGGAGAGAGAAAGAGAAATAAAGAGAGTAAGAGAATAAAGAAAGGAAAAAAAGAGAGAGGAAAGTGAGGAAGAGAGAAACATAAAAATAGAGTAAGATAGAAAGAGGTGGAATGAGAAAGGAAAGAGATAGAATGCGAGAGAGACAAGAGAGAAATGAAAGAGTTGGAATGAGAGAGAAAGAAAAGAGATGCAATAAGAGAGAGAAGAGAGAAACGATAGAGAGAAAGAGACGGAATGAGAGAGAGACAAGAGAGAAAGGAAAGAGGTGGAAAGAGAAAGAAAAAGAGAAAGGAAACATATGGAATGAGAGAGAAAAGAGAGAAACGAAAGAGAGAGTGAAAGGAATGAGCGAGAGAGACAACACGGAATGATAGAGCATGAAATACAAAAACAAATGGACGGTATGACATCACGATCGTATGTGCCTTGAAAAGATGAGTCCGATGATATTATAATTCTTATACCTTAGGATTTTTTAATTATAAAAATAAATTTAAATTTAGAATTATTATTAAAATAATTTTATCCTATCGGCTTCTCAGATACTTCATTGTTTGGTCCAGAAGCAATAACGAGCCCCACAAATCACCTGAACTTGTTTTTTTTTTTTTAATGGGACTCGCAACTGCATATTATATGGCGTGGCTATTTTTTTCATAAATTTTTGGAAAAACCTGAAATTTTTAGGGAAAATAGCGAAATTTTAAGTGAAAAATACTGATTTCAAAGTGAAAATGACCGACATTTGGGGTAAATACAGCGATTTTGAAGGAAAACCGGAAAATTCAAGATGTTCTCCTGACACCCCATGCCTCTACCAACAGCTGCCTTGTCCCCGAATCGCCATTCCCCACTACTATAGACAAATCAAGAAAAGGCAATAATAAATTACCGTCTCTATATACCTACTTTGTATGCAATTTTTTTTACAGAATGATACATTCATTTAGCGCGATATGTTACGTTACAGTAATACATGCACATTTACGACGTAAAAAATAGCTCGAAAATAATCAATCCTGCTGGCGAAATATTTGCTCACATATTTTGAGGAAAATATTATCTACTATTGCAGGTTCTTAGTTTCTTTATATTCGCTTCCAAAAGCCTGTAGATTTTTATCAATGCTTCTGGTGTTTGTTCACATGCCACGCCCTCTTAATCGTTACATTGGCAATACAAACTTATGACTTGGAAGTATTTTATATAATTCGTTGTCATTTGTCAGGGAGTTCGCAGGTCAGTGTGTACGGTAGTATACAGCGGTTTCCAGTAACGAGCAGTGATTTTTTTGAAAGGTTAATTAATTTCAAAAGTGCTCACTTTACCGTGAACAACGTATGGAAAATTAAAAGCAGTTCCATGCTTTGAAGTGGCATTAAAAGTACCATGTCAAAAACTGTGAACAACTGATGTGAGTCATTTACTCTCATTCTTATTTTATGCACCAAAAAGTAGAAATTAGCAAATTAGTAAACTCATAAAACTTTAACATATTCTCTTCGTCGACGCATGAACAACGTGGTTGGGCCCGTGGCAACGGAGTTGAAGGATATTAAATGAACAGAAAATTAGATCCCAGCAGGGTTTTCAAAATTACTCAATTGGCTGCAAACAACCTCTACGTTGGTCATACACAGAAAAATTCAAAATATATCTGGTATTACGAGTTTTGTCCAGTTAGGCTAAAGTGTAAAATTAGCCCATCGCGATATGGAGACGCCTACAGTAAGTGAGACTTACGGAATGGTAATGGCCAGGGATTTGAAACATTAAATCCGTTACTCTTTCCGCTATTTGCCACTTTCACCGGTAGGACAAAAAAAAATTACTGGTCACTTTCGTTGCCTTTGAAACGATTCTCATAACATGGTTGGTAGACTTGCTGAAAACTTGAATATTATTGCGTCATTGATATTATTACAAAGATTTTTACTTTAATTTCCGATAATTATAATACTATTTCCTCATTTCATAAATTGTAATTTGTTATTATTCCAGTAATTGACTCAAAATATTTTACCTTTTTGAATCACTATTTTACAGCCAGTAAGCACGCAACTTGTTCGCGGAAAACAAAAACGAGAGCACGGCGGGTGACTGAAACATACATGTGACTTTACTGGATTCAGTGCAATGAACTGAAAAGTAATGCCATAAAGAAAACGTACGCACTTTGAAGCGCTCCACTGAAAATATCATATTAAGACGCTCAAGATATGCCTTACAGTACATCTCCCGTGGAGTCTATAGAGACAAGCTTGTAACACTCGTAAAATGTACGTCGTTTATATAAAGTAAATCTACATAACTTATGCCTATTTTTTCAGATTTACATATTGTGTTTTATTTATGTTACACTACTAGTATATATTTTCAACGTTCGTCGCCTATATTATTTTTCATACTATTTGCATTGTAATAATTATATATATTTCTTTTTATTACTTTTTTCGTATTTGGGTTAGGAATTTTCTATTAGCTGTATGTGGCAATTAATGCATTGCATAGCTTTATATGTTAATAATTTTTCCTAATTTTGGGTCTCGTATATGTGAATTTTTCCATATTTCCATATTTTTATTGTATTCATTTCTGAGACCATTTTACTCTATGTTTTTTGTCGTCTGGTAGTTAGGAAGTATTAAGTGGTTGGTAAAGGGGGGTGTTAGGTATTTGCTGACATCCCATTAGCTCCAGGTTCGAATCGTGGCTTCCCATTGGCTGGAACATTTAGGCCTTTTTCGTTTGAGTTACTTCCAGCCTAGAGAGCTTATATATATATATATATATATATATATATATATATATATTATATATATATATATATATATAAACTCACCTCCAGAGTATACAGACATGCAGGATAGGGCTCGTACCCCGCAGTGTAGGTAACGAGTATGTTTAATTTAGTTAGTAGGGTGTTATAAGCTACTCCTTGTTTTAATTTAAGTGTTTTATCTCCTGCAAGTGTTGAGACCGACATGCCCCCTTGTTTGGGATAGACTTGAGGAGTTTAGCTAGACGTGTAGCGTCCAAGAGACGGTAAGCCTACATCTCCGCTACGTCTCTACACTTGAAAAGTATTAATGTACCATTCCCAGCCTACCCGATTTTGTATGCATCCGTCCGTCTGCTGAGAGCGACGAGCAACAAGTTTTCTGCAGAAAGAGATAAGTTTTGGGAGACTTATATTTAATTTATGTCACATGTAGTGTCAGCCATTCCTTATGGAACATTTATTCCCTATCGGCGACACCCTTTTGAAGTTAAACGTGTTTTGACACCAGCTAACGACCCTTTTGCCTACGGATAACTAGAGACAGAGTTCCTTCTCACCGGAGCTAGGCACACAAAATAATCTAAGTTTTACAAGAGAAATATATTTTATTTTCATTTTATTATTTTTCTGAACTTCTGCAAGTGATTACAACCTTTAAGACGTCGCCTTATATTTACCATGATAAGGGGCCTTATCAAGCTAGGTTCGACCACTTGTACGTAATTCAGGAGTCTTATTGTTTCTTAGCTTTTCCCTATTACCACAGGAATTTTTCTTTCAGCTATAGTCCAGTCAACTGATAAGTTTGAAACAGAAATTTAATGAATGATAATTTTTACTTTAATAAAAGCTGGACTGTAAGAAACAAATCCTGCTAGTGGTCGACTACATTATTTCAGTGTTTTTCCCTATGTCATTCCAAGGTTGAGTAATAATTTTAATATTGAAAGTATTTTTCTTATCAAAGTTTCTTGTGAAATAAACGTGCACAAAGTTTTTACGCTAGCTGTTGTTCCTGTTCTACAAGGGTGTGTAAGTTTTGATAAGTGTTGGCTCGCTACTTCATCTCAGTACCGGGCCCAGGTACATGCTGAGAAGAGAAATTTTCACTTGGTTACGCGTAATAAAATGTCAATTTTATGCTAAGACGGCACCACTAAAACAAATTCCTTTGTCTGATATATCACAGGGGAAACGAAACGTTATTACTGTTTTTATGCACACGTCCATTACACACTACATAATAAACTGCTAACATAAGTTTGGCAACACCTTTGATTTTCCATTTTTTAGATTGGCATCCCATATGTGGTGGCCAGTACAAAAGGAAGTCTGCATAGTTCTCCCTAATAATACAGATTGACACCCTCACGTGGGGCTTACCACACATTCTACCTCTTGCATATAATAAATGGTAAATAAACATATCTACTCGTCGTCTCCCTGTAATATTACACACTTTAGAGCAAAAATTCAGGAAGATAATGTGGGTTTGAGTGTAGACAACCTTGATATGATAAGCTTCGTGTACACGGGCAAGTTTTCTATCGCAAGTCGACTATATCGAATGTCCAAAATTAATGTTTATGCTCTTGAATAACAGAGAAATTATTAGACAATCTAATGGGGCTGCTTGCATTTGGCGTTATAAATACAACGTTGGATGTGTGCGAATGTTTAGAACAGCTACAAATGTTCAGAATGTCAGCCATGAACAGCGATACATACATCGTCTGCAACGATGTAGAACAGAATGAAAAAACAGTAGCTACAGTTTACATGCGAGTGGATTAACAGGCGGTCACAATCGCATCCAGTGTCTGTGAGATTGTGGTTTGCACAGTATTCTTCCGAGTTCCCAGCAGATAAAAATATATCTACGTTAAACTTGATGATCTTAGTGGATACTCAACATTTGCTCGTCGGTCTATCCATCCTCCCAACCAATGTTTCATCCAGGAACGACGACCGTATGTCTCGATGGTAATGTGGCGGTGCACCATCCTGTTGAAAAAAAAAAAATCCTCATCTGGATAAAGTTGGTAATAACGTTCGCCTGTCACCATTCAGTCAAAGAATAATGTGTCCGCCGGCACACATACCGCAATAAACTGTTGATCCAGGAAGATTAATGGATTACTCTGCCACGCTCAGTACACACGGAAATGACAACAGCAGAATGGTTACAAGCGCTCGCCTTTCTCATTGATGCATCCTTTTTGGCTAAAGGTGGCCCAAATTGATCAACAAGAAGTTGGACTTCTGCTGCAGGTATCGTAGTGAGGTTTCTAAAGTGTTGTGCTTCTTCAATGTGCAGATATTTTACTAGATCAGTGTATGCACCTAAACTCCCACGTCTGTTTACCCACTCGCTAAGCCAACAGATCCTCTCTTTCTTTATTTCTTCTTCTTCAGACTCAGTGAAACCGTCACAGTGGCAGCGAATTACGTTTGGAACCTCTGAGCCATGAACTGAAGAGTTGTGAGATTTTCTCGTTGATGTAGACATACCCAACAAAGTTCTTGTTCGGAAAGAACTTTCCTTCACTCGCCAGCGGACATATCCCAGCAAGTCTCTTTGACAACTTATTGGCCAAGAATACTTGCCCGTGTATACGTAACTTTTAGAAGGTATTAGGTATCACATATGTGTTAATAAAAGTTCCGAAACCGCAGCTGTTACAAGGTATGGGCGAATAAGAACACGGAATTTCATTTCCGTGTCAAACTAACAAGTCTTATTGCCACAGCTATTCAATTTGAAATTCCGAGATGCCACTTTGTAGGCCAGATCGAGTGTGAGTTGCCGAAAAATGAACGTTAATTATAGGCCTAATTATTCATTTTTGATAACATCGTTCGCTTAATGTCTTGTAAAATGTTAAATGGACGGAATGTGTAGTAAGTTTCTAGTCACCCTGTGAGTTAACCCAATCTGCGATCAGACTGTGACGGGACACCACAAGGAGTTTTTTCTCATGAACAGAAAAAAATCAAAATAGCTCTCAGTTTTATTTTACAGGAAATATACAGGACTCGTTACACGGTTTCAAATTGTCATTTCGAAAAGGAATATTTAAAATACTACACTTTAAAAGTTGCTTCTCGGGTGCCGTTATACAGCCAATCAACGCTGAGAGCGAAATAAATTCTAAAAATATAAATTTAAAATGGAAAAAAACATGATCTCATTAAGGCTGCCCAGTACAATATTCTTATTTTTTTTTTTGGGGATATCCAATGCTCCGTAAAGCAAGTTTGAGAAAATGCAAACTTGAAAATTAACTCCACTACTGGAAGATATTTTTAATTCGTTGACAAGAATTCTTGAAATACACTTTAAATATACTTGAATACTCATGGTTCAAATTATCCTGGACGTTCACTTTTGATGTTAACAATTATTTACATAATTCTTTTCCGAGAATTGAAACACAAAATATAAGGACTATTTTAAGTAGCTTTCTAACGAGCAAAGCGGATGAAGGAATGCAGTGTTCACCCTAGAGGCCTAACAGTTTTTAATTTGACTGCATCGTTATGTGGTAGACATTTGTCTTGAACTTATGAACATACGGGTTCAAGACAACATACGTGTATCCCATTCGGCTCAAGTGGCGATAGAAAGTAACTTGAGGGAGAAAAGATTCCATTATAACCAGTCGGAATCGAACCTGCACACCCCCTTTTTTTTTTTTCTAGAATTACGCAAAAAAAACACTATACAGTCGACCAGTGCGTAGGCTCGCGAATAAACATTCAGAAAGGGCTCTGAAATTAATCACATTTTGTAGCAAAGGTCCGTGAGGGATACCTAAAGGGAGAGTGGCCGGTAACAGCCTAATAATCAAATCAGAATATCGCTGAATGTTTTGTTTCGGAATTGCCCTGTTCGCGCCACGGAAGAACGTCGAACTTGGAGTCGTCCAACTGAGGTCGCACACGCACTAGCCGCCTGTCGCGCCGTGGTTTGTTAAAACAGTTGCCCTAGATGACACGGCCAAGAGCGATAATTAGCTTTATTAACACCCCGTGACCTTGGAGACACTCGCCCTTCGTCCGTTGTGCGGTGCGAACAATGGCCTGCACTCCAGAGCTCGCCGTGGCCTGCATTCTCTGCTATCCGGGATAAGCACGACTCAGGCCACTCAGGGACACGAGTCGTGAAATACTTGTGTATAATCCACGCACGATTACTTCACGCTTTTCTGAAGCCCTGCCAAAGTTAAACTTCCAGGATATTCCCCCGCCTCGTGCAAACTAAGCTTAACGAAGTATAGAAAATTACACCAAAGGATAACGCACTGAATTCGCGAGGTCTCAATTCTAATAATATGTTGCATGAGATCTATTTCTTACTAGGTACTACCAACACAGATTTTTTTTCTCACTGTTTTTCTTCGTTCTTATTATAAATGAAATATATTATAATGTATAAATAAAATATACATAAAACTTTAATTTAACTAAAAATGAGATACTTCTATGTTAATAGAGGTATAAAACGCTTGATACGTGGCATATTTTAGGAAATAACTAAATACGTCATACATTGGGTGATTTTTCAAAGGTTTGATTGAAAAAGTGTGAAGAAACCGCGAACAGACTATAGCTGACGAGGTTCTCAAATGCGTGTGTTAAAATATATTCGGAGCAAGGATTTTTTCTCTAAATGTGGCGGGGACTGGCAGAGTAGTTCCTAAAATAACGAAGTATTTATTTTTGCACTGCTGCCTCTAAATTAGGGGAGAAGTAAAGGGAATTCAGTAACAGATCATACAAGATTATTAAATCAGCATCTTGTAAAGAGATGCAGAACACTACGTCGTGAATAACAAGTCTAGACAAATCGACTCAGTTACACAATTCTCAGCGAATTTAATACTTTTCATTTGTAATTTTCTTTGGTTAATTTCTTATATATCACTTTTTTTTTCTTCTGATTTTGGGAAATATTCCAGATGCCCCAGACCTACTGTACCAGCCATTTTCCCTTAAACAGTGCATATGAGCCTTTTTGGGTAAAATGCTTCGTGGGCAAACTCTTAGGGACGAATTGAATGGTGAACACTACAGTGTCTAGAATATGTGGTAAACTAGAAGAAACGAAGATAACTCTAGAATTCCAAATGGGGAAAATGGTACAAAATTTGTATAGTTGAATAGATCTTGCGACACTGGGCATCTTTTGCCTGGAAAGTTTTACGGTATGATTCGCCGTTTTGAAAATATCGACATGTACTCTGTCTGATACATCCTATATATCATCGTGCACGCCACGCCAGCCCAGACGAGTCGAGCGGGAACTGTTGACGCTAGATAGCAGTACTTGTATTTCTCCCTGTTTGTGCCATTCCTCGTGTCGATAAGAGGCATTTTGGCGGTGCGTATGCACCGTGAAATGTTTCTAGCGTGGTATTTACTTTGTTTCTGTTATTCGTGCATAGTAATGTCGTATTCAAATGAAGAGGCATTTGACATGCTTATAGTGCTCGGTGAATGTCACCAGAATTACCGACAAACAGTGCGCGTTTATGCAGGGAGGTATCAATATCGCCCACGCCGGTCACGACATGTTTTTCAGCGATTGGAAGCACGGATTCGCAATAGTGGCCGGGTGCAACCGATCCGCAATCGTTATTATCAAGTCAGAAGACGTGTTAGAGGCGATATAAGTGCAGATATTCTTGCTGCAATAAATCCAGACCCACATATTTCTACTCGAAGAACAGCACGGAATTCTGAGGTGAGCAGAAGAACCATCTGGAGAATCCTACACGACGGTGGTTTACATCCCTACCACATCCATGTCCATCCGGCATTAACCGAAGATGATTTCCAGACAAGAATAGCCTTCTGCAACTGGTTTTTAAATCAAAATCTGGACTTCCGACTATCGTACTGTAGACACATGAGGCCACTTTCAAATATAATGGGGATGAAAATATCCACAATGCTCACTATTGGTCAGCGGAAAACCCTCATTGGTTATGTCGGTATGACAACCAGCACATTTGGAGACTAAATAACTAGTGTGGACTCGTCCTTGATCAAGTTATCGGGCGTTATTTTTTTTAATGAAACTTGAATGGTGAGCGGTACTCTGAATTTCTGCAACACGCGCTGCCTGAGATGCTAGAAGATGTTTCACTAGCAACATGGTGGTTAATGTGGCTGCAACGAGATGGATGCCCAGCTCCTTGTTACATGGTGGCTAGACGTACTTTAAATCAGTTTCCCTGTTCTATGGATTGGGAGAAGTGGGAGGGGGGCAGTGACTTATTAAAGACACTGTGTATCAACAGTGTCCTACAAAGAGAGATGAAATGAAAGACCGAATTAGAGTAGCATGCCGGTCGCTGCCAGCTCCAGGGATATTAGGGGTATCCAAAGTGCACGACAGTGGGCACGAATGTGCTTATAACACAGCGGGAAACATTTCGAATGCCTATTACAGAGCACAGAAAACAAGCAAATATGTTCTTTTGTAATAATTTATAAAGAAAATATCATTTCTAATTAATTTTTTAACTACCAACTTGCACACATTGTGTTTATTTCAAACTGTAAGTGTAAGCAAAAGTTTGTTTCCTTACTAGGCCTACAACATTACAATGGTATTGTTACGTACATCTTCTCTTTAGCGCCAGGAAGATTTTTCATATCATCGAATCAGCGACACGTAACAAAAGATTTTTCAGACAACAAATGTTTAGTTTTGAAAGCCCTATTCAACGATACTAATTTTTTTACCACCTTCCCATTTTAAATTCTGAAGTAACCTTCGTTTCCTCTAGTTTTACCGCAGATTCTAGACAATGTAGTGTTCCCCATTCAATTCGTCCTTAAAGGTTTGCCTACAAAGCATTTTACCCAAGAAAAAGGGCTGGTACGCTAGAGGTCTGGTACAACCGGTATAAAATAAAATATTCTATGCTTTTTATTAAATCATAATGGTATTTATTGTGTAGGTAGGCAAGTGTTTAAAATCGCGACGTGTTGTTACTCCAAGAAATATTATATTCGAGGAAAATACACTCTCAGATTTAAAAAATTGCTCATGTTGCTGTCGTTCCAACACTGTTTACCAAAAGAGAATTAAGTTAGAATGTAAACACAATATTTTTATTATTGAGTTTAATTTTATAACTTCTAAAATTATTATTGGTATTCTAATCAATAAACTTAAGGAATTAGATTTTCGTAAATATGTATCAAAATATCAAATCATAATGAGTATAAAACTGAAATATTTAAATTGTTTAAATTAACGACATTGCCTTTAGTTAAAAGTACCAAAGAAAAGTCTGTAAAAGGACAAATACAAAAACGAGAGTTATATAAATAAAATTTTATGTTTTCTGTTAATTGGTAAAATACACAAGTACGATTTTTTATTTCTGCTGAATTAACAAAAAGTAAATTAGAAGAGTAATAAAATATAAAATTTAGTTATGGAAAATAAATACATTGCAGTATTAATTGCTAATAAAAAGAGAAGACAATGAAAAAAAATAGAATGGATTGCGTTATATAACAATATGAAAATTATACTAAAAATTAAAAATTACATAATTTTGTATTTAATTTGTCATGTATTGAAAATTTTAAGAAAGAAAGTACTTAGTAAATTTAGATACCTTTCCATGTGGAACTGAGGAAAACAATTAATGCATTTAAAAAAAAGTAATTCTTAAAATTAATATAATTTAAATGGAAAAAACCGCAAAATATTATAACTTTGAAGGAAGGCTTAGAAATTATAAGAATACAGAAACTTCTCCTACATTATCTAATTAGTGATAGTTGCACAAATACACTATCTACCAAAAAGTAATTGGGTACCTGTCCACAATGTTTGCTCGGTGGTTGTCACCCCGTTAGAATCTCGTAGGATCACCTCTTGCTGCTATAACAGTAGCCACCCTGTATGGCAAGCTCTCTACGAGTGTTTGCAGGACATCCACGGGGATTCGTCGCCATTCCTCTTGCAACCATTCCATGAGTTGAGCAATGGATTTTGGCCGCGCCTGACGAGTCCTCACCCGGCGATCCAATTCGTCCCAAAGAAGTTCTATAGGGTTGAAATCGGGGCTCTGGGCGGGTCAGTTCAATTGGCGAACATTGTTGTCGGCGTATCACTGTATAGTAGCCCTTGAAACATAGCACCTGGCATTATCATCTTGGAAGTAACACGGGTCCATTCCGTAAAAACGCCACAATGTTGGGAGCATTTCATTATCCAGAATGTTGCAATAGGCCTCTGTGTTCATGCTATCACGGACAAACACAGCGGTCCTACGCCGAAGGCCGTGAAACACAAGTCAACTGACGTACTGAATTACCTATCTTCACGGGTGCCCAATTACTTTTTGGTAGATAGTGTACTATCTACACCCACAGAAAAACATATTTGTTCTTAAATTCAAATTTTGTAAATATGTCAATAACTTAAATTTTAATAATAACTTTCTAAAAATGTTATTTTTTATTTGTAATTAAAATTATATTTTCAATAATCAATCCCAAAAAATTTATTAAATTGTTATGATAGAATAGAACATTCTGTTGTTTAAATTTCATTTAAGTAAGTTGATTAACAATTACATTTAGACAATTTAAAAAAAAATGTAATAACATTGCTTTAAATTATGAAATAAATGAAATTAAATTTCAACTACAAATTAAGACACTACAAATTTATACATTTCAACAAGAGGAATATTAGGACGATTTGTATGTTGGTCAATAACATTCAAGTGAAATTTTAAGTATCAAAAATATATATTTTCAGAACAGAAAATATTTTGCTTCAACTAGCATTAGTGTTAAAATATACCATAACAAACAGTGTATGATAACAGTTATGAAAAAGTGAATTTATATTCTTTTATAGTAAAGCTTATAAAAATATATATTTAGCGAATCCTGTCCCTGCTACTGATTTGGAATTTCATGTTGTTACCACCGAATACAAAATTTACATTTAACGTTATATGAATGAGTATTGTTGGAAATGTATTTATTTTATAACTTGATATTAAAAGGAACAGTTTAAAAATTAGAGATTTAATAAATTAGAAATCATGTTGCTACAAGTGATTAAATCTATCTAGATTTTTCTGAAACAAATGGAACTCAAATTATTTAATTTTTTAGAAAATTGACAAATCTAAAATCAGAGCAAATTATTCAACTTCGCAGTGTATCAAGATACTTTTTATGAATTTTAGATGCACCGTTATTTAGAATCAGTACAGATATTTATGTTTCAGTTATTTCATTATTAGAAGAGGTCAGGATGTTGGTTTTAGAAAACCCTTTATTGTTAAAAATACAGCTCGAATACAGTATAAGTTGGTTGGTGAAATTCAGATAGCCTAAATGTATTAATTAAATATATGTATAATTGCAGATTATAAAAAATTATTTCATTAATAAAAATTTTAAAAATGAACAATAACTGACTGTGTTTAAAAGGCGAAACGTCACTGCAAAAAATATACATATTGAAAAGGAAAAGCGAGGAAATTATTTTTATAATTGTTTAAATCGAAAAATTTAAATTTTCAACAATTCAAAAATTAAAGGAAACTATTGCCTCATTTTGAATCTATTGTAAATTAATAACATAACACAGTTTTAAAATTTTCCATAAAATGTATTCGATAGACTATTATATGGTTTAGGGCAAAATATTTTTATTGAAATGAATTGATGTATTTAGAAAGGGATATGAGAAATCAGTAAATTATATCAATGCACTTTAACAAGTAAAATTTTTAAAAGTACATTTTCTAGCCCTAATAAAATAAAACTTTTTAAATTTTTTAACTTTTAAAAAATGTTATTAATTAGAATACCAATAAATATACATAAAATATAGTGTTTTTCATTATCAATAATATTAAGAAATGAAATCAAATGTTGTTAAAAGTTAAAAGGACTTTAAAAATAGAATAGAAAATTAATTTTATTTAGTAATAAAAAGTGGATTATTAAACAATAAGATTTTATAAACAATACTAAGTACAGAAGTATTATTATAAAAGCTATTCAATTTAATAAAAACAATAAAAATATTAATTATAATGCAACTCTTGACAACTACCACAAAAATGTAATGTAAAGATATATATTGTATAGTCATTAGAAATTTGCAGAAAAACCTTTTCTAAAATAGTTATAAAAATATGTGAATCCCTCCCAGAGATTGGCCCCTAACCCCTCCCTCTCCTGGGCAGGCCTGGGGGTGCAACCTGTTCGTCAGTTGGAGTCAAAACCAACCTAAGCACAGTTGAAATAGACAGTTGAATTATTTCATAGTTCCGATCTTATGTAAGATACTAAAGTTATGGATTATTTTCATCCAACTTGGTACAGTTAGATATTGTGTGGAAACACTCGTGGACTGTGACTAATTTATCATATACACTTCCTTCAGATGTTTACTGTGCCACGTGAGTGTTTGTCACTACACTGGGTAAGTTTGTACATAAAACTTGAATTTAAAATGTTTATACTCATTGCATTGGTAGTCGTGTGGAGTCTCGAATGGGAAGCTGCGCCATCTCCATGTTTGATGAACATCTACAGGTGAAAGGTGAACATCGACACTTGATTGAGTGGGAGGATGTGCTTTTCTATGATGTCCGATGTCAGTTCGGTCCAAATACCAGAAGTGTTGCCTGACATATAGGCCTACACTTTGTGTTTGTTAAATTGCAACATCCAGAAAGAAGGGCACGAATGAATCCAAACCTGGAGGATGTGTAGAACAGTGTACCAGCTATAAGTGATTGACTACAGAGTGATGGCGTACACATAAGCCCAGCAGTGCCTTCTCGTGTGTGACCTGAAAGGTCAATGTTATGCCAAGCTCAGTCAGTGAAGAGTCGTCAAACGAAGTGAAAGCAAGTGCCAGTATGCCTCGTCAATGTCAAAGGTTGCCATATCAGCTTGTGAGTGTGTTCGCACGGGGCAGAATGAATTGTCTCCAGGAAACGGGTTTGTCATACTGTGACATTTCGACTCGTACAGGGCATGCTGCTACGACAGGGGATAGAAGAGGGTATTATGCAGCAACAAGCAGATACTCGACCACACAATGTGATCACAGCACGGGATGACCACCAACTTGTCCGCATGGCCATAACGGACCGTACAACCTCGTCCACAGTATTAGCTCGACACTGGAGTACTGCAACAGGTATGAATCTGTCTATGTCGATTATTCGACGCCGTCTGCTGCAGGCTGGACTGGTGGCACACATGCCATTGTGTCAGTTTTCATTGCCCAGAAACAACAAACACCTCAGACTGCAATGGGCATATGGTACCATAGCTGGCACACTGAACGGCAGAATGTAGTGTTTCGGAGGAGTCCTGCTTCAACTGGTCCTACAGTGATGGCAGCATACACAAAGTGTTAGACACTACCATGGCGAGTACAATTTGGCAGATTGCATTGTAGAGCGGCATAGCGGACGAATGCCAAGTGTGATGGTGTAGGTCACCATCGGATACAACATTCGATCTCAACACCTATGTGTTGAGGGCATTTGAACAGCAACTGCTACATCAGGGATGTTTTAGAGCCCAAGGTATCGTTCCTCCTTCAGGCAACTGCACATACCATATTGCAGCAGGACAATGTCTGACCACATGAGGCGAGGAATGTGCAAGCCTTCTTCAATGAACTACAGGTACTATCGCTTCCCTGGCCTGCACGTTCTCCTGACATGTCGCCTATCGAACATGTCTGGGATATGGTTGGTCAGCGACTTGTTCGTCACAGTCCTCCAGCAACCATTATTCAATCTTTGTGGACTCGCATACAAACCGCGTGGAGGGAGATTCCCCAGAAACATATCCAGGCCCTCTTCGATTCCATGCCACAAAATTTAGGGACTCTGATTGCAGCAAATGGGGACTTCACACAATACTGAATTTTCAAGGACAGAGCTCATATACAATTCTGTAATTCTAATCAATTGTGTGTTGTAATTTACCATTTATGGTATAATGTCCAATTCAATCACATTTATCCTTCTTGGTGTTGAATTTTTCACAAACATGAGTGTATTTTCTGGGTTCCTGTTGGAGCATGAGCCATACAGCAGAGTGATACTGCTACTGATAAGTTCATGAATCTCTGGGAATACACTTATAAAGAGTATTAGTTGATAGTTGTAGTTTCTTAGTTAATTCTCTCGGTAATTTCTTTATGATAAATTATGACAAATGGCCATGGCATACTGTCATTGTGACTTGATGATCAGGCAATCTTATTAATTGAATATTTATTGCTTCATTTTAAGGATAGTATGTCAGCAGATCAATAGTTTTTCAAGGGACTGTACTAGTATTTGCATTATGTGATTTTTACTAACCAGCATATCAGGAATAATAATTTTTTATTACTATTATATCTGTTATTTTTTCATATCTACTCTCGCACTTTAGCCCGGCCATCCCTGTTCTTCCGCCTGCCTTTTTCTTATACTGTTCTGTTGGTGTACTTATTTCCGAGGTCAGTGTCCTTGAGATCCTTAGTGGTACAGGAGGAAGGGTGCTTGCAGTAAGGTGGCCGAGACTGATCTTTCCTATTATCTCGTTCACACTTACTCTAATTTTATTTTTCGTTTATGTTTGTGTCCTATTACTGTGGTCTGCCGCTTGTATTTTGATAATCACCTGGCTATTGTTTTTTACTTATTGTTCCTACCATCTTGTTAACTTAAAACTGCGCAGATCGAGAGAGGTTCTGATGAATGACATGGGAAATGCTGCATTTATTTGCTTCCCGGTATGGGGAGGCCACTGTGGTGCACCATGCTCGCACCCTGTTGTACTCACTGTGACATATAAAAACTTTATTAGTAGTTTTTGTAAGCTTGTTTAGGCCGGTTAACTTCAGACATCTTTATTTGCAGCGCCACAGTATTCATTCAAATATTTTTTTTCCATTATGTGCAATAGAACCTTCTTTCATCTTCTGAGCCAACATCGTTGTACAGGTTGCCAGGGAAGTTGTTTATATATACAAGCGGCCAACTCCAGAAACAAACACCAGTGCACTCAAGCTGCAATCTCCATAAACATATATGGTGGTCGAACAACTGACGCACACTCTAGCAACAGTCAACATAAACAAATGGCAAGTGGAAACAATATGGCAGACAATATGGCGGACAGCATAAACAATGTGAATGGCGAAAACAAAATGGTGGACTCAAATTCAAGATGGAAGACTCAAAAAGGTTATGGTCAAGGACATCCAAAATGGCGGAATCCAAGATTGCGGACATTTCCTTAGCCCCCAGCCCTTATGCTCAGAGGAACTATGTCTGGTTATTCTTTATGCAAAATCAAGTGGCAAATATATAGGACACTATGTACCTTGAACTTCTTCACGTTGATGTTCAGGGTCACTGGGCAGAAATCTCACAGACCCAAGTCCAGTTCCCTGGTTGTGCTAGGAGGAGAGCAAGTCCCCCCTCACCCAGTGATGCACAAATTAACACCACTGGGTGGACTCTACAGGGCTGTATTCCCAAGGTTAGGCGGTATTTTTATACTACACCGGGTGGTATCACCTTACACCGCCGCAAGGAATTGGCAAGGGGCTACTTCCCCAAATTACCACCGCCGCAGCCGGTAGAAGGACCAAATCAAGTCCCCGAAATTTTAGATTTTTGAATGTATTTTTGTGAAATACCAGAAACCAAGTGAGATGAAAGTACAATTCGTGGAACATGGTTTATTTTATCGGGATCTTAAATCTACGAGCAAACTCACATTAAAAACAGCCCCCTTTATGAAAATAACATGACTGGTCACCCTCTTATTGCAAGCAACTGTGTTACCATCGGAAATTATGAACGATTGAAGCTAGTTTATTAAGCATTTTGGCCTACGAAACAACAATGGTCCCTATAGTTACAACTGCCTAGAACCCAACACTTTCATTTGAAACGCACACAAATATTCTGCTAGATTCCGCTGCAGCAATACAATGCCTACTATGCAGGAAATTCTACCTACATGCGTGTATGGCCACTGCACAGCCGATGGTGGCGGACAATGTTAATACCTACTGTAAACAACGTGTGCCGTACATTAATAAGCATACACAACTGTTCATTTGTGGCGACAGTCGGTGTATGATTCCATGCAGGGTGTAAATATATTGGTATTGACTATGCACCTGGAATTGTATCACTGCTGCTGTGAACTGTGCGGGCTTTTGAACGTTGAAACATTTAGTGCAGCAGTGTAGAGCAATGCCATTACAATGCATCATATGTAAGTGATACCATGTAATACATTGCTTTTGACAACAAAAGCTGTGGCATTTTATACGTATTATTGTAGAAACATGTTGATAAAACACCTTTATAGAAAAGGCTCGATGGTACAGCCCCCATGTTCGATGCACAAATCACATTGCCACAGCAACGAATGTCGCGGTTTCATATGTCAGGCTGTGCATGTAACCCCAGAAGAAATAGTCCAATGGGTTCATATCAGGGGATTGTGGAGGCTAGGGAATAGGACCCCCATGGCCTATCCATCGTTCAGGTAATACAAGATTCACGAGATCGCATGCACATCGCGAACTGAGGGCTGGTGCGCCATTGTGCCGGAACCACATGGCCGAGTAATGTCGGCAGAGTTTCTCCAGAAATTCAGAGTACACATTGCCAGTGAGACTATGTGGTAATAAGTAGGGGCCAACCAACATGTTATGTATTAAGCCTGCCCAGACGATGACACTGAATCACTTTTGTTCCCTGTGAACGAATGGGATGTGAGGATTGACATCCGTTCACTCGTGGATATTTTGACATTTCTGTAACTACCATATTGAAAGGAAGCATCGTCAGTGAAGAAGATGTATCTGTCAAAGTCAGGATGTGTTCTGCATTGTTCCAGAAGCCACGCTGCAAACTCCACGCGTCGAGGATGACCCGCAGGACCCATGGCATGCACTCATTGTACATGAACCAGATGCAGCAATTGCTCAGGAAGCACTCGAACAATGGTGTGGCGGCTTCCGTTGAGTACTTTTGCAATAGTATGCATACTCGCATGTGGGTTATTTTCAACATGTCTCAACGCGACCTCTTCAGACCTAGCTGTCCTCACTGTCCGTCTATGCCCTGTATTCAGTCGTGTCACCTCCAAACTTCCACTTTCTCTCAAACGTCGCTCCACAGACGCGAGTGTGGTGTGGTGTGGTGTGGCTGCTGTCTGTGCGAAAATCGATCCCTGTACATTCTTTGCACTTTTCGTCCATCTCTCCCTGCCACGCCATAGTTGAGTAGCATGTCTCTCAATTCGGCCATGTAGAGCATTCCAGTTTGTAGACACAACTTGCACCTTGATCAACAGAAATGTAAGTGATACATTATGAAGTGCTCAGATATTTTATTCAATTCGTCTCGGGGTTTAATTGGGCCGTATTCGCTATTGCGCCTTTAGTGCCATGTTAACTTCCATGCCAGGGGTGGAATTGAACACATCTAACGGTACAGAGCTGCCTAGTGTGGTATTAGGGCCAGAAATGTAGATCGTTCGCACAGCCTGTACACACATGTTTTATAATATATGCTGTATCTGACACCTAGTTAGAGTTTTGCTCGCAAACATATGGCCTGACAGTGTTGCATTATGGAACCGTTACTTTCAACTGTCGACATGTCGTTTCTCAAAAGCAATACTTATTTACATGCTAATAAAACAGTATGACTACATGTACGTTTCTAGTTTGTATGTTTAATATCTCGTCAAAAGTGAGGTCATTAGACACAGGAACATTCAAGGCACTAGAACAGAACTGAGGAAGGATTCGGCCATCCTTTATTAAGGAACCATCCTAATGTTTTCATGGAGTGGCTTCGGGAAACCATGGCATGCCGGATTCTGGATGGCCTGACCAGGATTTCGAATCTGCATCCTCCCGAATGAGAGTCCAAAATGTTGTTACTGTTGCACCACTTCGCTCGGCCCCTGATTTATTAATAACGGGAGCCTGTCGGGACACATAAACGTACAATGCTTGTTTATTTAACATTATGAAGGTAACACACAGGGCTTCTAGTATTAACTGCCTAGGATCACCACTTCCATACAAAATGCATATACATGAAGATTCGGCTGCAGTGATACATGTCCAGACACATAAACAATAGTTTTTAAAGTACACAGCAGTGACAACAATATGGTCCCAGGCACACAGGAACGCCAATACTTCATGTAGGGAATCTCGCACCAACTGTTGCCAGGCACACACTGTCAAATGTAGTATTGTAAGCCTTTCATTGCATGGTATTGTTGTTTACAGCAACTAATAAATGTCCTCCACCATGTTCTGTGTAGTGGGAACAGCAGCTTACCATACACACATTTACGAGGCACTGTAGCGCTGCAGCTGTATCTAGCGGAACCTTTGTGTTTGTTTCAAACAAAAATGGTGGGGGCCTATGCATTTGCAACAAAGGAATAATTTTTGTTTCGTAGGTCATACTGCTCAGTAAACCAGCATAAATCTCGACAGTGCAATAACGAAGTTGCCAGCGATAAGAGGGTAGCTATCATTGTTATGAAAATAACAAGGGTAGCCACCCTTTTAATTTTCATAATGGGGAGTGTTATTAATGTCCGTTTGTTATTAGGTTGAAGATTCCAATAACAGAAAACAATTTTCCGCGAATTGTACTTTCATCTCTCCTGGTTTCCGATATTTCGCAAAAATACATTTCAAGATCTCACTTTTCGGGGACTTATTTCGCCCTTAATATTTAGTTTAGGTACAAAGTGTCCTACATATTCGCCCCTTGATTTGCGTAAAGAATCACCTCACAAAGTTTGTCGATCGAATTCAACTATCGTCCCTGCTACTCAGTTGGTAAGTTGATCTAGCATTATGCTAAAGGTAGGAATTCTTTCGTGCGATGATTCCAGCTTCACCTCAGTGGACTGAAATCACATTATATTTTGCTCTTGAAATATTCTAGCCGGAGCTTTAACGAATTAATGACGAAATTACTCGCGCAACTATATACACGAGTTGGACTGAATGCTATTAGTTTGTTTTTTAATATACTTGGAAAATATGTATTAAATTTCATAATATCATTAGGATATTTTATGTTACTCAGCTTGGAAAAATCTCTTATCTAAAGTATTCAGGTAGACCTAAAAATTTTAGTTCCCACGCATCATCAAGGAAAATAACTCATAGATAAACACTAAAAGATAAGAGGATAAGGCTCAGGGCACTAGGTGGTGCTCTGCAAGTTTGTCAGAGTCGATCTCGAGTTCTGGCCTCTTCCAATGGCATCCCTAGTGTGGTTTGCCGTCCATATTCTCCCGCCTACCTTGGTTAAAAAGTCTTGGCGCCCACCGTCTTCTGTACAGACTTGAATGCTGGTTTTCCTCCTGCAGTTTTTATACTGTGATGGCGAAGTAGATGACGTGCAGTGACACTTTTTTGCCTCAGCGTCACTGCCTGCAGTGCTCAGATGTTTGTTCCCTCTCTTCCTCCAGTTCACTAATAGTAAATTACCCCGGTATTTGTTCCACAATGGCGGAGAAAAGCCATCTCAACGCTATATACAGATCGGAGAGTAAACAATCTCTGTTTTATTGTGGGCTGATTGGCATCTGGTCCAGCATGGTGTTTTCTGGTACTGCTTTTGGCTGTGGGTTCTCTTCTCCTCTGCCACATGGGCTGATATCTACCTACATTATATAATCTCTGTGAACTTCCACTCGGCTCTTGTCGCCATCCCTCACGATGTAGGAAAACGTACATGTTCATGCTGGCCCAGTATAGTGCAAACCCAGCACAAAAGGTCTGTGCATCGTCTGATAGAGGATGACTGCATATTTTTATGGCAACGAGGCGGTACCCAATGCCAAAATTGTTTCGAGCGGTAAAGAACCACTCAATCGATGATGAAAGGAGGGGAATAGGGGGTGCGGTCAGACTATTTAAACGGGGTCACCAAGGTGGGCCATCTTTCTTATTTGGGTCGCCATGACCGCTGGTCGCACTGCTGATTTCCATCTAAGAGCTCGAGTTGCAGAAAGACTTCATTGTACAGGGGAGGCGATAAACACAGGGGATCATGATTGGCCTTCCCTGCAGTGCAGGCTTGACTGACCTGTCGAAATATCAAAATATAAACATGTTTATCTTTACCTGCTCGTTAATGTGGATGGTCTGCTTGGAATTAAGGAAGTTTGATGAGTGGGAAGTTTCCGCACCACTTTTCATAATCTACAAACAAGACGACGCCTTTTCTTGAAGGCAGCATGCTCAAGGAATACCTAATTTTTACCACTACCGGCTTGGTCAAGAGTGAGAGAAACATAGCAATTAGAACCGCAATAGAAATAAATACACATTTTTTGTCACCACGACATAATTTATGCATGACATTATATTCAAATTGAAAAATAAAGTTTTCCAAATTATACATAAGTAGGCCTATTCAAATACAAAAAGACTTCGTAAAAACGAATAGTGACAATGCTGTGAAAAGTAACACATTTATTTTCTTGCTTAGGAAATGTTACAGACGAGTGTAAAATTAAATTGTTAAGAAAATCGTAATGTGATTTGTTTACACGAGCAGACAAGAAATAATGCTGAAGATGAACATAATTGTAAGCCAAGAAAATTAAAACTAATATGTATGTATAATTTATAATTTATTAAACATGAAAAGAAAAGAAAGAACCAGTGATGGGAACAACCCATGTTTAATATAATTTTCATTTTAAATATTTGTCGAATGTTTTTGACATTATGATGCCACTGGTGGAGGTTGGGTGGTCAGAAAGGTGGTAATGTGGTTTGGAAAGGTGGTTATGTGGAAATTCTGGAACGAAGTTACCCGGTAGGCGCCATACGTCGCCGTGGCGGCGTCAGTTGAAGATCTGGTAGAGTACGAGATGAAATCTTCTCAGGGTGCTGCTGGCCAATAACCTGGGCACAACATTTCCACCGTGCTGAACCTGCTTGTTGTAGGACATTGTATTGCCATGATGACCTATGAAGTCGTTTCTTTTAAGAAACTCCGTACGCTGTGGAATGTTGGGGCCAACCACACGCCCATATAAGCTAGGCTTTACGCGATGCACACAAATTACACTTGAAACATTACATAACACTGAAGGTAAAATTGGCTGGATTTAAGGGTCCATGCCCTGAAATGCCTTACGGCAATTGAATAACAGGCCTACGTCAGTTCCATAAACTCTTTTGATGCGATGTATCTTTACAAGGTTTCTCCAGGAAACAACTTACAAGCTTGCTCCCCTTTTACTAAGGGGCCAGATTCACACTGCGAAAATTAACATGGCACAAATATGTGATTTAAGTGTGCAATAAAAATCTGAAATACTCCCTGGTCGATGCAAACCTCGGGGAGATGAGAGGAAATATCTCAGGTGGCTAAAACAAAAACAGTTGTGGAAAAATTACATACTATTGGCATTATATGACTGTCGCAAAAAGATGAGAACCGCCCAAGCATGGTAAATGCGACGCCTTCACACTGTCCCTCTGGTTGCTCCTTGCTGACTGCCTTCCTGACATGGCACGAGGGTGGGCGAAAGCAGGCCCACGCGCCACAGAGGGATCTATTTGCACACGTGCATGAAAAGAAATCTGCTTAAAAACTATGTACAAACATAACATTTGCATGGAATATTCTTTTAACAACACGCCCTGGGTGATCAAAATAATATGTGAAATGATGTAGACACATTACTGATGTAGTAAACAAAAATGTAATATAACAATACCCTGTAATAACTGCAAATACTTGGAAATAAAAGGTAATGCTTGCTTTGAAATGTAAACACGTGACAGTGTTTGTGATCACGTGTTCATATTTCCCTGTTAAAACTAATTGGTAGTGTTTTTGTCTTGAGTATCAGTCCATCGGAGTGTTTGTTTACAACTGGCCCTTATCCACGTACATAACACTGCACTGCCTGCTCTCCTTTGCATGCACTCCACCACCACACTCTGGTTGCGTCGCACTGCACTTACACTTTGCAGTTATCTGTATATGAGTATGCCTACATGTTGTGCTGTCGAGGTGTGGTAGGCTGGACTAACGGGCTAAAGGGTTGGGAAATGAGTGGACATCAAATGCATCCCCCTCCTTGTCCCTTTGGAGAAAGTTTGTAAACCGACGATGTTACCTGTAGAACTGGGACGTCCTCGGGGTCCTCCGGGGGTGCAGAACTTTCCTCCAGTGCTAGATGTTGGTAGTGGGTGTTATGGTTGACAGTTCCGCAGGTGGCTGGGGCACACCATAACTGACCACACTGCTGTGGCGGGCGTATGCGCCACCTGGTCCACTACAGGTGGAGAGAGGCAGCGGACCCGCTGCCCTCACTCCTGCCACCGCTGCTGCATTCATGCTGTCTTCTCTGCTTCTCCTACTCTTGCCATTGCTCATTTTCCAGGAGCGACCCGAACGAACTGCCTCTTCTTGCTTGCGTGCATCCCTCGCCTCTTCGTTACTTGCTTTCTCCTCCATGCTGCTTCCTGTCACTGCCATTTCTGGCGCATCCTGCTGGGATAGTCGCGTTTGGGGTGCTGTCTCAACAACGTGTTCCATCTGGTAGGCGGGGGAGCTCGTAGGCGCCGCACAGTCGAATACACCTGGTGAAGCACTCTGCCGCTCCCTGTCAGGAATGGTGGTACCGGGCAATGATGGGTCTTCGGTATTTGCTTCTCTACTCTCCTCCAGAGGTTCGGCGACACTTTCAATGTCATTCCTTCCACCACGGAGCTCGTCTCCGACGTGGCCGTCAGAGGTCACACTGGGTGATACTCTCATGTCGTCCTCTTCCTACTGAATTCCTACTCTTGCAACACCTAGAGGTGCTGCTATACCTTCCCCTTCTCCTCCTGCTCATCCCTGCTCGGCATCGTCGATGCCGTCATGGGGCTGAGGGGCCCCGAAATCAACCAGAAAAATTGCTGCGTGCATCACATCTTCTACCATTCCATTTAGCAGAGGTATCAACGCTGCTCGATATTCTGGTCCTGCGTTTCGGCGATTATATTCAACGCTTCTTTCTCTGGCAAGTCCGGATGAAGTCGTCAGATGAGGTGTATTTTTCTGGTTATGAAAGTGGAAAGAAGTTCGTTCGGCTGTTGCTCCTCTAGCGTAAGCCTGCTCTGTGCCTGCAGTGAACCAAATATTCCTCTGAATTGGCTATGGAAATTCCTCTCATTGATACCTGTAGTGGTTAAATGATCTCCACCAGGACTGTGAGTCTCTGTGGAGTTGCACGCCCACACAACTAAATTATTCTTCTCGACTCACCCCATACCTGGTAAGTCTGGTAGTACAGTTTCCAGAAAGGCGGCTGGGTCTTCCGACAATGTTCCTGAGAATGTAGGCAACATCTGAAATTTGATCAGCATTCTCTGGTGAGTTGTTGTTGTTGTTGGGCACTGAGAGTTCTTTCCGGCATGCTGCTTCTGTGACCGCTAGTTACATTTGATGAACATCCTCACTGTGGCTGGCTGGATATGGCGTGATTGCAGGCAGTGTGAGTTAGGGTGATTGTAATGATGGTAGAATGGATGGATACACTGGTGTCTGGTATAGAGTGGGTAATGGCGAAAAATATAGGTTTATGGGTAAGAACGGCATAGGTGTGGCATTTAAGGCTAGTTATGGAAGGGTCGTCATCCCTAGTGGTGGCTATGCCTGCTCGCTCACCACGTGCGTCCAGCTGATGTTTTGTTGTTGCATCTCCTCCTCTTCCTACATTTCTCAGTATGTAGCACCTTCCTTCCCTGTGTTCTTGACTACTTCCCCTTGCTTGCTTGCGGTTGTTTAGTCGGCTTGAAAATCGTAACATTGTGTCACATTTGGCCTATTTCCCCGTCCTCCTGTAGCACTAAGCATGTTGACAGTATGTTCTTAAAGTCCTGTATTGTTGTTGACATTTTGTTGCGGTAGCAGGTGTGACATGCGAGACACTCGAAAGTTAGGTCACAATGCTTACCATCTCCTCGTTCAAGCACTCTCTGTTACAACTTGCTTGGAAATTTTGGCAACGAAGTACAATTACTCCCTGTCCATCGCACAACATTGTCGCAATAATGTGGAAGGTTGTAGTTCGGCGTGGTCGGCGTTTCGGATTTGACTGTGGTTGTGGTTGGAAGTGGTGTAGTTGATGAGACCATTGTAACCAGTTCTCACGTGTGGTCACGGTTGATCACAGCCCATTTGGGTTTCTGGCTGGGTGGATGGTTACAGCAGCAGCAGCAGTAGTTTGTGCCGTACTCATATTTTGCTACGAGGTCTTGTGGAAGCACTCTAAGACAGTGCGGATAGATGAGCGCCGGTGAGCTGTCATCTATCTGGCCAGCCATAGTTCATTGTGTAAACAGACCCACACGGACATGGAAGCACGGATGGGGAAGCATGGATGCAGAAGTGGGGACATGGAAATTCTGCACTGCATGACGTGGTGAAGTAGTCATGCATCACAGCTGTCCCTGCTCGTAAGGTACAGGGGTCAACAGTCGGTGCACAGGTGACCACCAGCATGCTGTGAGAAGAAAGTGTGGGAGGGAGGAACCGGTTTTGTTTCCTTTCTCCTTGTTCATTCCTCTCCTCCTTCACCACGCATGGCGGTGGCAGCAATGGTTGGGAGAGTGGTAGCACAGGTATGCTCCCCTGGTCAATGTACCCCCTCCTTGGTGACAGGGTTTCGCTGGTTACATCACGCCTGTCACAATGATGTCACAAAATGCCTGCCTTACTCACATCCTTCTCCCTTGTGCTGTTCAAAGGTGGCTGCCCTCATGCTTCCCGCACTTCCTCTGCGCACCACATGCTGGTTTTTCCAGGCATCCACAGTCATCCAGAAGGTGTCCCAAAGCAGTAGCTGGTATCTCCTGTGTTCTCTTGTTGCGGATACACAAGGAATGATAGACAGGAATACTTAAATGGTTGGATTTTGATGTTAAATTTGAAAAAATTGTGAAAATTCGGCTGTTTTGGGTTTTAGGCGGGAATAATGTCCATGTGCGAGGGCGCCATTTTGATGGTGGTTTGTTGGCCAGAAAGATGGTATTGTGGTTTGGAAAGGGGGTTATGTGGAAATTTTGGAACGAAGTTACCCAGTAGGCACCAGATATGGCCATGGCGGCATCAATTGAAGATCTGCTAAAGTACGAGTTTTCCCAGGGTGCTGTGGGCTGATCACCCAGGTACAACATTCCCGCCGTGCTGAACCTGCTTGTTGTAGGACACTTTAGTGCCATGATGACATGAGAAGTCATTGCATTTTAAGAAACTTCCTACGCTGTGGAATGTTGGGGCTAACCACACGCCTATACAAGCTAGGCTTTACATGTTGCACACAAAATTACACTTGAAACATTTCATAACACTGAAGGTAAAATTGACGGGATTTAAGGGCCCATGCCCTGAAGTGCCTTGCTGCAATTGAATAAAAGGCCTACATCTGTTCCATAAACTATTTTAATACTACGTATCTTTACACATTTCTCCAGGAAACAACTTACAAGCTTGCCCCCCTTTTACTTTAGGGCCGAACTCACACTATGAAAATTAGCATGGCACAAATACTTGATTTATAAAAATCTGAAAAAACATCCAAGTCGATGTAAACCTCAGGAAGGCGAGGAACAGTATCTCGGGCAACAAAAAAAAAATTATCCTGGAAAAAAAATTTGCTATTGGCATTACATGACTGTTTCAAAAAGATGAGTACCACGCGAGCGCAGGAAACGAAATGCGTTCACACACAACCTGCCTCTCTGGGTGCTCCTTGCTGACTGCCTTCCCACCATGGCATGAGGGCAGGCGATAGCAGGCCCACAAGCCATGGAGAGATCTACTTTCACACACACATGAAAAGAACTCTTCTTAAAATCTACACACTAATGGTGGTTCGGTGGTCAGAAAAGTGGTAATGTGGTTGGGAAAAGCAGTTATGTGGAAATTTTGGAATGAAATTACCTGGGACACCAGACATTGTAGTGATGGCGTCATATGATGTTCTAGTAGAGCTCAAAGTGAAGTCCTATCAGGGTGCGATGGATCCTATTCTGCAGGATAATGCAGAATAAGACAATATCCTTCTGCCAAATGCGTGAACGCCCATCATGGAAGTATATGTACAGCAGGTCAGCGTGGAAGAGGGGGATGTTTAAATACTCAAACTGTATGAGTGTGTCACGAACGAACAGCAGGACTGGCAATTTTGGTATGCAAAAATCCAACAGTGAGCAGAGAAAGCAGTGGAGGACTGGTGTGTCGTGAGCGGAAGATTAGAATCGTGCTCTGTTCAACACCTGGGAAATGGAGGGTGTTTTTCCCCAGTGTGCGTGGGATCAGGTGCTCGCCCAGTCGCACAGTAGCAGAATAGCAGGACACCCCAGGCTTGGTCAAACAATACGTAATATACAGGAGCATTTCTTTTGGCCTGGTCTCGCACAGAATGCCCGCCGCTTCGTACAAAAATGCCGGAAATGCAACCTGTTTAAAGCTGATAGAGCTGACAGTCGGCAATAGCAACAGCCACACCGCCGCAGAAACCATTCGAGACAGCGTGACTCGACCTCATGGGGCCATACCGCAGAAAAACAACTGCCAAGAGGTTCTTTGTTGTTGTGACCGACAATTTTTCGAAATGGGTGGAAGCACATCCTGTCAGCAGTGCACGCACCACTAACACTGCATAGGTTTTGAGTGAGGATTTTTTCGGCGATGGAGTTTTCTCAAAAACCTACTAACGGATAATGGGAGCCAGTTCATGGGCAAGAAATGGCATAAGTTACGTACTCCGTGGGGAGTACGTCATCTAACAACAGCTGTGTACCATCCCAGGGCCAACCCCACATAGCGGCACAATCAGGAACTGAAAGTGCAGTTGTGCCTCAATGTGGGTGACCAGTATGCAACGTGGGTATAACACCTGCCAGCCACATTGTACACGCTCCACCAACATGTAAATGCCACCACGGGCAAAACCCCTGCAGAAGTACTTACAGGAAGAAACTTGCATATACCAGGTGAACGAAACTGCCCATGTGCAGTTAGCAGCAGCGAGTAGTGCTACCAACCATCACACACGACGCAAACGAGAACAGCAAGTTAGGGAACAACACGGGCTGTATGCAAGACAGTGGTTACCAATTACCACACGACCAACATGGTGCTGAGAACTGGCCAAGAAGTGTACGTACGCATGCACCCGCAGTTCGCAGCCCAGAAAGACTTCTGTGCGGGTATTGCTGAGAAGTGAAGTGGGCCGCACCAGATTGTTGAACAGTAGGGACCATCACCTATACGGTCCGTATCGGCAGGAGAATGGTGAGAGTGCATTGGAACAACATCAGGCAGCAGCTGGGCGACGTCAACGATGAAGTCGATCCCGGGGCCTCTCAGTCCCATGACGGCATCGACAGTGCCAAGCAGGAGAGAGCAGGAGGATAGGGAGAGGTACAGCTAAACCTCTAGGCGACACAGGAATAGGAGTTGTGCAGAAAGAGGCGAAGTGAGAGTGTTACCCAGTGTGACCTCTGACGGCCTCGTCGGAGATGAGCTCCCTAGGGGAAGGAATTTCATGGCAAGTGTCACCAGAACTCCAGAGAAGGGAAGAGACGCAGGTACTGAAGACTCGTCATTGCCGGATATCACCGTGCCTAACAGAGAGTAGCAGAGTGCTTCACCAGATGTGTTCGATGGGGCAGTGCCTACAAGCGCCAATCCGATTTAACCAGTTGTTTTCACAGCACCTCAAACAGGACCATATCCACAAGATGTGCTAGAAGTGGACGAGACAGCAAGCTGCAGGGAGGAAATCGCAAGCAAAATAGAGGAGGAGAATGCACGTGAGCAAGAGGAGTCAGTTCACCTGGGTTGCACACGGAAAGTGAAAACAAGCAAGAGCAAGAGGTGTGGAGGGATAGCACGAGTTCGAGCAGCTATGGCGGGAGTGAGGGTAGGGAGTCCGTTGCCTCACTCCACCTGTGGCGAATACGGCGGCGGATACGACCTCCACAGCAGTGTCGCCAGTGTGGGTGTGCTCCAGCCACCTGCGGCACTGTCAACCACAACCACCACCACAAACAACTAGCACTGGGGGAAAGTGCGGCTCATCAGAGACGGGCCTACTTTTTGCGCCCTGGAAGTCCCAGAGGACACCCCAGTGCTGCAGGTAACGGCGTCGGATTACAAACAGTCTCCAGGGGGTGGGGCGTTTGACGTACACTCGTCCAGCTAACTGTGCCTCGTCAGTGTCACATGCAGGTGCACTCTGCGATTGATCACTATGTAGTGCGACGCAATGGGGATGCATGGGTGCAGAGCAGGTGGAAGAAAACAGGCAGTACAGCATTAAGTATGCGAGCAAGATCCAAGTGTAAATAAACACTCCAGGCAGAGTGACTCCTTAGCCAAAATTATTGAAAGTCACTTTAGTAAGTAAATATGAACACGCAAGCACAAAACACTAGTACGTGTTTCTATTAAAAAGCATTTGCTACTTTATCCTACCAAGTTTTGTAGAGAATAAAGAGTTTTTGTTATGTTATGTTTTTGTTCACCCCCATCAGTGCTATGTCCACCTCATTTCATGTAACGTTTTGATCATCCAGGGTATATGTTGTTGAGATAATATTTTTATAATCATGTGTTATGTTTTGATACATAGGTTTTAAGCAGATTTGTTTTCAGGCATGTGTGCAAGTAGATCCCTCCACGGCACGTGGACCCACTATCACCCGCCCTCTTGCCATGGCGGGAAGTTAGTCAGAAAGGAGCAACCAGAGGGGCAGGTCGTGCATGGACATGTCACACTTTTCCCAGGGAGTATTTTCAATTTACTGCATGCTAAATTCACTTGTAGCACCATGCTATTTCTCACAGCATAACTTCGGCCCCGAAGTGAAATGGTGCACACCTATAAACTGTTTCCTGGAGGAACGTGTAACTCGTGTCACATTAAAAATGTATATGGAACTGATGTTACCTTTTATATTACTGTCGCAATGGGCACCTCAGGGCACAAGCCCTTAAAATCCAGTACATGCCCTACACAAAAATCATAAACCTGTTACATCAACGTCTATTGTGTAGCCACAGTAAACATCTGTTGTCTCTGTGGAGTGTGAGTTTTTGAAATTCCAGATACCAGCAGTACGTTTAATTACCCATATGACTTCAAGACACATCCGCTCATTGTCGTCATAATGGCATTCTGTTTGCCCTAACTTGGTGCTTACGAAATCAATTACTAGTTAGTTTCCATTTTGATCCACCTGACACAGCACTGCACCTACTCCCTCTCGGCTTGCATCGGTCTGCAGATAAATATGTCGGCTTGCATCGTACCTGGCCAGTGTTGTTGTACATTCGCACCATTTTTGCTTGATTTGACGAAAAGAATTTTCAGCTTCAGGTGCCTAATGAATGTGGTGTTGCGGTGAAAGTAGGTGAGTCAAAGTTGTGGTAATTATTGCAAAGTTCTGTATGTGCTCCCTGAGCCAATTAATTAGTCCAAAAAAATTTCCTAAGCTGCTTGCGGATCTTTAGTGTTGGATAATCATCAATTACTTTAAGTTGTTGTAGCTTCGGAATATTTACCTCAGCGTCAATGAAGTGCCCCAGAAAATCAATGCTCGTCTTGCAAATGTGACATTTTTCAGTTGATTGCAAGTCGTTCCAATACTACTGAAAGGTGATGTAAATGCTCATACCAGGTGTCCGACCAGACGATGACGTCGTCGAGGTACAACATGGCATACTCGCAGATTAGCCCCTTCAAGACAGGGACTATCATCGATTGGAAAATGGCAGGTGCACATTTAACTCCAAAAGGCATGGCACCAAATCGAAAACGACGCCCATCTGGCACTGAAAAGAATATTTTCTCCCGGTCTTCCAGCTTTATATGAATTTTCCAATTTCTGTTCTTAAGATCGAGTGACATGACCGTGGCTCGGCCGAGTGAACTAAGCGCATCCTTAACGCTAATGAACGGGCTTAGTGAATTTTGAGTTACTTGGTTGAGCGGCCTGAAATATACGCAAAAACTCCATGTGCCATCTTTCTTTGCCACAAGAGTAATTATTAAGTTATACCGGCTGTTAGTAGGTTCAATAATGACGTTCAACGTTTCCTGTAAGATTTTTGCTTTAATGATTTTAGTTTGATGTGGCAAATAATTGCGATGGCTTGTACATACAGGTTCTTCCGTTAACTGGATTTCATGTTCTGCTACTATTGTATGTCTGAGTGTGTCATGTGTGGTAAATACATCTCTGCTTTCATTTGATAAATTTTGACAGGCTGCCTGATATTCTGCGGGAACATTATTATCAATACTGCTGAGTGTTATTGTTGACAAATTTTCTATTGGTTGTTTATCTAAACTATAGACTGTTCTCCGCTCCTTCGAACCAAAATTTGTCCTATATGCAGCGGGTTCAACGATAGTGTTTTAATCTGCCAACCGAGGAACTCATAAAATTGCATTTTCCCGTATTTCTGTCGTGACAATTGTGGCAGTGGCAGTTTTGATATCTCTTATGTTAACAGTGATTT
Source organism: Dryococelus australis (assembly GCA_029891345.1). Taxonomy (NCBI): domain Eukaryota; kingdom Metazoa; phylum Arthropoda; class Insecta; order Phasmatodea; family Phasmatidae; genus Dryococelus; species Dryococelus australis. The sequence continues at coordinate 315,164,116 of CM056993.1, forward strand.
TTGCTTGTCCCAAGGCAGTACTAATTTGATCCACTGTTGCCAATTTAATGACATAATTATCTTGTGTGACTTCCCATGAATATACAAATTTAGGGTTTCCAAAATTATGTGAGGAGCCGGTATCTACTGGAGCATGACATCGCTGACCATTGACATTGACAAGTATCCTGATGAACTGTTGGTCGCTATTACGAACCTGCTGAATGTAGACTTGTTGTGGTGTCCGACCTGGTATTTGTTTTTGGGAGACTGGGGTGGAAGGAACGTCTGGCCTCTGCACCCCTACACCACATTTCCCTGCTTCCTGTTGGCTGTCTCTCGGATGCTGTCAAGGTGCGGTTTATTTGGGCACCTGTTGTGCCAATGATATTACTCCATCGAACAGTAGTGACATGGTGACAGAGGCGGTTGTGATGGGTCCCACACGCGCACTTGTCGTCTGGCACCACTAGTTGCACCTTGCACTTCGCGCCGCTACGTGTTCTGAAATCTAACCAGATTACACGGTTGGAATTTCTGTATGTTTTGTTTAGGTTAGTCGACACATTTTGGTGGAATTTCGTTTTGCACTGAAGCTTGTTTTGGTGGTTCCCATTGCTTATGGCACCATCGAATGGCACCAGCATCCCGACGTGGTTGTTCATGGCTCCTCTGCAGTAAAATTGTGGCATGCATCACATCTTCAACTGTAGCATTTAGCAAGGGTAACAACGTTGCTCTATAATCCAGTCGCGCAGTTTCAGCGATTACTTCCAACACTTCTTCCTGTAAATTTGGATGAAATCATCGGATGCAATGGTATTTCCGTGTGATGAACGCGGAAAGCAGTTCATTTGGCTGTTGCTACTCTAGCTAAGCCTGCTCTGTGCCTGCAGTGATCCAAATACTCCGCTGAATCGGCTATGGTAAGCCCTGCGGAATTCCTCCCACTTGAGCCCTTAGTGGTTGAGTGATCTCCACCAGAACTGTACATCTGTGTGGAGCTGCACACCCATGCAGCTAGCCCATTACTCACGGCTCACCCCATATCTGGTAAGTATGGTAGTACAGACTTCCAGGAAGGTGGCTGGGTCTTCCAATGATGTTTCGGAGAAGGTAGGCAACATCTGAAATTTGGATGGCGTCTTCGCATACGTGTGTTCTGGTGGGTTGTTGTTATTGATCTTGGACCCTGAGGGTTCCTTCCGGCATGTTGTTCCCGTGACCGCTGGTTACATTTGCTGAACACCTTCACTGTGACTGGCCGGGTATGGCATGATTGACGGTAATGTAGGATAGGGTTTTTGCAATGACAGTAAGACAGATGGATACATTGGTGTCTGGTACAAAGTGGGTAGTGACGGATACACTGGTTAACAGGTAAGAATGGCATAGATGTGGCATTTAAGGCAGGTTGTGAAAGGGTCTTCATACCTAGCTGTTGCAGTGCCTGCTCGCTCACCACGTGCGTCCGGCTGACGTGTGGTTGTTGCATCTCCTCCCATTGCTGTGTTGCTCGGTACATTGCACTTTCCTCTCCTGCATTTCTGACTAATTTCTCTTGCTTGCTTGAGGTTTAATAATCTGCTTGAAAATTATGGCGTTGCATTGCATTTGGCCTGTTTTCCTTGGCTTCCTATTGAGTTAAACACATGGTCAACAAATTCTCCAAGTCCTGCACTGTTGTTGTTTTGTTGTGATCGCGGGCATGACATGCGAGACACTCGAAAGCCAGTCAACTAATGCTTGTCATATCTTTCTCGTTCATGCATTCTCTGTGATAGCTTGCTTGAAAATCTTTGAAACGAAGTATGATTACTCCCTCTCCATCGCACAATAAGTTGTCACAATAACACGGAAGGTTGTAGGTCGGTGCAGTTGAAGTTTCTGGTTTGACTGTGGTTGTGGTTGTGGTTTTGAGTGGTGTAGTTGACAAGTCCATTGTCACCAGTTCTTGGGCGCTGTCGCGGTTCATCGTGGCGCGGTTGCGTGTCTGGCTGGGCGATCGGTTGCAGCAGAGGTAGTCTGTGCCATATTTATACTATGCTATAAGGTCTTGTGGAAGCACACCTCAGACAGTGCGAGCAGATGAACGCCAGCGCGCTGTCATCCATCCGGCCGCCCATGGTTGGTTTTGTTTACACACCTCACACGAGCACGGAATAACGGACTTGGAAGCGCAATGTAGAAGCACGGAAGTGGTAGTTCTGCATTGCGTGGGCATGGATGCGCAGTACAGATGTTTTGGCGTAGGAGATTGTGACTTTCCTGCGTGACGCGAGCAATGGTCAACGAACAGCAGGCACTCAGCTGACTCCAGGTGTGTGGCGAGAGGATGGCACGGGATGGAGGAGAGTCTTTCATTTCTCCTTCCCACTGTTCCTTCCCTCCTTCTTTTCCTCCAGCAGCACAATGTGTCGCGGATGGAGGGGTGGTATATGGTGCACATACAGCTCCTTTCTCCTGCTGACATGCTGGAATGGTGCAGCTAATGTCATGTCTACCATAAGATGGCTGCCTTCCTCTTGTCCTTCTCCCTTGTGTTGTACATTGGTGGCTGCCCTTGCACTACCTGCGCTTTCTCTGATGTACCACATGCCAATTTTTCCCAGTGTCCACAGGCATCCAGCAGGCATCCCTACACTGTAGACGGCCTCTTCTGCATTGTCTCATTGTGGGTATACAAGTAATAATCGACAGGAATACTTAAAAAGTCGGATTATTAGTGTTGATATATTTTGAAAAATTTTGGAAATTTTTGGCAGGTTTAGGTTTTAGGTAGGAATAATGGCCACATGGGAGGGCGCCATTTTGACGACAATTCGGTGGGCAGAAATGTGGTAATGTGGTTGGGAAAAGTGGTTATGTGGAAATTTTGGAACTAAATCACCCGGGGCACCAGACGTCACAGTGACGGTGTCAAATGAAGTTCTGGTAGAGCACGGAGTGAATTCCTCTCACGGTGCGTTAGGCCGATCACCCGGACACACCATTCCTGCCATACTGGATCTGCTTGCTGTAGGGCACTTTAGTGCCAAGATGACCTGTGAAGTCGTATTTAAGAAACTTCCTACGCTGTGGATTGTTAGGGCCTACCACACGCCCATAAAAGCATTACTTAACACAATGCACACAAAAATTACACTTAAAAATAGCTCCAAATAGTGAAGGTAACATTGGTGGGATTTTTAGGGCCCTTGTCCTGAGGTGCCTTGAGGCAGTCGAATAAAAGGTTACGTCAGTTCCATAAACACTTTAAATGCGACACAAGTTACACGTTCCTCCAGGAAACCGTTTACATGTGAGCACCCTTTTAATTCGGTGCCGAAGTTCTGCTGTGAAGAATAGCATGCCACTACAAGCGAATTTTGTATGCAGTAAATTGAAAATACTCCCTGGAAAAAGCATGATGAGTCCATGCACGACTTGCCCCTCTGGTTGCTCCTTGCTGACTAACTTCCTACCATGGCGCAAAGGCGGGTGATAGCAGGCCCACGTGCAGTGGAGGGATCTAGTTGCACACGCGCCTAAAAACAACTCTGCTTAAAACTGCATATCAAAACAGAATACTTGCATATAAAAATATTCTCTCAACAACATATACACTTGGTGATCAAAACGTTACGTGAAATGAGGTGGATATAGTACTGATGGGTGTGAACAAAAACATAACATAACAAAAAATCTTTAATCTCTGAAAAACTTGGTAGGGAAAAGTTGCATATTCTTTAAATAGAAACACGTAACAGTGTTTTGTACTTGTGTGTTCATATTTACTTGCTAAATTGACTTTGAAGCATTTTGGCTAGTGTGTTTTCTTTACACTCGGGCCTTGCCCGCAAACTTGACGCTGCACTGCCTGCTCTCTTTCACCTGCTCTGCACCCATGCATCCCCGTTGCGTCACACTTCACTTGCACTACTCAGTGATCAATCGCAGAGTGCACCAGCATGTGGCACTGTCGAGACGTGGTCGGCTGGACAAACGAGCTTGAGGGTAGTAGAACGAGTGGACGTCAGTACAAACATAACACTTGCATGGAATATTCTCTTAACAACACACTTGCCCTAGGTGATCAAAATATTACGTCAAATGATATGGAGACATCACTGATGCAGATTAACGAAAACATAACGTAACAAAACTCTGTAATAACTGCAAAATCTTGGAAAGAAAAGGTAACGTTTGCTTTGAAATGTAAACTTGTGACCGTGTTTGTGATTGTGTGTTCATGTTTCCTGTTGCGCCAGTGCGTTTGTTTACAATTGAGCCTTGCCCGCATACGTGATGCTGCACTCTCTGCTCTCCTGCACCTGCACTGTGCCATCGCACTCAGGTTGTGTTGCACTGCACTTACACTTTGTGGTGATCAGTCACAAAATGAGCCTGCATGTTGCACTATCGTGGTGTGGTCGGCTGGACAAATGGTCTGAAGAGTAGGAGAACGAGTGGACGTCACCATGTTTTCGAAAATTCATCCACCAGTGATTGATACACCAATGTACAACAGTTAAGGTATTTTTCCAACATCAGTTTGATTTTTAGCAGTGTTTTCGTCTACTTTCAGACACATATTAATATCATCACACAAATTTTTAAGATATATCGCCCATTTGTAAAACTCGATGTCCGAATTATTTTGGTATATTTTGAAATGCTTGAAAATTACGAGCTGTGGGTGTGATAACTTTTCTTTTTCAGAGAAAGCGTTCGAATATTCATCGGTTAATGTCTTAGTGCAAATCCACAAGACCCACAGAATTTTCAGGCCTGTTGAACTGTTTAATCAATCTGTTTACCGGACTCAACCGAAAGAAAGTGTAATTTTCGAATTCCGGTTATATCTGATGCACCGGTCAATTTTCTTATACGCGGATTAGTGACTATAAGTGTCATGGCGCAGCTATTATGTATTTTAAGATGAATTTATATCATTTTAGTATATCAGTAAACATTTAACATCCGATGTGCGAATATTAATATTGCGTGTTTATGTTGATTTACAATTTTTTAGTTTCAATTAAGTTATGACACAGTGTAATGCATCATATTTTGCTCATTTTATTGTTCGTGTAATTTTATTTTAAACAATTACATTTTACAGGATGCCGTTTTTTTGTAAATAAGTTTTATTAACGCAGTGCTATCTATTTTGTGCTTCTTAATTAAGGGAACTATACTTTTAATACGCGATTTATTTTTAATATTTATGGTAAGCAAATTTGTGGAATTACAGGAAAACTTAATATTCTACCCAATACGTTAAGAAGTACTGAAGGATATAGAGAATGTGCAGAGTTTGTGATAAAGTTCCTGCAATTACTAATGCAAACCATGCAAAATCTACTTCATTAGCTTCTTCATCAGACAATAATTTCGAGCGATAACTGCTTGTAACACATTTCCAAGTACTCGTCAACGCTCTGTATTCAAAACAACTCACTATTTTTGCTCTTTGTTGTTCGGAGTGTCGTCGTTATGAGCAGGATCAGAGACCAACGCCACCGTAACAAACCTCTTTGTACAGTGTATTGTATACATTGTGCAATAACAACAAATAAAAACAAGCAGACAGTAGTCCTATTTTAAATACATGGGGCGTAAGAATAAACCTGTCAGTAGCTTAGGTAGGTCATTAATAAGGGATAGATTTGGTAAAGCTGGAAACGGGAGAAGAAGCCGGGATGGCGATTCGTTGGTAAGTTTGTATAATTGCGTAAGTGGAAGTGTTATTCAACAATTAATAGGTTAGGTTTTTGTCATTGACTTTTTTTTTGGGCCGATAGCATGTCACAGATTACAAAAATAATCTAATAAAGATATAAATAATCAAATTAAGTAAACATGTTAACACCTAAAAATAATTCAATTGTGTTAGTAGCCTACATCCCATCCAACAGTAGATAGCAGATAACATATCATCTATAGCCTAAAATACACTAAATGATAGAGGAAATTGGTTCATAGAGAACGAACTAGTACTCGAAATAATACTATAATTTCAAATTGGTACAAGGGGCAAACCATGGTAGGAAAAAAAGGCTTTGAAATAGATGACCATTTAAATTGGAATGTACATGTAAGCAACACTGCAAACAAACTTGTAAGTGTCTGCTATTGCTTACGGATAATCAGACAGGTTATGTCAACTGACTTCTTACGATCAATATATTTAGCTTATTTTTTCACTCGTTGAAGTGTTAAGGCATAGTATTTTGGCGACAGTCTACATTTGGTATTCGGATATAGATGGCAGGACAATCACTTTATTTACGTTTGCTCATTTTTTTACATGCACATTAGATCTATGAATGAAGTTTTTGCAGTTTAACTAAGCAGTATACAATTTTTATTTCATAATGTATTACAGTATAAAACCATATAAGTGAAATAATTGTTTTGCCATGAATTTTTCCATTTGCGCAGCTTTACTTTGCATTTAATCGGCTAATTCATCGTTATTTATTTAATAATAACTACTAATTACATACCCCTGCTGATTGGTAGCTGATCAGCTGCCGGCCCTGAGTGAAAAGTTAGTTAACTTGCTCAGCACTGCACTGCACTGCTCTGCACATAGGCACTGATGTCACAGATCATGTGAGCTAGGCTAATCACATTTCAGAAATAATGCACTGCATGCTATCAGCCCAATGTAGCAGAGCCTTAACAAGTATCTGTTCCAAATTGGACTGTTTGTGTTTTTCCAGAACTGTCAAAATCACGTGCTTTGATATGCTAGTAACCACACTATTGTTGAAATAATGCATATAAACAATTATTTTAACAATTCTTGAGTAATTTTTGGGGACATGCATAGAAGACAAAGCCTAGTCTTAATTTATTTTCATTCTGTGATAATTTCCATTGTGAGATAGAAATTTAGTTTAAAAACCAAACAATTTATATTAATGTGGAAAAGTCTAAGAAAAATGTCTCCCAAACACCAGAATAACATCAAGTGGGTTATAAAAAAACTAAAAAGCATGCATTCAGAATACACTCAAGTAACAAACGATTAGGCCTACTCGGACATTCCCACTTCATCCTTTTTTCTACATTACAAAAAGATTTATCAGAAACAGGATCCCAATAATCCAAAAATAGTATAAAAGCAAACATAATTTAACCACTTACTGGGTTATAATAAGATATCAATGGAGATCCAGGCCCAATATTGGCAGTTTAGTTAGGGATACCAGTCCCGTGTGTAGTACTCCTGTTTGCTCTGATTTTGGTGGTGATGCGGCGTGGTGTGGACTCCACGTGGTACTGGAAGCAGTCGAGAGCCATATTGACCCACAATTACCGCACATCAGTCAGAGCAGGATCCACAGTTGACGTCCGAGGTCAGGCAGGTAACGTCAAGTCCATAGAGTGCTCATTGAACCACTCTGTCACAGTTGGGAAGTGGTGGACCGGTGCATTGTCTTGCTGTAGGTACAAGTTACCTGCAGGGTGCTGTAGGGGCAGAAATGGGTGCACATGATCTGCTAGAGCAGTACAATGAGACATGCACCAAGGGATGCATTTCATCCCATGTAAACAGTCCCCATATGAGTATACCACCACCAGCTTGAATTGTACTCTGCTGACACAAGGAATACATTGCCTCACGTGCTTGGCAACAATATTGTACCCTGCCATCAGCATGTATAGGCTGTTCAGGGTAAAATGAGCACTTTTGAAAGCCCTGCTTAAGATCTACTTGTATGCACATTGTGCATTATTCCACCTCCTGTAAAATTAACATTGCCATGGACCTCGTCACTTTATTAATGCGTCGGTGAAGTGAAAGTGTGAAATTATTAGAAAAGTAAATATTTTATAAATCTTCTCATTTTTACACTTTGATGCATTAAAAAAAACAGAAAGCAAAAGAAATAATTTCAGTTATCACAAATGGTTAACACCTTTTATTCTACGTTAATATATTAAACTACTTTCCCGCCATTGTTACCAACTTTAATGGTTGTATGTCACTCAGTGTGCCCGTTAAAATATATGCAGGTAAGGGCAGTGACTTTTTTCTAAGGTTGATTTCAAAAGTGCTAACTGTATCGTGAACAGCCTTTACCAATGTGTAAAGTAACTCATCCATCCAGGCAACCTTTTTCTATGCATCAAGGGTCCAATGGCTGTACTCTTGCATCCACGTTATTCATTGAGCCTTGTCATGTACCGTGAGCAGAGCTACCCTAGTGGGGTGATGGCTTCTGTACCAACGAGGAGATGGTTCTGGATGGTAAGGCCTGTCACGAGTCGTCATGGTCCAGCATTGAACTGGCGAGTAGTTCATTGCACTGTGGCCTGTGTATCTGCTGCAGACCAACTGAGCTAGCAGATAGCGGCCCCTCTGTCGATACATCACTGTCGGTATACGTTCTGGCAACATCCCAGTCATGTGTGGCTTGACACTTTCATTTGACAGGGTGCTCACAGTGCAGTTTCACCAATAGAGAAGATGTGTCCAATTAACTGCTCATGAGTGCATTTAAATTTAAATTAAAAGTTGCACGCAGAAGAACATATAGCCAGGTTAATTGTATGAAAACATCCAATTCCAACATAAGACATTCATAAGAATTTGTTTGTTAATACTCAGAAACACAAATAAAATTACAAGAAAAATTTTGAAAACGTAACACTATGTACATAACAAGCAGTTTAGATACGAAAACTCTGCAGATCTAAAGCAAACATATTGTAATAGAAAGGTAAAAACTAAAAATAAATTTTTTTTTTTCTACGAACATTATTGAAAGTATTCCAGGACCATCAGTCTCTGCCGTTGATAGTAATGTAGAATTATAAGCACTGAAAGAAATGAAAGAAGGGAAGAAACATGCAAAATAAATTAAATTACCCGACATCTGTTTTAGTGTATTGCATTTTAAGCCCACAGTTTCTAAATATCTGTGGCCCTCCACAGTACATAGTTTTCAGGAAGTATAATGCGAATTATAGTGAATGATCAGAACTCTTCTGTAGACCCAAAAACGTACCACTTTTCATATCTTCTCTTTAATCTGGAAAGTAGCTAATATATGTATTACTGAATAACCAAAATTGAAACAGTCACTGTAAAAATTATATTTAATTACTTTTTGTTTTAAACCAGCTGTAACAAATTAAGCATAATTTACATGTTCACAGAGCACAACAATTGACAGTGATAAAAAATATTTTCTGGTACTTGTGAGGACTATGAAACTGCGCGTCCAAGGTCAAGAAGCAAGGGAGCGATATGGGCGACACTAACATGCACGCCTAGTGCCTCATTGCTCTTATGCGCAAGGCGTGCAGTGTTTCTGTCCTAACACTTTACTGTCTAAACTAGATCTGTAACTGTGGGGTTTTATCACACACGATGAAAGTACACAGATCAACTACCTGCGTATAATATTACTTTTCTCTTATCACTTAGAGAAACTTCATAGACAAGCTTTAAAAATGTGATATTTGACCATTTTCGCTATTTTTTTTTTCTCCATTAATGCACTTTGTGTGATCAGAGTAAAAAGATAGCAACATAGTCAATAGTTTCTTATCCTTTCTGGCAAAACTTCATATTTCCAGAACATTTATTTACCAAGACACGTTTATGCACAAGCTATTTCACAGAAAATGTTTCAGTACATAGGACCCTTATACCATAGTAAATTTTACCCAGTAGAAATGAAATGTGTGAAACTATATATATTGAGGTACTTAAATTATTATTTTTAATCTTCATGAGACTTAATTATTCAAACAAAATTAGTTTAAGTGATGTATATAAAAGTTACAAATATAACCTGTATTATTTAAGAAATTTAATTTGCCATGTATTTTGGTGATATGAAATGAAGCAAGTTTTAAGTTTAATATGTTTATAGCGTGTGCTTGAGTGTAATTTTGTCACATTGTGATATTTGCTAATTTGTAATAGAACACATTTTTTTTCTAGCTCCACACTTCAGAAATTGCAGATGGCTATGATTGGGGAAGGTTAAATCTTCAATCAGTTACAGAAGAAAGTTCATTTAAGGAATTTCTTTCAACTGCTGAGTTGGCAAATACAGAATTTCAGGTATGTTCCTGGAGTTGGGCTGCTAGGTTACGGAAACAATAGGTTTAACGTATTTGTGCTGTCCTTCAAACATAAGTGTTGAGAAAGACTGATCCCCATCAGTTTTTTAGAACTACAGATATTTCACAGTAGGCCTGATAGGAGTGCATATTTTGTATTTGTTTTTGATAGATCAATTACAGCATTGTTTAGAACATTTTCTAAAGTCTGTATAGTTTGATTTCTGTTGCATTTTTTCTTGTAGTTACTGCATAATCTCTTATCTTTGTGTGTTGGTTATCATTTAGAAGATAATAGAGGCAATGAAACTTTCGACAACTTAATGTTTCAGAGACCATTATTTTTACTCTTTTCTGCTACAATGTCAGTACTTTCTGTGAAAAAAACGTGTGCCGAAATGGTTATAAACCTATAATGGTGCAGAGGAAGTCTTGTTTAAGTATTTTTATGTAGTTATAGAAAGTATGTATTTACATGTACGTAACCTGCTTTTTTTTTTTTTTTTTTTTTTTTTTTTAAGTTGTTAAATATTTGCGAGGTGGTCTTAGTCGTTATAAAAGTTAAAGGGATGACTGTTGCCTGCGGCTGCAGCTGGAGCCGTGCGTGCGACTGCTGTCAGTACTGTCGCTGTCGGCTCTGGCAGTCACCAGTAATAGTCACAGGGGGTTTTTTATAAGATGTAATACAGCAGCCAGTCAGTGCATGCAGAGATGGGCGATAGCACAGGTGATGTATTTCATCACAAGGCTTATATGATGATACATAGTAGTCAGGAGTGTAACTAGTAAGTTAAACAAGATGGGAATATTTTGGGAAGGAAGGAGGCGTTTCAATACTAGAAAAATTAAAATTGTAATTTGGCAGGATCATAATCATATTTTTTTTTTTTTTTTTTGTTAAGAGGGGAGGAAAAGGAGTTGTTCCTTCTCACTCAATGTTGCATGCAGACATATCCACAAAGATTCACATCTTGTGTGTGTCAAAAACCTTGTTCCTGTTTACGTGGCTTCACCATTTTGTTGCGTCATCTTCGCTGTCACAATTCCAACCGCAGTTGCCTGTGTGGCCACAGCCGCGCCTTGGATAACACACGTTAAGAATTGGTATGGAGGGGACAACTTCCTATGCCTGATGGAGCATTGTTACTACTGGTAGTGATCTGCTTCTCTGCACATCCAACACAGAGATTACATCACCATGTGAGAAGGCGATATTGGTCTTGTACAAGAAAGATGGAGATGTTGCGCCACGTGTGCACATAATGCTAGCACACGCTGTTTCGTCTGTTCTTTAGATCTTATTCAGACTCCACCTAGTGCAGATCTGTGGGATCTATTTCGGGGGGGGAGACTGCTACCTGAGGGGTGGGGAGCTGTGCATTACATTCACACTACATGTTTACCAGTAAGATTTAATTTTAATGCAACATATGTATGCCAGTACTTAGTGTATATGTTATCTAAATATATTTTAAAATGTCCTGTTTCTGTACTCAAGTGTTTATTTGAATACTGCATTATTAATAATGTAATTGGTTTCAAGAGCAATCACATTTTATCCAGTGTAAAGTCAGGCTGTAAGGGAGGGGCTTAAGCCCCCTTGGATCAACGCCTGTCACCACTCCACTTCACTATGCTAGAAGAATTGCAGCAACACTTGTTACTCCCATATGGTTGAATCAGTCTCTCCTAATGCCAAGTATAACATAATGGAGTATCTGCTTACCTTACATCCAGGGTATAGCATTAGAGAGTACAGTTAATTGGACAGGGTGACTAGGAAAAGTAGGATGAACAAAAGACGCATCCTATAAAAGGAGTTCAATTTATCGTCACTTCAGTAGCAGTAGGGTTGTACCGTAAGACACCTGAAGCACCACTGTTGTAATGTGGTCATTGTTTTTGGGGACATTGCTAGTAAGTCACATTAGTGTTAGTAAGCCACATTTGTGTGATGTACTAGCTATGCCCTATGGTTGCCTATAGGGACATGACACTAAACAAGGGTCTTGTAGGGAGTGGATTTATAGAACTGCTGCCTTGTTTATTAGCTGTGTAGATTATTGGATCATGAAGCAACTGCAAGCTCAGCAACCAAACTTGGCTTCTCCAGTTTAGGCTTCTTAAGAGAGTGGATTTCGGCTGACGGAATTATGATGGATCATTTGGCATAGTAATTAGCGGGACTCTGGAAGGGTATCACCGTTGCAAATAAATCCTGCAGGTGTTTACCTATACTCCTCACAGTGTCCCAGCGGGGTCACTCCCGGATTTTTGCGTGTGGGAGTCGTGCTGGATGATGCCGCTGGTCTGCGTGTTTTCTTGGCAATCTCCTGTTTCCCCCGCCCTTTGAGTCCGGCGTTGCTCCATACTCACCTCGCTTCACCCTCATCGGCTCTCAAGACCTTGATGTTATGAACTGCTCAAATCTGTTCACTGACTCCTCACAGTGGACCCACCCTGTGGCTGAATTTGGGTAGGTTTATTTTTATGGAAGAAGTTATGTGGAGCAAGACACAGAGCTGGTTGGATTCACAGTTCTAACTGCTTCGAAAGGCAAAGTAATATACACGAGCAGGTAGCTTTATGAGTAAATCATGGAGCTGCTACTTCTGTGATCAGTCACACAGATCATGGAAACATGAAATCTCATGACAGAGCATCCCTGCAAAAAATGTTCTGTATTTGAGATTTGTCCCTGAAGGAAGTGTGTGTGTGTGTGCGTGTGCGTGTTTTTGTTTTTTTTTTCCCCGTTGAACATCAAGTGGATGGTAAATATTGAGACATGGAGACATGTTGGAATTCTTCTTTAACTAATTTTTAAGTCTAGTCTTAACAGTTCTGTAAAACTATCATTGTAGGAATTGAACTGCTGGTGTTGATGTGAAAACTGCTGTTTAGAAATATATGTAATGTTTAGCTCATTCATATGAAGTTACAGTAGTATGTGCAAAACATTTTACAGTTTTGTTCACCATGTATGCTGAATTCATAGCATTGGTAATATATGTAAAAATTAGTTTTATCTTTCTGTCCTAAAGGCTGAAAAATTAAACATCACCTTTGTCAATCCCAAAAGTGGCATAGGCTTGTTGTCAAAGGAAGAGCGTGAAAAAGTGAAGCAAACCCAGGATCGCAATGCTCAGCTACTTGGGATCCCAAGACGGTGAGGCACCTTGATAGTACTATGTACTCAGTATAATGTTTGTGCTAACATTTATCAAAATTTTTGTTAAGAACTTGTATTTATCTTTTGTTCACATTATCAGTTTTGTCATCCCTATTTTATCTGTTGCATTGCATAATTGAAAGGACAGACAGACTAGTTTAGATTGTTGCTTAATGTGCTCTATTCTGCCTACCTTTTGAATTGCAGCACTCTTTAAAGTAGTGGCTTGTAATTTGGAAGTAGGTTCTGTACTTGGAAGTCGCAGAACAGTGTTGTGGTATGGTAATTAATCTGAATCACAATTCAGCCTGAAGTGTTTCTCCTGAATTGTTGCGTGCAGATGTACATATTTTATTAATTCCCCATTGTGAAAATATATGAATGTTTACAGTAAGGCCTGAATGCAGTCAAACATAGGAAATCTGTATTCCACTGCAAGTGTTCTACTCACTTCCATGAACCAAAGTACGCTGATATTGCAATTCAAGTTGTAGGTGTAGGTGACAGTTTTAAATGTAATAAATTATCATAAATAGTTCGAGTGAGTTCAAGTTGACACAGTCCTCGCATCATAAAGATTTTTTTATGTAAATGTAGCCTAAATCATTGTCAGTTTTTTACAATTGGTAGGACTTGAACACACAAGCTCAGTGGCAAGTAGGTACATACTTGACATGTTAATAGTCATCCTTACCTGTTTTTAGCCTGTGGTGGGATCAACTTAGTTAAATTCCTTTCTTCCTCGCTCCCTCATCCTTTTGCTCCTCCCTTCTCTTCTTTGGCCTTCCTAGCCTTTTTCCATTGTACTTCAGTTCCAATATCCTTATTGTCAACTTCTCACTTCCCATCCTCTTGACATGCCCATACCATCTCATTCTTGCCTTCTCTACAATCTCTGCCAGCCCCTGTATATGTACTTTCTCTCATACCACTTAATTTTGAAATCATTCTCTCCACTTTACCACCATCATGTTGCTTGCAAATTTCATCATCATTGTGTCTTTCTTTCCATCTTCTTGTCCATTATCTTTCGACTTACTTTTTGGCATATTAGGTCATCTGTGGGTATACTAATTGTTTGTGCTGTTGCTCATATTCTTCAAATGTTACTCTCCCCTCAACAGCCGCCACACAGCAACTGAGATGGCATGCACTGTAATTGAAATGTTTTTTTTTTTTTTTTAAGAAAAATGGAACTGGTTATTTGACTTTTATTTAAATAATATTTTTGGTTAGTATTTACTGTATATGGTATCCACAACATTGCAAAAATATGAACACATATAAAAAATATCGTAATAATGTTTTAATAGGAAATGTGTAACAAAGTTTTGTGTTGTACGTTACGAGCCTGTTTTACACTAAACTAATTATTTCAGTAATTAAAAAGTAGGTTAAAACAATTTTTTTTATATGGCAGTCTCCTGTTGATTAACTTATTTTAGTTTCTGAACAGACCTTTTATTAAAATATAGTCTGTACAAATCATAGCTTTATTGATCATACTTAAAATATTCTTTTGCTATCTGCACTCGAATAACAAAACAAGCTTTTCACTTTTTTTTTTATATAATATCTGGCCATGGAGACAACAAAAACATTGTGTAAGTATTGTACAGCACATTTCCAGTTACAGAATAAAAATGCAGAAGTATACCATAGAACATTGTACTCTCAGGTTTTCGCTCATCTGATTTCAAACGTATAAACTAGAGTTATCAAGATGTTAACTGAAGATTTCTCCACGTGCTATAGAACATGGCAAAATATAATATGCATTCAATATAAAGAGGGCATATAGATCAATATGCCCCCTTTACGTAGATCAATTCTTTTGCTGATAGAAACCACCAGCAGAGCAGGTGTTCAAAGTAATGCAATGTGTCTGTTTCTGAGGGGTGTGTGAACATGGTCGCAGGCCGAAGTGGAATGTGGGCATGTCAGCGGAGGAACTGCAGGCAGCAGAGAGAGAGGATTTCCTGCAGTGGAGACGTCAGCTGGCCCAGCTACAGGAGGTGGAAGGCCTGCTGCTCACTCCCTACGAGAAGAACCTCGAGTTCTGGAGGCAGCTCTGGAGAGTGGTAGAGAGGAGGTGCGCCACACATTGCTTGAATTCATGTTGCTGGCTGTTCTAGCTCTGAATGTGGAATGGCATTTTGACAGCCTCTGGGGCCATGGTGATATAGTGGTTAGACCACTCTCCTCCTACCTAGGCGAACTGGGTTCGATTCCCGTCAGGGTCATTCCAGAACTTTTGCATGTGAGAATCATGCCAGACCATGCAACTGGTCACCGGGTTTCCTCAGGGATCTCCAGTTTCTCCTGCCATTGCATTGCGACGCTGCTACATACTCACTTTGTTTCACCATCATCAGCTTTCAAGACCTTGATGTTAAGAGCCACCAAAATCTCTCCACTCCATTTCACAGCCTCTCTTAAGGCGTTCGCCTCCCTAAAGCTTGAACTGTATTGCAGCATGTTTTAAAAATGTGTTTTTTTTTTTTTTAATTAAACTATTAAACGTGTCCCCAATATGTTTACCTACAAAAAGATAATGTACCCCAGACAAAAACTAAATGGTACTTTTAAAGATATCATACATGCTATAAATTTTATTTTGGAGTCTTCCTGCCTTACTAGAACTGTCTTGTTCAGACTGCTGTAACCTAAAACATACTACCGAAACACAAATGGATTGATGATAGGAGCCTGCATTGAATCTTGCTAGACACTTTCCATCAATAAAATGGTAGGTTCATCACTGAAAGTCCCACAGGTACACGCAACACAACGAGAACACTACATGCCTCAAACATGAAAACAGCTCCAGGTAGGCTCTTTAGCATGCAGAAATAACGCACAGTCTATTAAACAACAGTATATTAAAGGTCACTGCTGTATTTTTATATTTAAAATGATTGAAATCTTCCACATTATATTAATTAATGGATTTCAAGGTCCATAATGTGTGTGTGTGATATATTTAATAAATAATTATATATTATACTACACAGAATATTAAATATTTTATCCCACTACAGGTTTGAAAGTGTAGAAATTAAAATGTTATTTGTTCACAATAATTAAAGGGCTAAATGCTACTGAATCATATTGTAATCACAAACAATTGTTTAGAGATTTGGGCCGGGGCTCTTCATGAGATCTGAGAGTTGATGGTGAAGTGAGGTGAGAATGGAGCAGCACTGGAATGCAAAGGCAGGGTAAACGGGAGATCCCCGAGGAAACCAGCCAACTAGCAGCATCGTCCGGCGTGTTTCCCACTTGCGAAAATCCAGCAGTGACCCAGCCGGGACCACATGCAGTATTTTTAAATATTGAAGATTTTTTTAATTTCTGAAAAAAATTATGACGTATTTAAGTAATTAACTTATGTTGCACAGTAATTTGTAAATACCTTCAGTAAATTGTATTTCTATCATTATTGATATAAAATTTTTGACAGAAATTTATGTCTGCACCAAAATATGATGAGATACACTTGCATGTACGTTTTCTTTGTTCTGGTACAACCCACAAAAATGTTCAAGTTCAGTCTTGTATTAAAACAATTTAATGTGATTCTTAAACACATCACGGACCATTTTCACGTGTATCAAAGAATTGTCAAGAAATTTAGTTGTGTAACCTTGTGGAGTCCATATAGTCTCCCGGTGCATTGGGATTTTGCTAAAGATGAATTCATTCAAGAAGACTGACAATATTTCATTGTACACGTAGCAATTAGGTTTTCTTGGTATATGTTTCTTTTTCTTTCATAGCTCATGAGTAGACTTTCATCTCTTCAGCACATTCATATCAATAAAACATTGGATTATATATAGGGTTTTAGTTGATGTACCAAACCATACCAGACACGTTCCATTTACATATTATTTTTGAAGGGTTTTTTTTTTGTGTGGTTGCTTATATTTATTATTTGTGACATGTTGGCAGGCATTGCAGCTATTTTACTAATGGCAACATTTGTGAGTAGTAGCTGTTTATCATATTGGTTCCTAATGTTGATTTGCGAAGGTGGGGGGGGCGGGGGGGGTTGTGTGTGCGTGTGTGCGCGCGCACGCGTAATATATACCACACACACACACACATATATATACTGTACATACACTCATTTTCACATCTATATATATATTTTGTTATGAATTTTGATGTGGAACAGCACTGGTAATGGTATTATAGTAGTCGTATTGAAACAAAAATTTGCAAAGTATGCTTTTACTGTCATAATTTAAAACTACATACACCATTAAGTCATGAAATTAAATGTTGTGTCAGCCGGGTGGCACTCTGTTAGGACTTGGGGGTCCTTCTTTTCTGTTTCGTTCAATGTCCTTAGCTAAATTGCAGCAACACTGTCGCATGTACCCGACATCCTCCTGTCCTTGTTTATATTAAATAATTTTAAATGGCGGCCAAGGAATGTTGTGGATCTGTATAGTTATGTTTAATCATTTTGATTGATAGCCTACCTTAATTGTAACCAAATTTCCACGTGTATTTATTGACTTAAGCACATTCTAAATATTTTAAGGAATTAATTTTCAAATGTCTTTAGAAATGTATCATAAGAGCTTTCACATTTTGCATAGACTTTGTAGGTTACATGTTTTACCTCGCAGCTCGCAAAGCAACATCCAGAGAACAGCTGAAATACAGTAGTGATATACTACAGTATAGTTGAGTTTGTTTACTTTTTAAAAGTATTTGTAACTTCCCAAAGTTGCTGTGCCCGTATTATTATTTTCCATTCAAGTAAACAGAACAATGCATACGTCACAGTGGAAGAGTAAAAAAACTGCGCATATACACAGTGCTTGTTTGTATTACCACTGTCCGCTGTAGTTAGAATGCAGTGCCAGTGGGCACAGACAAGTGAGAATCTTTCAGGGCCCAATTTGTAACGTTGAGTGTCCTCTCTTTCCGTAGAGATAGTGTTTGTTGTGCAGTATAGAGTTCTAGTGTTCTGATCTCTGCTGCACTTGTTTTTGCAGTGACGTGGTGGTCCAGATAGTTGATGCCAGAAACCCTCTAATGTTTCGCTGCAAAGACCTCGAACAGTATGTTTTGGAAGTGAGCCCCAACAAGGGGAATATGATCCTCGTCAACAAAGCAGACTTCTTGACCCAAGAACAGCGTGAAGCATGGACCCAATACTTCATAAAACAAGGTGTGCTGGTTGCATTCTTCTCTGCCCTCCTTGCTGGAGAAGAGAAGGAAGAAGATGAAAATACTGAGGATGTCTCTGACAGTGAAAATACTGAGTATGACTCTGACAGTGAAAATGCTGCTGCCAGAGACTTATCAAAAGTTGAATTAAATGAAAGCGGAGATAAAGATGGTTATAACGGTGGCATTGATTGTGAAAGAAAGCAGGATGAACCTGAAAGTAAGGATGCTGTAGATTCTGATTCTGTCATCACAACCAATGACAGTACAGCACCTGTTGGTTCTGATGCTACAGGTGGGAATAATTTGGAATGTCATGAGAATAGAAGTGATCCAAATTATGCAACTACCACTACTGAAGATCAAAGTGTAACACAAGAAATTGATGAGAATCTTTCTAGTGAAGTTCAAAAACAGGCAAAACTGTTGACACGTAGCGAGCTGATAGCCCTGTTTCGAACATTGCACTCGGGACCTAAGGTAATGCCAGATGTGACCACTATAGGCTTGGTGGGGTATCCAAACGTTGGCAAGAGCTCTACAATCAATACATTGATGATGCACAAAAAAGTGTCTGTTTCTGCCACTCCAGGAAAGACTAAACACTTTCAGGTTAGTTTGCTGTATCTTGATAATGATTTTAAAATATGGTCACAACCTTAACTATAATTGGGATTGAAAAAGTCTCATGTCTAAATAATAAATTTGGGAAGTTTTTTTAAAAAGTTTTTCAGTGTTATTTTAATATTAATCAGAATTTACAAATATATCAAAATACATAAAGTTATCTTTACATTAATATATATTGCTTATTAAGTACACACATAAAAGATCCAGAGTTTTATGTTTGAGTATGTTACAAAATCCCGAGCCGAAGTACAATGTGAAACTGTAATATTCACAAAAATGGGTGCACTTTTTTTTTTTTTTTGCAGTTTTCTGGTGTCACTCACACGTAAGGACTAGATTTTATGGTTTTATTTTTAGCTCTATTTTGTTTGAAAAATTTTAAGTTTTCAGAGTTATTGATATTATTGTTGGAAATACAGTACACTATATAGTTAATGCATACAGTAGAATCCCGCTTAACCATGACTCAATCATCCGATTTGCAGATTAACCGTGATTTTCTAATCTTGTGTGTTTTAGCAGTTAACAATGTCTTTCTTTGTCTGGAAAAACACGTCAGCACAGGCGTAAAGTGGTCGAAAGTAGGTCAACTGACTTCTCTGTTCTCCTCTTAGAAAGGAGAGAATGTTTCTAACCCCTCTCTTCCCCTTCTTTTTGGCACTGCCTCTTCACTTCCCCTTTTGCTCATGGTTGCCTGTTCTCCAGTTGCCAAGTGGTGAAGTATTGATCGCACACTACCAGCTGGAAGAGGGGAGGTAGCGAGTGATAAAGAGGGAGAACAAGCAAAACCAAGATAGAGAACGACCACGGAAAAAAAAGCACAACACTAGGAAGATGGTTGATACAGAGTTGTTCTTAATCATAACCTACCTTCGACGTAGTTTACGTTTAAAACTAAAGAAAATCAAGACTGCCATTCTGTGAAATAAAAACACCTCCAACTACATAGTTTGTATCACATTTGAAACCATGTCATTGACATGGTGCAACAGCTTTAATTTGCAATGTTTATAGTTATAGGAAGATTCGAGACCTGCTTTTTTATGCTAGTTTTGATAGTTATATCAAGTGTTCATGTCTGCATTTCTAAAGAAGTTTAACTGAAACCAAGCTGCCTTTTAAAAAATTATATTGTGAGTACAAAATAACACCTTATTTTTTATAAGAAGCAGTAAACAAACTGTCGTGTCAGGCAGCAACTATCAGGACAATTGGCAGCTATTTTCGCTATAATCTTCACCTTTATTCTGGCGAATAATTTGAAGCATCTCCCTCCCTCTCAGGTACTCACTATAGGGAGTTCGGAAGTGGACAAGCACTCGGGGAACAAAGGAAAAATTTCCTGGCTGGGTCAAGAGTACTCCACGTTGAGGAGAGTTTCACAAATTGGTTTTCTTTACCCTAATTCGAGACTAGGGTTTCAATCCCCTCATCATTAAAGTAAACTTGACAACTGATGTTTCCTTATGGGAAGTCTTGGTTTTGCTTACCTTGAGAGACTTCAAATACCATGTGGCCAGTAGCACGAATTGCATTTAGTGATCTAGACCGGGACCTTAGGTTTCTGCGGTGCCTGACCGTTATATATAAAGTCGGCCCGATAGGCTGACGGTTGGTCACAAAATGTACTGTTATAACCCTACATCTTTTTGTTAGCTTGGTTCCGATGTGGAGAAGGATGCTCTTCCTTACTGCCGTACTCACTCTGCGAGGCGTGGAGGGGCAGTGTTGTGGTCAGGGAGAATAATCTGGTGTGGAGGCTCTGGTAGTGATACCCTATGCCAGGGTCAGTCAGTACCCAGGAGGGCCTCTCCTTCCTGTCTGATTGCCTCGATGGCTGGGTGTTCTTTAGCTGGGATTTTTATTAGAAGTCCAAATAGAGGTACCGTTGGGTGAGTAGGGTGGGTTGTATTACTATCACCTATAGTGGTTTCAACTGACGTTAATTTAGTTATTTCTCTTACTGGGGCTCGCAGGGTCCTTCTACGTCATTTACTAATACTACCCTGCTGAGCTTACAGTATTTAAGACTGATACAAACTGTAGAGAAGAAGCTGGTATTAAGGTTGGCTTAATGTGCACTTCCAGGGTACAGGCTTGTGACTTGTAGTAACATCCTTTGTGACTCGTTCGGCCTTTGCAACCTGGGATGAACTGTGAGAAATAAGTCTCTCCCCTGAAGTGTCTTGCGTGAGCAACCCACATGAGGTCAATCAGGTTTTAGTGCTACTAGTTCACCTCCGGCCTTCGCAAGGTGAAAGAAGAAGTGAACACCCGGTCTGGTAGATTCTCTTAGAGGGTTAGAGTTCCTAGTGCATTCGGGCGCAGCTGAAGGTCTACCTGCTGGCAGATTTCTGTTTGCCTCTTACGGTAACCGTGTGTGTGTTCTACTTTGGTGGTTTCATGCGGCTTCCAGCTTTTCCTCTTAGAGATTAAATTACCTTAATGTTTATGAAATGAAAGAAAAGAATGGTTTTTAATAAATTATGTAAGTCAAATTACTAATTGTATTCAGGGGAAGGTTTTACAAGTACATTAAATGACACTCGTGGGAAAATACTTTAGCAAACACCTGTTTTATTATACGTAGTGGGAGAACATGGTGATGTGACACTAACTCTTAATTGAGCTTACAGAAGCTACCTATAATTAAACCTGGTGAGAGCTAGGTGTAACGTCTAGTGAGTTTAATTTGAAATTACGAATAGTTGGCACAATAGACAGTGCCTAGTCTGTTAGAGTGTAATTTTAAGAAACCTGATAAACTGCAATTATAGGAAGGGTAATTGGCGTGGTCATACTGTCGGTTAGCTACAAGAGGTCCAGAAGGGACGGCGGCGCGACCTGCTACCAAGGAAGTGCTGAAGGATTACGAGAAGGTGGGTGGTAGAAATGGGCAATGTCTTCTGGAGCCTCTGGTGCGGTGATGTCTTTCAGAAGTCTAGGATCTGCGATGGCTGCAGAGGTGGTTCAACGATAGCTGAAATGTTGAGCTTCTGGTTGTCGACTTTTTCAGACTGGTATGAGGATCCGGGCCTTTGCAAGTTGTGGAGGACCCTGAGTCTGTGGTGGTGGCTGCTTTCAGCCTCTGCAGAAGTGGTGCATTTCATTTTTTAGTGCCTCAGCTGGAAGTGTTGACATTCCTTATCTCCTCAGTGAGATGTTGGAGGCTGGAACCCCTGGAGTAGACTTGGTGCTGCCTTCCAGTGGCGAGCTATGGCACTAGCTTGACCTTCCTGAAGGGTGCCAGTGTCTCGACCAACATTACAATTTTATGTCAGGGGTTGGGCGACAACGTGATGGCTTTTTGATGTTTTTTGGTAAACAGTTAAATTTCAGGCCACGTGTCTGTAGTCTCTCTTGATGTGTGCCAACGTACTCTGTAGGCACTTGTCCCATTGTACTGTTAAGGAGTAGTGATTTCCCCCTGTATGAGCAGAATACTTTAAGAGGGGACAAATTCGGCAAGTAGAGTGCGCATTCCAGATGCGTAGAAATGCGTCATGCATCTAATTTAACTGGAACATGTATACTTTTTAAAATATTTTTACATTAGTAAAAAGTCTTATCTTTACAGTAAAAGGTAAATAAACTGTTTCGTCGGGCGACATATTTTAGGCAGATTCGCAGTCCAGTTATATTAATTTGGCTATTAACCAACATTCATATATGCATTTCTTAAGAATTATTTTATTGGAACACGCCTTCCTTTTTAAATATTTACGGTTCCGTTAATAAAGAGTTAATTTTCTTTTGTAAATGGTAAAACACTCTATCAGCTGCCTGCCAGCTAATGACTATGAAAGGTCAAGCATGACTCTCCCAACTGCGGTTTTCAGTTACCGTATTTTGTATTGTATAGGCCGCACCAGAGGTTTTTGATGAAAAATTAGGGATAATTAATATTTCAATTATAGTCCGCACTGAATTTTTGTATTCCTGAAAATATTATTAAGTCACAATTCCGTACAAACATAACAAATTTTGACTTAATTTCTCCTCTACAAATTGCACGAATACTATTCTATAGATTGTAATGTGACTTGAGAAAGAAAACTATGGCAACATGTGACACAAAATGGCATCTTATCAATGTTCACTTGTAGGGCAACGGCAGGTGTGCGAACTACGTAAGATATCTTTCTCTTGTACATCAGAGCAATTATTTTCTCATGTACAGCATCTATGGCTGAGCTCCAACATGTTTACATTTTACACGTGCAGGGTGAAGGTTAGTTTGTTTGAACACAGTGAACAAATAATTGCACAAGTGGAAAGTCCCCCCCCCCCCCCCCCCCCTTTTCCCCTTCCTCGTCTTCTCTGCCTTCCTTAGAAACTAAATTAAAACATTAAAATGTACTGTATCTTGACAAATTTGTAAACATGTTTAGGAGGTAAAAACATTTTTCAATGCCAATATCTCGTATATAAGCCACACCCTACCTTTTTTTTTTTTTTTTTTTTTTTAATGCCGAAATACGGTATTTGACTTGCTCATACCCTGCATTATCGTGGACAATTGAGGTTCTACTGCATTTAAACACGTATTCACATTAATAAAAATTGTTGCATACCATTTGAAGAACTATACAACCAGATTAATCACATTTTAGATATTTAAATATTTAAGTACAAATGGAGTTTCTACATTGTGTATTTTCCCTTTGGTGAGTATTGTAATATTCAGAATATTGTTTTTTAAAATAAATAATTTTTGTTTTACTGATAAAATAGAGTACTTTTCTTAGTTTAAGTTTTATTTTGTGTCTTAACTGAAATTTTGGTGTTATGCATTGTATTAAAATAAATATTTGTGTTATTTTGGCATGTGTGGTGGTTGAGTGCAGACCCTGTATCTGGACAAGGACTTGCTGCTGTGTGACTGCCCTGGCCTGGTCATGCCCAGCTTTGTGCTGACCAAGGCGGAGATGGTGGTGAATGGCATCCTGCCCATAGACCAGATGAGAGATCATGTGCCACCAGTCACGCTGACTGCCAGCCTCATCCCGCGCCATATACTGGAGGTCCGCTACGGCATCATGCTGCCTGCGCCTCTCGAGGGGGAGGACCCCAAAAGGCCCCCTACTGCAGAGGAGCTGCTCAATGCCTATGGCTGTGAGTCTCACTTTACTTCATATCTTCCAAATAAATTTTCACATATTACATGCCATATTTAATTAAAAAGAAATATGCTACTATTATTCGCTGTAAAATGTAAAAAATAAAAATTGTGTGGTGACAAAATTTTCGTCAGGTTTGTTGTTGTTGGTATTGTCAAAGTTAAATTAATACTTAATATACTATATATTTACACCTGCAGTTACTTATGTGTACACAAGGCCATCGTATAAAAGTAAATGTACCACAGTGTGTGACCTTCTTTGCCTTTCAGGTCGTTGACTGATTCATATGGAATCATGTTCTCACCCTCTATTAATCACAAACATAACTTATCTAAAGGTGATATGGCAGGATTAGGCAGCAAAGATACTAATTACATTGTAAAAAGAGACTAAAAACATAGTCGAAGGGCTGCAAGTACTCAAAAATCGAACTTCAGCCGAATACCTGCTTGTGGCTTGAGATTTGCTCGAAATATTTTTCAGGCTTGAAAAATTTGCGCTTCCATTATCAACATCGAGTCATTCAGTATGCAACAGACGAGACTGTGGTTTACTGTTCACTAAAGAAAATAACCCATTGTTTATTAATAAACTGTAAATATTTTAAAGGTCCATGTGTTCCGGTAAAGATATTCCTCAGAAATGGATATATGAATGCTGATTAACAGCAAAACTAGTCTAAAATCGGGCCACCAATCCATTTAAAATTCAGCTCGTTACGAGACAGTTTGTTAAACGTTTGCTACAAAATAAGACTTTATTCATTAACGAAACTGCATTTTAAAAGGTAAATGTGTTACTGTTACAATTATTCCTTGGAACTACTTGTATGAACACAGATTCCCATTAAATTTAAGCATAAAAATATGGTAGTGAATCAGCATAAGATGCAGCGCCAGACAAAACAATTATTTCTATAACTTAAGACTCTATTCATAGAGGAATGAAATCACAAGATTTTCACGAAATTGCACTGAGAGTTAACGTAAATTATGTGTGTTAAAGTGATATTTTTCTACATAGTTTACATAGAGAATTCTGGTGGGAATTGAAAATCATTCAGTCAAGTGAAAGATACGTTAATGTGAAGTACTTAATTTCACTCTAATCGTAGGACTGTACTCATGGATACACACACACAAAAGTGGGACGAACACATTTTCCACATTGATGCGTGAGCTGACTATTCTACACTCAACATTGCCTCATCTGAATGTACCTTCACTTCACAGCAGGTGGGGTTTTGAACGTTGTACAGGAGGCTGCTGGCATGCCTACATTATATGCCCCTTGCAACAGAGGACCTGATTACAGACACGTCAGCTTGTACTGTTCAACCTCAGTCAGACATCATATCATCCTCCCTGAAGTGTGATTGTACTATCGGCCGAGCCCGTCTCCCAAGATCATGTACTTCTGTGGTGCGCCAAAGGATGATGGTAGCAGTACTAGCAGACAACTCCAGCAGACAAGGACAATATAAGTCCATGCGCTGCCCGAAGACGTTAGTTGTTCACAGCTCAGCACCTGTGGCAGCTCGCTCTACCACTCCTGGTGCTAGAGCTCTCTGCCGACGTCGAAGTCTTCACAACCTAACAGAGTCTTTAAGACCCACCAGTAGTGTTCTTCAGCTCCGATAGCTCGTTCCACTACTCTTATGCTGAAGCTCTCTGCCGACCTCAACATCCTAGTGATCTGCACCAGTGACCTACCAGAAGCTCTTCGACATTCCAGACACCCTTCAACACTGCTCTAGGCAGCCCTAGAGAGCTCCAGCAGCTTCCCTAAACGCAGTCAACACTCTTTTGCCTTACGTGCTAGTAATGGCCATTGCTCCACAACTACCACCTGTAGTAGTTACTCTCGAAGGTCCCTTCTGGACACACCAACTCTCACCTTACCTGCTGGTAAAGGCAATCGCACCACCACTACCAGCTCTGGTAGTGGCCCTCAAAGGTCCATTCTGGACAATGGTTAGACTTTGTTAGGGTCAGTTATTTTCATAGCTACCTACCCAGATCACCTTCAGGTTTAGGACCAGGTCTCCTTCACCTGGATTTACGTAGTTAACTTCTATTCAACTCTGGGATAGTTAGGAGGTAGTATGGGTCACCGTATTTATTCTTCACAAAATATATACGTATTCTTGCTTACTTCTGAGTATTCATTTCATAGAATAACTGTGTTAGTCTTACTTAGACACCAAGCCCGTCAGGGTGAAGTAGGAGACCATGAACTTTACCTCAACCAGTACGAACCATAGTGTAGGACTGCAGGCACCCTTCACCGGAATGCATGTACGTCAAGACACACCCATTAGACGGCCATCCGTACTGTGCACCTAGTGAACAGTAAGGTAGTATCTACCACTCATAAGACAATCCATCAGGTGGCTAGTCAGCCAGCCCAGCCTGTACTCCGTCCACCGCGCTGAACTGTACCAGAGGGAGTACAAGTCTGGTACTGGAGGTTGACCCTCTTTTGGACCCACACCCAAGTGTCGTTGACAGGCAGCCTGAGGAAACCCACAGCTCTGTATCCACTGCACTGAACTGTGCCGGACTAAGGAGCACTGGGTACGCCTCTGGCTTCGGCCTTGGCTGTACCCATAGCTAGGGACCATCGTCGCCTGCTTCTCTCTTTCAAGGCCGGAATTTGTTTCTTCCCATATGCCATAGACGCACAGGCGTGGTGCTCAGCTGCAGGTCAGAAAGGCAGCTCACGCCTCCAAAGCCAGCCAGAGTTGCAACCCTGCTCCAACTGTACTACGCAGCATAACCCCACGGGAGCAAGCTCAGACTGCCCACCAGTTGGAGAGGCTTCACCTCCCACCTCCCTCCCAGTCCTTGTTTTCAGCCCCCATCAAGACAGCCGGGTACCACACCCGATCGTCACAGCCATCAGCAGGAGTGAGGACTTCCCTTTTGGCAATGCCAACTCCTGGTTCGGGGACAACCGGATCAACAGCAACAGCCCATCCCAGGCCCCAAACCAGCATCACTAGTGCACTAGGTTGCAGCACCAACAGCAGCAGCCATCTATTTTCACTGCAGCTGAATCAACAGCCACTCTGGGCCACCATCCAGCCAGTTAAACCCGTGGCAGTGTGCCCACCAATCCACCGGACCGTGACAGCGGCACTTGACTTTTTATCAAACAGACAGGCCACATGTCCGATTGCCATTGATATTGTGATTGACCACGACGACACCATTCAGCCAAAGGCTGCTGTACGTCAACGTGGAAGCGCAGTCGCAAAGTTTTTCTGACTAGGCCAGATTCTTCAGATAGTGGCTGATGGTACACTGCAGTCTATTGAGTGGTGGTTGACAAACAGTAAACTTAGGGACCAGGAGACCAAAAAGGGTGAGGTGGGGAACTAAAATGTGGCGGAGAAGGTTATAGGCCAGTTCCTAGCATCGCATGTCTGCACTATTATTATATGGTAGGTAGCAGGGCAAACTCAACCCTGGTTGGACTCCTGTTACAATATTGTTCCATCTTCAGAAATTTTCTGGTTAGTAAGGTTAAATTTTTCAGACCCCGTTATCATTTTAAGAACTGTATGCAGTAAAATGTTACTATTTGCAGTACAAACTAATAAAATGACCCCTCATTATTTCTAGAAATATGGTTTTTATGACAGGTCAGTCGCTATATATATTTTGGGGAGTTTTTGACCAATTTTAACCCAGTTCCCAATCCTGTACATAAAAATTTGCAATTTTTGCATGAAGTTTTTGTTCAATTGACTCTAGTGCGAAAATTACACTTTTTTTTTTTTTATATAATACCAGAGAGGCTTACAATTAGCCTCTTATTGTCACTCAAAATGTTAAAACATCGTGCAGTGCAAGGATTTACGGAGCATCATAAGTCCATGTTCAGTCATCTCTGGCGTAAAGTAAATATAGTTTTTGCATAGAATATTAATTTAATTCAATAGTCAGACATCTTCTGAATGAAGTGATACCACAGAAGGTTATATGCTACTTCCCTTGTCGCAAAAAATTACAAAAACTATAACATTGAACACAAAGCTATGTTTTTTTTTGAATAAAAATTCAGTGTTAGGTGGCCTCTTGCAGAAAAATATTAGAATTTTTTTTTTTTTGCAAAATATTTATTTATATTAATAAACAGACATATTCTGAATAAAATGGTTTTTCAGAAAGGTATCTGTAATCTCTTTTGTCACTAATCAATTACAGAAATGTTAACATTGGACTCTGCCTACTTTTTCCGTGCAAAAATTTAATATTTGGTGGCCTATTGCAAAAAATCTGACAATATTTTAACAAAATATTAATTTATATTAATAAACAGACATCTTCCAAACAAAATGATGCCAGAAATGGTTATCTGCTCCCTCCTTTGTTAGCAATTACGTTATTCTGCCACCTCTTTGTTATCAATTATGTATGTACTGACGCGTGCCGCTTATACCACTATTAAATATGATTTCGACTCATCACCATATCAAGTATAGTATTCCTACTTAAACACACGTGAGAGTCGATACCACAAACCTGTACATGGACGTTGCGGGCCGCCACAATCCTGGAGGTCTCCCAAACACGTGGCTTTCAAGGTTACGTAACCCAGCGAGCATGCCGCCTCCCCCTTCCCCCGCGCTGAGTGCCTACAAGCTATTGGCCACCTCGGGGCGCGGCCGACGCCGGCCGAACATTCACGAAGCCGAGTGCTGACGAGAGGGTTCTTACCTCCCTCACAACCTGCCACTGCACCCTACAGTTTCGGCTATATAAGTCCGTGCGTGACTGGGCGCCAGAGCTATTTCTTGCAGTTTCTTTAGTTTGCTCCATCATTCCTAGTGCTGGGGCCTCCAGCAAATATCAAAACTTAAGCAGCCACCAACGGCTGCTCCATGGATGACAACAGTCTTCGACAACCACCAGTAGCTTCTACCATTGTCATCACCTGAAGCTTCAGTGATGGCAACAGCGAACAGCTACCAGACGCTTTGTCTGCAACAGCAGTTAACACTAATACACCTTGCTACTAGAGCAAGGGAACTTCTACTTATTTTTGTTTCTTTGAGACACCCGTTATTTAGACAGTTTTCTTTCAGTATTAATTATTTCATTTTACTAGTTCAACTTCCCTTTTAGCCTATAACCAGGTCGCCTACACCTGGCTAACGTAGGTTACTTTCAGTATACCGTCTGCTTGGTAGGAGATAGCACGTGTCACTATGTTTATTGAGTTCTCAATAAATACAGCTTTGTTATTTAGCCACAAGTTTATATTCCTAGAGTAATATCCACTTCATTAGCTAAGAACGATTCGCACTGTGCACTGCCGACAGAAACCAGGTATTTTAAACTATCTTTGACTGGGGACCCCCTTCTGGAGTCCACCTGTCCCGAACATACACATTAGACGGCCGCCTGTACTATTCCTACCGGAGCACCTAGGTGCTGGAGGAAGTGAACAGAGGAGCCACAACCACTAGCAACTCCTCCAATGAAGGAGAGACAGCAAGCATGAGTTGTATCCCCTACCAGAGCACATAGGTACTGGAGGGGGTATTTACTTGGGTGTTACGGCTTGGCCTTGGCTGGATACCACATCTAGTAGACGCAGTGGTGGCCCACTCTGCTCAATGCTTCTGGTTTGCCCGCTAATATGGGGACCCTTCTGAAGCACCGAGCTCGTGCTACCTGTGACTACTGGAAATGCACTATTATAGGAAATAGCTTCTTGTCCTTGGTGCACGACATGTATCATTCAGCGACGAACCACGCTCTATACCTTTTAAGGTAAGGTACAGCCTATGGCGTAGATAGCAAAAGACAGCTCACCTTGCTGCCAGGCAGCAGTCTACACTAGCTCCTCCTACGAAGGAAAGATAGGCTGAATGGGACCGCATCGCCTCACTAAGGCCACGAGTAACACCTACTGCTTCCATGTTTCAATATATAACCTTTCCACCACACGTTTGTACAAGCCTAGACTACCATCCCGTTCTGAGGGGTTTTGTGTACGGAACTGAAACCAGGTACGGGATCGCCAACGTCAGGTTTTGAAGCCAAGAGTCAGCGTACTGGAACCAACAGTACTGTGTGAGCCGGCACAGTACAACCTACCCAAAACCCGAAGACTGCAACACCAACTTCACTCAGCCACCAAACCGACTTATCTAACTGGCCGAAGAACATAAGAGTAAGCCGGGTAAAACTACACCTCCCGTCAGCTACTGATACGCCGACACCCCACGGGAAAAAATATTATAATAAGGTAATAATCAACGACTTTGTACCAAGCCGTCAGTAACTGGGTATGTGTCAAGTGATTTTCTGGTGCCCAACATGGGGCATCAGACTATTAACTGTACACAGTGAACGGCCAAACTAGACCAACCGAACCCAGAGAGAGGGTCAAGCCGGAGAACTAAGTGGACTTCGGGGAATCCGATAAACACCTCGTGGTGCCCATAAGCCATAGACATGTCAGTTTCAGAGCTCAATGCCACCTCGGGCGTAGACTGTGACTCAGAATATGACATACCAGAACCGCAGTGTAGCCATCCCGACTGTCCCAGTATTGGCTCACTCCGGATAGAGTAACTACTGCGCAAAGACGTTTCACCACGTATGCCTAAGGTGGCCTGACGAGGCCTGTAACACAGAAGGGCTGGATTACAGATGCAAAACCTGCCGTCAACAACTGACCAGCTTCTGTAACAAGATCACTTGTCCCGGGCGAGGTATCAACCGAATGCGCTGCACATCGTGCAGCGAACCGTACCATCACCTGTGCATAGGATGGCCCGTCGAGCGCATTTCTATGCTAGATATGGCATATCAGTGTGATAGGTGCAGAAGAAAGCATACCTCTCACTCCCGCCAGTCGAAACCATCACGTATTTATATATAACCTGGAACAGCGACCGGCCACCCAGCGACCGGCAGGGATGACGATATCCAAATCACGGATTTTGCGGGCCGACCTCACGGCCTTTGCGCAAGAATGTGAGAAGGAGTTCCAAGAGAGCTACCTACTTTTTGAACCGATGGGTAAACAGGGCCCAGATGCATTTAAAAGTACTGGCATTAACGTGGTGGGAACGATGTTGTGAGTTTCTCACCAACTGGGAGCAATTTAGCAACCAACTTGCTTCCAAATTCACTGGTGAGGAGGTGTTAGCAAGATCGACTACACAGTTCTATAGCCAGACCCAGGTACCTGACGACAAAGCCGAGATATTTATCAGTCGTAAGGAGCAGATGTTTTGGAGCATGTTTTCCGGTGTCAACGAAGCTACAGCCATCTGTTCAGTCAGCCGAATGCTGCTACCTAGTTTGAGGGACGTCCTCCTCACGGCTAAGCCAACAACCATAGACAAGTTAGTAGAACGCGCAAGGGAAGCCGAGCAGAATTTTGCTACGCAAGCAATCTTTGAAAAACCTAAACCGGTAAAAATCCCGGAGACACAAGCTCCACCAGTCGAATCACCCAGGAATTTGCCCGCTCCACCTAACCACATGTTCGTGCCGAAATGCTGATTCTGTCCAGAGAACTACTGGAACAAGGACTGTCCACGAAAATCGGAGGGAACAGCCATTCTACCCAACAAGTTCAGTTGGGCGACAACACAAACAACGTCGAGAACCACAGAGAAACTAACCCCCTCTGCTGAGATGGGAAACGCAGCCGCCAGGGTGGGAAGCGGGCCGCCACCACCGGACCACAAGGGCCCATCATCCAGGATTTAAATGGGAACCGTCACTCCCCATAGCCCCGCATATCGAAGTTGAAATCAATGGGAACACAGTGCTTGCACTACTTGACTCAGCCACAACCGGTAACTTCATCCGAAGCAACCTTCTAACTACCAAACTATTAGAGGATATGTGGCCCCAAACTAAAATATTATGAATGACCCAGCACGATGCTACCTTATGGGTTGATGGCCGAATTACCCTAACTGTAAACCTGCACCACCTCTCGACGTTAACAGAATTCATAGTGTTGCCTACACTTTCCGAAACGGTGATACTCGGTTGTCCATGGCTCCGGCAGCAACAGTTCATTATAAACCATGGGCAAAGCCGCATGTACGTGAGCGAGAAAGATAGAGTAACAGTAAACTGGGACTACAGTCCAGACAATATTGTACCTACGCCCATAAATCCCGCTCGGATTAATCACAAACTCAGGGAAACAGAATTTAACCAGTTACAACTGTTATTGAATGAACATGCTAGTATGTTTGGCCGGGGGGGTTGCTACGTCAGACTCTGTTTATACAACACGTGATCTGGATGACAACCGACGTTCCCGTATATAACCGACCATATCGGGTGTCAGCACTGTGACCTGATTATGGAACAAGCTAACGACATGAAGGACCAGGGGATTGTGGTACAATCCAATTCACCCTACAATTCCCACGTGGTCCTAGTTCCAAAGAAAGAAGAAAGACGGAAAGCTTAAGTTCTGCGTTAATTATAAGGGCTTGAGCGAGATAACATGCCTTATCGCTCCCCGAACTATCAACTCAACTTATACCCTGCGAGACATTGGCAAGGCTAAAATCTTTAGTACTCTGGATATGGAGTCCAGGTACTGGCAGATTGCAGTACACCCCGAGAGCCGCAAGTACACTGCATTTACTACACCCGAAGCCAAAATCATCCAGTTTAGAGTAATGCCATTTGGGTTAAAGAACGTCCCTCCCACGTTCCAACACCTCATGTTCGCAGAGCTACTGACGGGTTACATCAGAGAGTTCTGTTTCGCCCATCTCGATGATGTAATCATTTATTCAAATAGTTGGGAGGAGCATCTCGAACACCTACAGCAAATTCTTGAACATCTGGAACTCCATGGAATGACTTGCAAGCTTTCAAAGAGTTACTTTGGCAAGTCATCCATAGACTACCTAGGGCATGTCGTCTCACCCATGGGAAACTTCCCATAACAAAACTTGATACGTGCCATCGAAGAGGCCAATGAACCAACAAACAAACGGCGGTACCTGGATCTATGCAACTGACTACGTGATTTCGTACCTAACATTGCACAATACATGGCACCACTTCACCCGCTCGTAGAGAAGGACACCCTTTGGGGATGGAGACTGGAGCAACAACAGTCATTCCACGACCTGAAGACTAGTTTCAGTAATATTCGACAACTCCACCATCCCCAAAGAGATCAGCCGTTGATCCTGCAGACAGACACATGCCAAAACGGACTAGGAGCTGTACTGTATCAACAAGACACTGACGGCCAACCACATGTGACAGCATATGCATCAACCCGGTTAAACGAGACTGAGCGACGCTATCACACAAATGAACAGGAGTGTCTGGTGGTCATCTGGGCTGTGAGGAAGTACCGATATAACTTCGAGGGCAGCACTTTATCCTGCGAACCAACCAAAAGCCCTCCAATGGCTACATGAGTTGAGGTATTCCAAGGCCAAACTTGGGCAGTAGGACATGTTTCTCACCAAATTCGATTTTGAAATACACTACTGTCCAGGTAAGACAAATGACCTGCCAAACGCTCTATTCCGCTTCCCGACATTGGACGAGAAAGCCGAGGATGACCCACCCCCCCCCCCCTCCCCCCAGGTAGAATGAAGCCCGGAAGAACAAATCTGCCTCCTCCAGTTACAGATTTCACGACATCAAATCACGGTAAGCCAGTAGGAAGACCTCGACGTTCGCTGTCTGCTACGAGAACAGCCACAACAGTTTAAAGTAAGGGATGATGTTGTGTGGACACATAGCAGTCAACCCAATGCACGCTGGAAGATCTGGGTCTCGCAACAGTTGCGCACCAATATATGCCGGCACCACTACAACCACCCTCAAGCCGGACACCCGGGTACTCGAGAAACCCTGCTGGACATCAAGGTCCTATATAGCTGGGACGGAATAAGCTGCGACGTCCAGCAGTACGTAAGCAACTGCGTTATATGCTGCCATGACAAAACCTACCCAGTTCCCCCTCCTACAGCACGACCAAGACAGCATGGAAGCATATAGCCGCCGATCTGATGGGACCTTACCCACGTAGTACAAAGGGGAACCGCTACCTACTGGTAGTTACCGACCAGTTCTCAAGATGGGGAGAGGCCTTCTCTCTACCTAGCCAGGAAACTGACCCTATTGTGTGAAAAATGGAAGCCAAAATATTTCCATGCTGGGGATACCCGAAGGCTATGCTGACTGACAATGGTACTCAATTCATGAGTCACCAATGGCAGTCAGCTTGCCAGGGATTGGGAGTCGAAACTTGTACTACTCCTCCATACCACCCCCAGGCCAACCTCACAGAGAGAAGGAACCAAGAGATCAAGAAGTACCTCTGCATCAGTGTGGGAAACGCCCACCGTCACTGGGCTAAACACATCCCAACCATTTTGTTTGCCCTGCTTCATCGAACCAACGAAGCGGTAGACACGAGCCCCAGCGTATTCCTCCTGGGCTAGACACTACGCTGACCAGGTGACTGACATTGGGAAAGTGAACCCACTGAGATGCCTCAGCCAAAGGACATCAAACTAGCCGTGCTAGCCCATACTCAGAAGGGCCAAGATGAGTATATCCTAAAGAAGTACCCCCTACCAAAGACAGGGGTACATGAGTTTAACCTAGGTGAAGCCGTACTACTCAAAACGCATCCTCTCAACAAGGCCAGTAACCAGTTCAGCGCTGTCCTCGCTGATAAATGGGATGGATTGTATCATATTGTCGTTAAGAGAGACAATGTCTACTGGGCCAAAGACCTGCGAAGACAGATCCTGAAGGAAACCCGAGGTCAGATACGACCATTTCCGGGCGACATGCCACCACTTGAGGACTGCGACACCATAGGAGGAACATCGGGACATTCTGAAGGCGAGGATGATCCAACACCCAGAAGGGCAACTCCCAAAGTTGAGTTCTGGCCAACGTTGAGGCATAAGACAAGACCGACAGACGCCGACAAGTAACCCAGCTACGTCACAGCATGGAGTCCAGATGTAGATCAGCGCTGAGGAACATTTTCTATAAGATCGATGCCACGCAGCTACGCAGAGAAAGTCGCAACCAAATGCAACAAAGTGATCACTAGCTGCTCTGACGTGTCATGGCGGAGTCCCCGAGACAGAGAGCCTTGCTAGACACCCTGCCGATCGAGCCGCATCAGCAAGCAGTCGGAAGCACCATCTGTGAGAGGGGTAGAAACAACCCCAGCTGATACCTCTCCATCTAGTACAACTCCGAAGCCAGAGATCAAGGCCATTCCAACTTCTACAAAGTCAATCTCTGGCTACGATGATGAAGTACTAGCTGCCACTAGACCACCGGAATACGCTCCAGCCGAGAGCCCGGAGGCCACCACTAGACCACCAGAATACGCTCCTGCTGAAAGCCCGGAGGATGCCACTGGACCACTGTAAGGCAAACACGCCACGGATCCAAAACATACGCCTCAACAGCAAGAAACGTCCGGAACAGTAGTCAAGGTTGTTGCAGCTTCCACGAAACCGACCACTGTTCCTGCTGATGATGAAGCAAGACAGCCACAGTTATCGAGCATAGTCTACGACAGTGCTCCGTTGCAACCTCCTGCTATGCAGGAAACTTAACCCGTCTGCGCCATTGAGGACGAGAGGCCCATTCTGCCTCCTGCTCAATCAGTTGCCGATGAAGTAGGCATCGAGATCGTCGATGCCTCCCACTATCCCTCATCTGGTGCAACACCCGCAGTGGAGGTTGAGAGCCCTCTCCCTACCACTCCCTTGTCACGGGACCTGGACATTGAGACCATCTATGCGTCCTACGACCCAGCCCTACGACGAGATGCATCCGCAGGCAAGGTGGAGAGTGGTCGTCTTCCGCAACTCCCTTGCCCTGCGCCATCAGAGGGACGTCCTACCCTACGGATAGGAACCTGTGCGTCGGGATGCAGGACCTTCCTGTATCACTTCCCTGCACTGCCTCAACATCCTGTGCCCTCCCCATCAGTTGCTGCAGAAGCAGATGCCACTGCACCACATGCTGAGCCATGACGCCTGATGCTACAGCGTGCCGCCAAGGCAAATTCAATGCCTGGCAGGTACCGCGAATCACCGTGGAGACCAACATCGAGGTTGACATGGCCATACCCAGCTCATGCTGCCCTCCATCCAAGAGGAAGGCCAGCCAAAACCAAACCTGCCAAACACAAGTAAGTTCAGTGCTTTTCGAGATATAAACAGAACACGTAGTCGTAAATTGCTATGTTAAATAATACAGGACTCGCTACTTTGTATTACATTTTAGCCAAAGGCTCAGAATATCGTATTTATGTATTTTATGCATTTTTATTCTTTTAAACTAAATGACTGGAATTTTATATATTGTTATTCGTTTTGTGCATAAATCTATTTATTCCTTTTTTGGATCTACAAAATTTTTGTCTTGAAATACAAATTTTATTAAGTAGGTTATAGACCTTCCCTTTTATTTAGTGAAATTTTCTTGATGGTTCGTTTTGGATTTGATAAAACTGCTTACCTATAATTTAATTAATGAATCTAATTAATTAATCAAGATAATGGATCCAGTTCTGTTTACTACTTTTTTTTGTTAATCAATTAATTTTATATAATATAACTTCACTTCCCTGTCAGTAGTTCCTGCTTTAAAGGTCCCCCAAATATTACCGCCTCACATTTTGTCAACTAGTGCTCTGAAAGATCCGAGTTATACTTTTATGAAGTGGTTTTGTATTAGTGTAGGGCGTCATGCTCGCCTATTATAATTTTTGTTTGTCTTCGAGATAGCACGTGGTGGAGCTGCCTCCCCCCCCCCCTCCTACATATTAGTATTTGGCGTATACTATTTTATTTTGAGTGTCTTTATTAATTGCTGTTCTAAAAGACAGTGAAGTGGAGGCTTGAATTTTTGACAATAAGAAGTTATTGATGATTCTTGATGCTCAGTGATAAGGTGTATGCCTAGAGCTTGAGGCATTTGAAGTTGCAGCGTTTAAGTCATGGGTTTTGTGTGTGTGTGTGTGTGTATATATATATATTAATTTTTTTTCATTACAGCCCCCTTTCCCCTCCTCCATTTATGGTTTGCTGATTTTGATGTAGTTTTTGATGTTTCTTTAGTATGTAATTATCCTCCTATACAACATATGGTTTTTGGCTGCTAGGTATTCAAGTTAAATTTGATGGCCTGTTGTTGTGTAAATCCCCTATTATTTTCTCACTTCTTCACAATATTTTGTTGCTAGTCCTCACATACTATTACTGTTATCTTTAATTCTACAGTACTGTGTATATTTTCAGTGTGAGGGAACTTTGTCACTTCATAACCTAGATGGAACTGAGATGATTCTGTGCAGACACTTTCAACAGATTGTAGCACTGCTATGTACATAAATGCATTTGTACAGTACTTATGTGCTATTAGTACTACTGATAATCCACATCCACAGATATAATCATTTTGAGGTTAAAATAATTGTGTGTAACTATGGGATAGAGCCTTTTCTGTCATATACAGTGAAAATATTATTAAATGGGGGCAATAGGACAGTTTTTCTAGATTTTACCTTCATACTTTTAAACCAATTTTTATATTTCAACCCAATAAACTTTATGATCACAACAAACTGTTTTTGTTTCCAATGCCTATATAAAAAATATTGCCATGTGAATCGTAGATAACAGTGACACCTCCCAACCCGTTCAATCCAACACCACCTTTACATGAACCGCCAACAAAGCTACCTATTAAAGAACATACGGCCATCTAGGCTATCCATCAGAAAGGGGAAGCTCTCCTGGGTCTGGATAGGCTCTTGCATAGGATAGAATTACCAGAGCCCCCGCAGCCTAGTATTCCCCCTGACACAAGCACCGCCCCTCCACGCATCGCAGAGGCATCAAAGGCACCACCGCTCACCTGCAGAGTAAGTATGGCAGCGGGAAAAACCATCCTGCGTTGCATCAATCTCCAGATACCTAAAAAACATAAGGTAGTAACCGTAACCCCAGATTTCGTACCCTCTCGCCCATCTACTAGGCCAACTCTTTATAAAGGCCAGGCAACTCAGGAACCTAAGGTCCCTACCTAGTTCTCCGAATGCTCCTCTTCAAACTGGCTTAATGATACCTGACGTCCCTAAAAGTGAACCGAACCAAGGTCTCCTACCAGGAAACATACCAGGTCAAGTTTACTTTGGGGTTTAAATCCCCTTCATCTTTGGTCGCCACTAGAGTAAAGAAATCCACTAACGTGGGGATCTCCCAACCCAGCCTGGCATTATAATAATTTGTGCCTCGGTGCTTGTTCCACCTGGAACACCCTTATATTGTGCACAAAAGAAAAAGGGTGTTGCGTCATTTTGAAGAGTCTCCGAGAAAAGTTCCATTGTACTTTTCCCCTGAAATTATCACACTTACTACTTTTCCTATAAAATATTTTTACACTCCTCAATCATACAAGAATGCCACTGTCACCCAGGTCCCTTGTTCTGTTGGTTGTTCTATGTGTATAACTGTTGCACGCATTTCTTCGTCACAAGACAATGATGAACTGCTTTCGTCTTCTGAAGTCATGAAGTCTGCTGCAGAAACATTTCTCCCAGCTGGTACTTTCAGCCTCTTCTTGTGGCCATGTGCTTCACTACTGGTTCCTTCATCGCTGAAACGCTGTTCTTTGAGGAAGTTATTTAGACTTCCATCTACATCCACGTTTCTCCCAGTTCCTACTTTGTGGTCTGATAGTCTCTCCAAAACTATTTTCTTATTTAATGCATGTATCCCTCCTTTCTTGAACCGTGACACAAAATTACTTCGCAGATTCTCCTCCATTGCATTAAGGGTTTGTTTCAGCAACCTTGGAAACACCTTCTTCTTGAAAGATTTGTCACCTCCTGCCTTCATTTTCCACAATTACATCATGTTGCGCCAGGCAACTTTTAACAGTCTGAAAAAAGCCAAGTTCAAATGGCTGGGTCAAATGTGTAGAATTAACTGGCTAAAAGACTAATGGAATCTCATTCTTTTTGCACAATTTGACAACAGCAGGAGACAAGTGGGAGCTGAGGTTGTCTCCTACAACCACCTTTTTGCCTTCCAAACACTTATGATGAGGAATGATTATTTTCTTAAACTAATCAAGAAGACAGCAGCCATCCGTCCAACCAGATTTGCTTCTATTGTATCAAGCTCCACACGGTCCACATTCAGTCCACAAGTCGTATAATTGCTGCTCTTTGTAGATGACGTAGGGAGGTAAAAGAGTCCCATCAGAACTTGGTGTCGTTCATTAGTCATTCAGGGTATTTGCAGCAAGATACATTTAATCAAACTTGATTATTGCTTCAGGAAGAACACCTTGAAGAGACTTTTCTAGATCACTGTTGGGGACACCTTTGTGTTGAGAAAGAAATACCCGGCATATTTTCTTTGAATTTAGCCATTTTCGTGCCCTCTCAGTCCAATTGATCTTTACAAAACACAGCAAATCAAACGAACTCATTGGGTAACTTTTCTAACTTTAACACTACCAGCTTATAGAAAAAAAGAGATTGGTATTTTTGGTAAAGGTAAACACAAAAAAAAAATTGTTTTTAATCTCCACTGCCTCAAAAACGAAAATGTCACAAACAAGAAATATGTATGGTACGAAAAATGTACCTGTTCTTTGTCCAATATGCCGTTAAATAATAGGTAAACAAAATCAAAAATCCAAAAAATAATACCAGGAATCCTAGTATTATTAAGGATCCTGGTCTTGAATACTTATGCTTCCATTACTAATAACTATCGCGCAACAGACTAAAAGCCAATGCATGTTCCGCGCGTCAGCGGCCGACCCGTAACTCTAGGAGCTTGCCGCGAGTGAGAGTTCTTATCT
Source organism: Dryococelus australis (assembly GCA_029891345.1). Lineage (NCBI taxonomy): Eukaryota > Metazoa > Arthropoda > Insecta > Phasmatodea > Phasmatidae > Dryococelus > Dryococelus australis. The sequence continues at coordinate 315,204,156 of CM056993.1, forward strand.
AGAAACCACATCTGGCTGCAGACCGACGACGCAAAGCTTATTAACTTACGCTGATCGCAACACTTACGTGCATCAAAGTGCAGTGGTCTTTCATCCGTAACTGGCAGTTTGTTTTAGTGTTTCCTCTTCATGAACAATTTACAGGTTCAAATATTATGCGGTAGAATTCCACGTGTGTTTGTGGCATTCTTGCAACAAAATACACGTAGTACTGAATTTTGTCAGAAATTGCACAAAAAAGAAAACGAGTGCAGTTTTCCCATTAAAACCGCGCCACATAGCACATAGTGACGTCGAAGTGAAGTTAGGCAGCCAAATACTGATAATAGCCGTCTGCCATATGGCAGCCATCAAGATAAAAACGACTGGTTTAACCGCGATTTCGATTATCCGGTACCTCTTCCCCTGCATTATCGCCGATAATCTAGGTTCTACTGTATTATCTTAATTCTTTCATTGTCGAACCATCATTGAATGGTTAATTCCGATCAACGCATGCGAGTTCGGTACAGGTTCAGCCTATTTGTAAAATAAAAAGATCTGTTGCTGTGCAACATAACCTCAAAAAATCATATAAAATGGATGAGGATTTATAACAATTAACCGTTTGATTCTCGATTCTTCGATACCTGTTATAATCGTGGATATCGAGGAATCGACTTTGACATCCCTATTTAGATGACAATGAATGTAGTGCCCCCAAATGGTTCAGAGCCCCAGATCACTCTTTTTGAGGTTGATAAGTTAAAACACGTTATTTTCGTTTTTATTTTTTTTTCCTGTCTTAATCTCCACTACCTCAAAGTACATAAAATAACGAAAGTAGAAAAATATTATTTAAATTATTAAATTAAATTTTTTTTGTAACATTGTTACAAAACTTATATTTAATTTGTTTTGCTCTTTTGCATATGAATCAAATTGAACATTTGTGGGCAAAGTACCTAACACATAAACCAAAACCATTAATAATGATCTCAATACTTAGTTTGCATACCCTTCCTGTTTATTATTGCTTTAAGCCTTTTTGGTATGGAATGCACAAGGTTCTGTGTAATATTCGAGCCAATATTGTTCCATTCTTTTTTAAGTAACTCTTTCAGTTGTTTGCTGGCAATGCTGTGTTTTCTCAGCCTTTTCTCCAACTCACTCCACAGATGTTGTATCAGATTAACATCTGGTGACTGAGGAGGAGTTTTCAAAGTATGTGGAGTGTTGTAAAGCAGATGTACAATTTCCCCCGTATGCTTGGGGTCATTGTCGTGTTGAAAGTGACAATAATTTGCAATGCCTAGTTGTTCTGCACTCTTCTTTAGATTGTCTATGTGTATTTGAAGATACTCGAATCTGTCCATACTCCCTTCAATGAAAACCGGTTTCCCCATACGTGGGGCTGACAAGGACCCCCAAATCATGACCCTACCACCTCCATGTTTAACTGTTGTCTGCAAGTTCATTTGTTCAAACTCAGTGTTTGGCTTGCACCACACCAACATTCTACCATCATTGCTATAAATATTGAATTTACTTTCATCTGAAAATATCACTTTTTCCCATAATTCAGTATCTTTGTGTACATACTCTTTCACTAACTGCAGCCGTCTAGCCATGTTCATCTTACTAATGTAGGGTTTCTTTCATGGGACCCTAGCATGTTACCCAACACGACTGAGAACCCTTTGTTCAGTTCGTGAAGAAACCTGTTCATGTAAATATTTGTTCACTTGAGCTGTTATGTCAGACAAACTCAATTTTGAATTCTTTTTAATAGAATTCACCACATACCTCTGCTCCCCATGTGATAGCTTCTGCTGGTGCTTACTGGTGCTGGTGAGTACTGTTTGATCTTGAAATCTTTGTACCACACTTTTAATTGTCGAGCAACTTCTTGTCATAATTTTTGCGATATTGGAAAGTGATTTTCCTTTTGATTTAAGTCTTTTTTATAGTTACCCTTTCTTCACTGGATGTTTCTTTTATTTTTCGCTCCATCTCATGACACTGTTCCACAGCAGCAGGTCAAACCTTTATTATCTGACCACGGAGTTCAACTGAAGCAGCAGAACTGATACGTGTTAGCGGAAAGAGCCCGTGCACACTTGTAAATGTCAGACGGATGAATACTTTTGTCCAGGCATCCTTAGCAACACAACATCATAATTTGAGAATTTAGCGTGCTTGCTTATTGATTCTGGAGTTGTTGGGCGTAGACACGTAGTGTAACGTTTCATTCTTTCATCTGTTGTAATATAAATGTGTATCTATGAGCGGAACATGGGATATTATACACTTTATTATTGTAAATGCAAGAGGGTGAATACCTTTGTCCATCACTGTATATTGTCATACCCCTGCTAGAGTTTAATGAAAAATTATTAGAACAAATTAATGATGATGGTAAAATAACTATGGTCTATTCAACAAAGACCACACAAGCACAGAGAAAATATGTGAATATCCACTATGCAGAAAAAGACGATAACACAGATGAACACAGTAGGTATTTCTGTGACGAAACAGTACCAGTGTTTTAGCAGCTGGTATCTGTTCTTGTCTTCAGGCAAACTAAAGGGACTCTTGGATAAATTTTTTAATGTTGAATTTCAGGTTTTCTCTGACAACATAGTTCTACAGTGGTGTGTGTCCCACATAATTTTCATTTAATTAATTATCCTCCCCTTACAAGAATCATTACCTCATTAGTGTGCTATAATAAATGTGCTCTTGTGAGTTTTCTGTCAAGAAGCAGTGTTTGTGGCAAGGTGGTATGTGTGTGGTGTATGTAGTCAACAGAGGCTTCATGACGCAGAACGGACTCCCGGACAATCCCCGCTCTGCGCGGTACATCCTCAAAGACTTTGTGTGTGGGAAGCTGCTGTACTGCCATGCCCCGCCAGGCTGCAACCAAGCAACGTACCACACCTTCCCAAACAAGGGCCAGCCGTGCAGCAAGAGGCAGCTCACTTACACTGCAGCACGTATGCTCAAGGTAATTACGGCAACAGTGTGCTCGGTGGCCTACTTGTTTCTGCATAGATCCACTACAGAAATTGTACAACTGTACACAGGTGTTCATCTGCATTTCAACATCTGGTATTTCTAGGGGTGGTCGGGTACCCAAAATTTCGGGCAGTATTTCAGGTAATGGAAATGCCAGAAATACTGGACGGGTATTGTGTTTGCCCAAAAATATCGGGCCAACATTCCTTCCAATATTCATCCATAGAGACACCTGTTTTTTTTGCGGCGTGCTAAATACGCAGTTTCCCGCAGAAAATAACACACCTTGCAAAAACAACAGAACACCCTAAAAATATGTGAAAAAATTAATTTTCGTTGTGAATCCTTACGTTTACGACACTAATTTGATAAATTGTTTCTATATGTAGTCAGGATCAAAAATTTGACAAAATCAATGTATCAAATTTACACAGCTGAAGCGATATCGCCAATGAGCATCTACTCCTGCAGGATACCACTATTTGGAAATAAACTGATTTCGGTGACTTTCTAAAGTAAACTAACTTCGTTTACATTTCATCCCTTTTCTTTTTTCGTTGCGTAATTAATGTAATTTTGTTGGTAGTATACAAATGTGATAAATAGAAAAATTACCAAACACTTATCTCAAAAATGGTAACATAATTTTCGGTTGCCACTTTGTGCCTGCCACACGTTTATTTGGTGAAGGTACACAGTACTCTCCTTGATTTTTACATCTATTATTTACCAAATTTTATTTTTGGGTTACAATTTTTGTAAACAAATTTTTAAGAATACCTATCAAGGTTATGTGAGGACGACTTGTATCTGGCACCGTTTTACGTTTGTTTTGACCAAATAATATATTAGTTAAGGTTCTGTTTATTTTATTGGTGGGGCGGGAACTTTATCACATACATTGTCTTTCGCGAAATGAGATTGTTTTGCACCACTTCTTACGAGAAAGTAGCAATTAGTACTGCCCATTGTTCTGATGATGCAGTGAAAATTTTGCCTGTATGGAAATAACATTCAAATTACTATAATTCAAAATTTGTAATGTCACCAAAAGAACAAAATGCGATAAGTGTGACGTTATTGTTTGTACTGATGCAAAAATTACACTATAATAATTTTTAGTAAAGTTGAAAATCGTTGGGGATTTTTATGAACTATGCTAAAATCAATTAAATCAGTATGGATTCCAGTCAGTAATGTAGACACTGAAAAGCATTTCTCAGTGTCGGGAATATAATGACTGACAACAGAGCAAACCAAAAACCAAGTAATATGGTAGTAATTATGACAGTTGTTTGTATTTTCTGATAAGTGTATGTTACTTCATTTTTATGCTATCACTAAAGTACCAAAGATTGTTGCAATACTGCTAACTTATTACTTGTATAGTATTGGAAACCAGCTGGGAATCATTTTATACTAATTTTATGTAGGTCTAAATTAATTTTCAACAAAAATGGATATCAGTGGTAGTGCTTATGAAGACGAGGACCAAGCTAGTACATAGTTCGTTTCACAGCAGTGAAAACAAATATGACCATGAAACTTAAGGTAGTAACACAAATATTATTTTCAAAACACCTGTCTGGAAGTTTTTCACTTGTATGGACAAACAAAATGCTAAATAAAATTTTATAATTACATTTATTTTTTAGTTTTTACTTAAATGAAAACTTCTTGGCAAGCATATTAGAGTCTACTTCTTAAATAAATATTTTATAATTTTGTCAATGTAAATTTTGTGAGAAAATATTTTGTTTTAAAAATTCATCCACTAATTTGGTTTTAATGCTCAAGCCCACAAATATGAGGTAAGTACCCGCCCAAGCCCACCCAAAATAAAATTTCTCTGCCCGGCCACTCCTAGGTATTTCTAATTGGAAATAATTAGAAGTGAATTTTCTTGTGGAGTTTATGATTAATAAGAGGAACACACACTAGGTTATAGGCCTGAATTGAAAAAATGTTTACAAAATTGTTTTTGAAATATGACAGAATTCTTTGAATAGCTAAAACAGTAAACAAAACAAAGCATTTGACAATTAAAATGTAGAAGTCATATGGCAGTGTTAATGTTTACATGTAATAGAAGGTTTGTAACCAAAAGCAAAACTTTAGAAGGGCTTCAGAAAAGTGTGAAGTAACTGTGAATAACCAATGATAGGAGTAAACAACTTGAAAGATTGATATGGGTAAAACTATTCTTTAAAGATTAAAACAAGCCAACAGTTTGAGCATTATTTGCATGGGAATTTTGGCATGACCACAGACAATATGGAATGGTTTTAGTGAAGTGATCCATGCTAGTATGATGGATTTGAATTCTACTGTACTTTTATGCAGTTTCAGGATATCATTTACTCAAAGTGAGTCATGAATAAAGTTATTTGTTTAGTTATTCGTAACATCACAAGGATGGTAAATATAATGTGTAATGTTTTTTATGTACAGCCCGTGAAGGTGTCGTCGGCAGACATTGACCGGGTGTTCTTTAGAAAGACAGTGGTAGGAGTCCATCAGAAAGGAACGCCAGCTCAACCTGCCGGAGCTCAGGCGATAGATGGAAATGAGTATGTTGTTTGTTAACTATTGCAAATAAGTTTCTGTACATTTAAACAAAGTCCTGACCTTTTAGAATTGAATTGAATATATTATATTTAGTTTATGCTATTTTTTCAGTCCAAATATTTTTTATATAATACAGATTTCCCTTTTTTTTATACTTATTTTACTGTTTCAGCTGTATTTTTGTGTTATCTGATCATAGTTTATTAGTATTGTTGAGTACAAAATACAGTTAATATTTTCACTACCCCAGCATGTACATTTTAATGCCCCAGTCACTGACTGTGATGATTATTAGTTGGTATGTATGGCTAGGAGCTAGCTGCCTTTGTCCATGTTTGGTAATGTACACAAACTTGAAGTCAAGTAACGCACATTTCCTTTGTGGGTGGATTTGGCTTCTTCAGATACCACCAGATGGCATAATTTTCAGCAGTTTCAAGAACGTATGCCTACTGTCCATTTCAAAAACATTAACTACCTAGGCATATAAAGACTGTAACTTTCTTCACAACATACAAGTCATGTCTCACTGGACCAGGAGATATTATTAAGCATGTCGCAGTCATAGCAGTGATGTTGCATTGGTCAATCCTATTCCTGACTAGATACTAAGATACGATACTTCGCTGTTTTTTAATGTAGCTGTATTGGATATGGTATCAGGTCGATACATTACTAGCAGTTGTAGACAGTGAAATCAGGTTATTACTTTCTTTAGACACAAAAATTAGCATATTTCAGTGTGTGTACACCACACATAAGAAAAAAGAACAAGTAAATTGCATCCACCAACTATTTTTTGTGGTCCTGGCGAAATTCCTATTTAAATAATGTTAACATAACTTTGTATCGTTTATCGCATGTTGCGCTGATCGAAGTATATTTAGGGTCCCGTCACCCAATATTTCCCGTAATAATAATTTTTAAGCTGGCTGTTTATGCAAACTTCTAGTAACTGGATGTGAAAAAGTCACGCGCGACATCGTCTTCCCAACACGTTTGTTGGCACTACAGCATGGTGCGACAAGCGAGCCTAGCTTGCTACTTTCCCTTACACGCCTCCGAGAGGGGACGTGGTTACCTATAGCAACCACCGTGCCGATTTAGCATCCTCTCTCTCACCCCTCTTAATGTCTCTCTCAGCTGCGCATATTGCTTCCTCCCCTCACATGTCTTTTGCTTTCAAGAGGGGAAGCTGGTGTCTAGCACGCAGGCCAGAGAGCAAATGCGTGCCTGGTGAAAGTATAAATTTTATCAAGAGTATGGGTTGCTCAAAATAATTGCACCTATCATCACTTGTATTTCAAAGCAAATGGTTTTGCCTGAAAATGTTGCGTAGAACATTTTAAGGAGGAATTATTATTTGGAAAGATGTTTTCTTTTGTGATTAAAGGTCGTTTTTTCCCCTTAAGGTTGGTGTTTCATTGTATTTGGCTTAAAATTAACATGACTTTAAAACGTAATATTTATTTAACTCAAAGGGCAACATCATCACTAATAAAATTATATGCCCAAAAGCATATACTCTACCACTTGTCTTGTAGTATAAGTGTGAAGTTTGTTTTTAGTAACTTCTTGCGGGGAAATTGAAGGATTAATATTACTTTATTTCAATAGATATGCATCTTTGAATAAACTGATATAATGTAAGGGCCTATTAGACACCTTTTGCCGTCTAATAATGGGTAGGTAAGCACCGAGCCAAGTGCAGTGTAACTCATGACAGGGAAAATCAGAGAACTTGGTTTTGAAAGATTGATGATTAATTATTAAAGACAATTATAATCGCTGTATTTATTCATTTCTGTCTCAAAATTACAAGTTTTCTTTGCAGCAAAATATAATTAATTAGTTTAAAAGACAGACATTTCCTACAGGCACAAGGTCTGGTGCTGGCAACATGTAGTGGCGTGGAGAGGTAATCCTCCCACCGCCACCCCTCCACCACCCAGCCGCCGTGAACACACTGCCCGATCGATAACGTCTCCGTGCGCTCTCTCTGTACGAGCGTGCATGGGACATTTGGAATTTGACTTGCATTTGCTGTAATATTATTTTCATTTTCAGAGGGTTTAAAACTTTTAGGTTGACGCATGCCTGTCTTGGGTCTTGTTGGGGAAGAGGTTACTGTGCTGACGGTTTCGAAGAAAGAGAGGGGAATCAAACCCCATAGTGAGGTGGAATGATATGGATTCCCTCCCAGAAAATTCAACCTTCCTCACAACCAGGGTTGCCAAAAGGCAGTACGCCAGTGGTCCCAGGTGTGAGAATGGTAGCTATGGTGTTGATTACATGAGGATGATGGTGGTGGTGGATAATCTGGCTGGGGTTATGGGGGCTATTCGCAGCGGCCTAGTCGGTCTGCATGCAGAAATATTGTTGGCTGGGGGTTGGTTTCCATGTGGTTTAGGAATGACCTTTGGTGGGAGTCAAACCCTGATGGTTTTCCCCAGTGCCAACTTTATTACACAGCAATTTGGCAGATCCACTATGGGCGGGTGTCGAACCCAACCCTTACTAATTTGCCTGAGGCTAGCTTTATGATACTTCAGCTGGATGGATCCACCTGAATTGGGGGTATCTGGTGGTCAGTGGTGCTTACGGGCAATGGAGTTTCTGAGCGAACTGAATGCGTGCTTTCCTGATCGTACTGCGGCGAACATCAGCCTAACAAATGGTCTAGCAGGGACTCTTGTGTGGGCGATATAATAGCTTCGTAAGACAATGGGTCATACAGTGGCTCAGTGGGCAGCAGCTCTACTTGCCTAGGGTTCACAATAATTATTTCAGTAGCAGTCTATCTGTGTAAGGCGTGTTTCTCGCGATGCCTTATACAGCTCTTAGCACCACCGTATTTATTGTGCATCTTGGAATAGCCTTCTACCTCTGTGCAGACGTTCAGCCCTCGGGGTATAACTTTGGCAGTCGGGTATATAGGACTACGTCGAGTAACAGCCGAGGGAACACTGGAAAACCAGGAGCTACCGCATGCCCACCTTGGGCTCTAAACCAACTTCAGGGTCCGTCTCCTGTAGATTTCAGTGTGCGCCTCACAACTGATTAGCAACATGATAATTTATTGCACAATTTATTTACACTCAAAACAAAAAATAATAATTCAAAGGGTAACTATTACTAAAATTACGGTAGGCAAGACAATGATTTAAATTCACGTAATATTTATTACAGCAAACTGGAAGTGAGGATATTCCCGGCTGATTGATACAGTCTAAATTAGCTAAAATAATAATTATAATGAGCTGAAACAGATGAAGGTGAGCCTGATAAAATAATTAATTAAAGAAATATGCAATTTACAGCGTGTTACTACAGATTGGGGTCTGTTCAGAGGAACGCTAATATCGCGATGACCTGTTACTGCGGAAGTCGAAGGGATGTTGACTGAGGTAAAGGGGTAGTCGGTACAGGAGGTCGGATTGCCTCTGGAGAGAGTGCTGAAGCCTTACGGTCAGCTGGTGTGAACGACAAGCTGTCGCAAGCTGATGGGCTGGAGAGCTGGCGGCCTTCACAAGTTGCTGGCTGGAGAGGGTGCTGCCTTACAAGCAGCAGACAGGAGTTCGAAGCTGTGTTGCAGGTTGAGGTTGAGAGAGTCTTTGCAGACTTGGGAGACCTCACAAACCTCTTCGGCCGGCGAGCACTGTATCTCTGCTGGAGCATTTTGCTGGCCCTCCTTATATACTGAAAAATTCCTTGATCAACTATCCTTCGGGGTGCGGGCGTAGAGTAGCTTTCTAGCGCAAGGGTAGGTTTTTCAGGGTTGCTGGAGTGCTGCTCATTTCTTATCTCCCTGCTTGGAGGCGACAACAAATTAAAACATCTCGTCCTGAGGCTGGCGGGTTGTGGCGTCACAAGGTCACAGAGGTGCTGCCATCTCAGGGGTTTGTTGGAACTTCTTCCATGGCTAACTGAAGTTTAGTGGATTATCAAAAATATTTAATTTATTCATGGGGATGGCCCTTGCATGCATTACGTAATTAAGCATGTTAATTACTCTTACGTATGATGCTGTCCAGTGCTTGGAGTCTCCTTGCTTGATACGTGTAATTAAATTTGCCACTGTTAATGACTTGCCCCGAGTGCGGGTCACTCATAGATGGGGCGAAATCGCCTGTAGAGAGTGCATCTGCACTGCGCAGCATGTTGGCATGCGTCAAGGTTAGCTTGCATTTTGTGCCAGATTACAATAAATTATGTACATTGTGTTGAGATGTTATTTTCTTTATTTAAGCGAGTTTAGGAGAAATGTTTTTGAATGTATTATTTACAGTAATACTTTTTCTAAAATTCAGTGCGAAGGACATTGGTATAGGTGTATTGGCAATGGTATCGGGATATCGGCATCTGTATCGAGACAACTCCATTCCTGACTACTGCTACATTCAAGTTTTCTGGATTTTTGTCTCTGCATTGTCAGTGCTGCATGATGATCAGATTTGAATATTCTGTTTACAGGATAATTCATAAACATTTTGATACTGGTTGTGTAGTTTGATTTGGAGATGTGCAATAATTTTTGCTTGTAGTTGATACAATTTATGTAGCATAACTTATGTCATCAATCATATTCAAGTTTGTTTTTTAAAGTATATTGGATTATGTTATTTCAGTTGTGGGTAATACCTGGTAATTGTAACATGTAATAATATTTTGCAGATAGTAAGTGATATTCAAGTTGTGATATTCATGATATCAGCCATAAGCACATAACTTATGTATAGTAGGATTATTTAAAAAGACAGGAATCCAAGTACTCATAGTCTAGTAATTGTCGATAGGCACACACACAAAGTAGGATTCCTGTCCTTTTATATATTTTTAGTAGCCTAATGGCCTATTTGCAATCTTATTTATAGTAGGCTCAATACAATATTCAGTTAAGAGGTGGTAACACCATTATGAGTTATAAAAAGGTGACATATTTACCAGTAATGAATCAGTTATTAATCTCCTATCCAAACAGTAAATATAGTTATAATTAAGTGTGTTTGCTGAATGAAGGGCAACATGATCATTGTATGTTGCAGTGATGAAAATGCATCAGTTTCTGGATCTTCAGCTAACCTGGCACAGCGACCAAAACCCTGGAGGAATCACCACTACAAGCGAAATAAGAGAGAAAAGCTAAGGAGAGTTTACGGTCATCTTGACCAGTAGCAAAAATGAATACTGTTCCTTTACCCATACGTAGGAAATACAAGCGCAGATTGTTGGTTTGTCACTGCAAGCAATGTTTTATAGCCTGTAAATATTGGAAGTATAGTTTCATCTGTGGGTGTATTGTGACATATAAATGTATGTTAAAAGATATTAACTTTGTATCCGTTGCTTGTAATTTATGGTGCACTTAGCAGCTGAATTACATTACAAATAACAATAAGGTAAATTAACAGAAAATTGAGCTAGCTGTGATGTAAAAGTTGCTTTCGGAATATTCTGTAGTTTGAAAGCTAATTGACCTCCAAATATGCACAAGTTGGATAACTTTTATGTATTTGTTACTGGTATGCTTGAATACGAGTCAAGTAAAGGCCTCAAGTGTTATTACTGCATTTTGCATGGTATGTGGTCTTATTTTGAGATTTTGTACAGTGTAGTTGTTATATAAATGGTATTTCTGTTACCGTTATATTTTTTATTATGTGATCCCCTTCTTTCGAAGTAGCAGAATGCACAATAAACATATTAATATGTACAGTTCAAAATGTAATTTTTATTGTTGTGTTTATGCATGTTGATGTCGGAGATGAATTCGACTTTAACGTCAGTGACGGGACAAATTCAGTTTATGGGTGAATCTGAATCCAGGTTAACAAACCTTTCTTGTTTTTTTTTTTCCCCGCTCATCTGAGACTACAGGAATATCTTGATTAACTATGTTAATCGGGACTGAAGAAAACACAAATAAGTAAATTTGTATTCAAAAAACCCGGATAATCAAATTTTCACATTCGTACTTCCTATTAATGGAACAGTGATATGACAAAGTACCTATTGTACATTTTGACTCACGTCTTTTTAACAATGGAGATTTTAACAACTTCTGCTCCATCCCTAGGTGATTTGCCGTGGAGTTGGAAGTTAATTTTATCCCGTTAATGTGCAAGATTGTACTGTCTGCCTTGCAGATTGTTTTATTCACAGACCCACCGTAACAATGCTTCAAGACAGCGAGTTATTTTATTCCTCGCTAGATAGCGTTAGTAGGAATTATCGCTTGTCTTTTGTTTTGCATCCCCTTCCAGCTGACCGGTGACGTCAGAGGCAAGCCATACATTCGCACTCCCACTCTGCAACTACCCTTTGCCCTAACGGCATAAGTTAATCAGTAGCGGACAGCGGCCCGAGATTAGTATACAAGCAGAGATGGCCTGCGTCTCAAGACCAGTCTTCAGCTGTCCAGCGCCAGTTGATCAGACACTGACTAGCCTGCACCCTTAATCCTTCAATTAGTAATCATTCCTCATTCCTAGCACCCTCTGCTCAGGAAACTTAATCTTAGTTCGTTCTAGCACCCGTTCTCAGAACATCACCCCCGTACTTCGCTTAAGTCACGCTTGCGATAGGGTTAGCTATGCTAGATTTCGGAAATTAACTAATAGATCCACCAGTATACATAGATTGGGAGAATTTCCAAACATATTGTTGTTCATATATTTTGTGTTACGATTGCAATGAATAAATCCATACATGCCAAATAACTTAATAACATAGGAATGAATATTAAAAACTGTTTTAACATATTTTATTATAAACATGCTCATTCTTTATAATATACTAATTAAATCTCACAATTTTCTGCGATGTTTGCGCACAGTTTAAAGCACAAAAATTTTTCTGTTTCAATTAAATGCAACCATTTGCCTTTCTTTGACTGTACTGTTCACAAGTGCTTTATTAAATTATATGTTTGCAATGTTGTGTTCGAAAAATCATCGGTTGATGTTTTGGTGCACACTCATCAGATCCACACATTCCAGTCCGGTTGGGCCGGTGGATGCATCATTTCAACCAAACTGGACCAAAACATTAGTTTCCAAAAGTCCTGTGTACATCAGTGGACGCACCGGTGGATTTCCGAAAACGCGGCTGCAACAGTGACCCTGGAGGGCGGGAGGGTAATGACAGTTCGAGACCTGTATTTTTATGGTGTGTTTTATGGGATCAGTATCTCTTTCCGGGATGTGGAGGAGCATGTGTGCCACCTGAATGATGGTAAAACTGCTGTCCAAGGACGTGTCGGGGTTATCGCCAACCCTAGTATAAGAGACTAAGCAGATCCAAGAGATACAGAAAACTCTAGTCAAGTGCAAACCTGCTAGCTCAAGGGAACCTACACTTCCTTATGGTATTGCTGGGTGACCCGACGGATGTTCCTCATTCCTGGTTTGCAGAAATGTGTATCTGCTTCCCAAGAAAAGCTTGAATCACGGGCCATGGTGATAGTGTTCGGCCTCATGGTGGGCTGGTCGACTTCTTTACATTCAGACTGTTTGGGGACCAATCAGGAATTTCAGAGCGAAGAAACTCAACTGTATAGCAATGGACAGGATGGAGGCACTTGTTCCCGGACTGTTCCACACAACTAAGCTTGGATTCTTGGACGGTGCTGAAGTCTGGCAAGTCGGGTTACCCACGATTGTCATGAAAATTAAGGAGTATGGACTGAACAAACGTTGTTGATGTGGGGGTTGGGGAGGAACCCTCGCGGTAGTCGAGCAGCGCTATTTTCCGCAGGGGGGTGGGGCATGGCTCGATCTGTCAAAAGCTAATGGTCAGGTGAGGTAGGAATCATGCTTGTAGAAGCTGAAAATACGCAAAGATGGTGGATCAGTCTTTTGTCCTAAAAAGGAGAATATCGCCAGTGGGGCAGATGAAAACACATGAGAAAGTTCAAGAATGCAGTTGAGAGATTTGGGCGGCTCTTAACATAGAGATCTTGAGAGTCGATGAGAGTGAAGCCAAGTGAGTATGTAACAGTGCCGGAATGCAAGGATGAGGGAAATGGGATATCTCCGAGAAAACCTGACAGCCAGCAGCATCGTCAAGTACGATTCCCACATGCGGAAATCCGGGAGCGACCCCACCGGGAATCGAACCCAGTTTGCCTTGGTGGGAGGCAAGTACTCTGACCACTACACCACTGTTGCCTCTGAATTCCAAGAAAAACTAGAAAAAATTTGTGTGTGCGTGCATGCATGTGTGCACGCGCGCGTCATTCTGGCCCACAAAATATATCTTATTTTGCCCAGAGATAATATTGTGTGTTAGATAAGTTGTATAGAACTGAACTAAAGCCAATGAGTGCCCCTCTATCTCTAAAGGGTAATGTAGTCTTTTCTTCAATACTGATTTGTTATCTGTTAGTTTGAATACTTTACTCATTTATTATATTATTTTAAAAATCTATTAATAAATGATGAGCAAGAAAAACATGAAACATGTAGACTGGGATATTAAAATAAGAACAAGACTGTATTGACAAAACGTCATGGAGAATTATTACCTAATAATATTAGATGTTTGATAGTGGGTCCTAGTAACTGTGGAAAAACTACACTTATGGTTGGACTTTGGTACTCTCTATGTGTGTTCAAATAGTCTGGACCAACCAAAATATATCAATTTAAAGAAAGATATAGATGTAGCATCAAAATTAATGAGCCAATAGCATACTTCTTTCCATCAAGTGAAGAAATGGTTGCTGCAAATGAATGTCATAAAGAGTATGTAGTTGTTTTTGATGATATCATACTTGAAAATCAAAATATGCTAAGGGATTACTTTTCTCGCAGTAGACACAAAGATATTGATTGTTTCTATTTAGCCCAGATATACTCAAAAGTACCTAAGCAGCTTATAAGAGACAATACCAATTTTCTTTGCATATTCAGACAAGACGATACAAATCTTAAACATATTCATAGTGATTTTGTTGGTGGTGTTATGTCGTTTGAGAAATTTAGGGAGACTTGTTCAAATTGTTGGAAAAATGAATATGATTTTGTTACAATAGATATGACTCGTAAGTACCGTAATAAAATTAAAGATACTTTAAATCCTTAGATTAGAAGTAAGTTTTTAATGGAAGTGTTTCCATTAAAAACTAACATAATCTGATCTTTTTAAATGTATTCATATACCATAGCTATTTCAATAAACACAGTTGTACCTTCGGGGACTTTTGGTATTTTAAAATATATCATCAGGGTTTACTTCAAAAGTTTTATACATGTCAATTTTTTTCCGTTGATATAAGTTGATAACACTTATATTTTTCTGGTTTTATTATTATTTCAACTATAATTCCATCTCTCATAAAAAAAATATTGTGCTTGATTATCAAAGGAAAATACTTTTTCTTTTGAACTGTATTTTCCAACTAAACGAATAATGTTAATTCTGTTTTTCTGATAGTACTCTACATTGACTGCATCCATCTGTGAAATGGGATCTCCCACATGTCTTAGTCGTTTTTGTTCAATATCTATATTATTATCTACTTCCAAGTAAATAAGATAGGCTTTATCCAATGATTTTTTATTTCTTATCAGTGTGGCTATAGAGTTGTTGAACTGTGGTAGGAAACAAAATCATTAGGATTGATCTTCTCCGTAGTTATATCATTGTCCATGTGTTCTTTAATTTGATCTTCAATCCAAGAGCTCTTTAATGCATTCCCACATATATCCATTGTTTAGTAATAGTGAAATAATTTTTGAAAATTTAAAATTATGTGAAAAGTGATTTAGCACAATTACACACAAATTACAAGTTACTTGATTGAAATTTTGAATTCTATCATCGTTATAAAAAATATTACTTCCGAGATATGCTATTAATTGTTAGGGTGGATTTCCACCAAATGAATCAAAATAATATTTGTTGTTTGCTTTTTTCCAATAGCATACCCAGTGTGTACCAGAGTTTGTTGAAACATCTAATTAAACAATCCCACATTCATTATTGAATGGCATCTTAAGTAGCTCATCGATCATAAATGATACCCCGAAAATTTTTTATGTTTAATTTTTAACCATTTTATCAATATCAAAGTTACTGAGTGGAGTTACTTTTTTTTAACATTCTTACCCCATTTAACTTTCTTCAATCCCTTGCCATATTCCTCCATAGCTAAATGATGTATGCGTTGTTCTTCCAATTCTTGGTTTTTCTTCTTAGCATTAATTACTGATGTAGCGATAGATGTTGCACCACCAGCTAACGTACCTAGAGCTCCCAATGCTGCAAAAATTAAGGGTAAAAATCCACCCTTGTGAACTGTCAGACCATTTCCAGTTTTCATTTCTTTGGACATTTTCTTAAGTTGTGGAACTGGAATTTTGATATCCCTTTGCCCTCCTTTAATTTCTTGTTTTTACGTTCCAGTTGGTCTTTTGTTAGGAAAGAATCAATATTCAAACCCTTCAACTCCTCGTTAGGAACTTGAAATATTATGTTTTTTACTTTCATTTATTATAACAAATATTTTATCATTTCATTTTAATTCCCCAGCCAAGCTTACGTTTAATATGCTTCGCAGATCCAGTAACACCAGCCCACAATCTCTCATTGAGATCAGCATCTGAACTTAACAATCTTTTGAATGCTTTCTTTTCTAGTTCTTTGTCAGCTACATGCCTTTTAGCTAGATCTTTATGATGATGATGATGATAATGATAAGCTATATCATGTTCTATTGCAGCCGCATCTAGTGGATTAATGGGTTTATCACCATGTTCAGTTCTCTCTTTTAGTCTGGTACCCGGACCTAAGTACTGATAACCAGGTGCATGCAACTCAAAAGGTGGTGAATTTATTATGTCATTGAGTAAGCCTTTTCCGTGATGCTCCGACTCCCAAAAAGTATGTGGTATTGTGTTTAACATTCGTATCAGATATGGTATACCTTTTGGATTATTCACGACGTCACTAAACTTGCTGTTGAGCATATTCATTATTCCAACTTTTTCATTGTAATAGTTATCATTTCCAGCATTCTCTTCGCCATAAATAACGAGAAGTCGATCAATAAGCATCCTAACATCATCCATCCATATGTATTCTTTGAGATAGTCTGTATATTTCTTTATACCTTTCCCCTTTTTAGGTGAGGGATGTTTCTTTTTGATCGAATCTTAAATACGTTTAACAATAATTTTCCATTGATTCCCTTTACTCGATTTTGGCGTTCCCTAGTTTGGATCATTGTTTTGAAAAACCGTATTTGTATCTGCTAGGATTCAACTATAGTGTTCATAGCCGTTTACAGCGTAGTCACTTTCTATTACTTTCTTACTAGTTAGTAATTTCATCAAACCATCGGTTGCAGTGTATTTTCGGCCTTTTACAGTAAATTTGTCATTGTTGAATGTTACTTCACTATCACCGATATACAATCTACCTTTATCAGCCTTTAGTCCAAAAACATCGTCTTTGCAGTCGATTAAGAAATCAGCCACTTTCTTATCAATAAATGTTGTTTTGTAGTTAGTAAACTGCGAGATATCAGTTTTCAAACGCCCCAACACTTCGTCATAGCTGTCATCATCATCGTCAATGCATTTAACACCATAGCGTTCATCATCATAGCATTCATCATCATCGTCAATTTGTTTGTCATTGTCATAGCATTCATTGGTGCCTGTTTTACCAAATAGTTTTCTCTCAAAAAAGATGTTTCTGTCGGTGTCTGTGGGTAGTCTATATTCTTAACAGCAAATGTAACAAGTTCTTTTATTAAGTTCTTATTCTCATTTCTTACGTGTCCAATTTTTGGTCCCAAATCTTCTATCACATCTATCAATGGTTGTTCGTGTTTTTTATTTTTATCATATTCATCTTGGTGAAATTTTCTAAAAGTTTTAAACTTTTCAATTAGCTGTCTTCTTCTCTATATTGTTTACAATTTTGTGTTGTCTCATTTATTATATAAATAAATCAAATGAACAATAACTTAAATGTATACTGCCTCAAATGTATGAAAAATACACTAGGTGATAAAATTTCATATGAACTTACAAATAATAACAAAGTAAGAATTAAATGTGTTTGTAGGTGTTGTGTAACCACTAACTCGATATTCACTGGTGGGGGTATAAAAAACGATATTTTAAATGAAATTCATAAATCAATGCGAAAAAAATTCCCCAGAAGAACTGTTTTAATCTTTTTGTATCGATGATCTTTGGCAAGCTCATTTAGTTGAGATGAATACTGGATCTTTAAAAGGTATACACACAATTAACAAAGGGTTCAAATATATGTTAACTGTGACAGATATTTTTTCCCAAACATGCAAGGACAATACCAATCAAAGATACAACTGGTGAAAATGTTACGTTAGCATTTAAAACTATTTTGAATGATCGCAAACCCATGCATTTACAAACAGACGAAGGGAAAGAATTTTACAATAAATCATTTAAGACATTAATGGCCAATAACAACATAACACACTATTCAACATACAGTGAAAAGAAAGCTAGCATTGTAGAAAGATTTAATAGAACATTTTAAGGAAAAAATATGGAAGATATTTACTGTGCAGGGAAGCTATAAATGGATGGCTATATTACCTAAATTAATAAGTGAATACAATAACACTGTTCACAGTGCAATCGGAATGAAACCCACCAATGTAAGCGCAAAGAATGAAAGTTCTATTCTAATCAACATGTATGGAGGAGAAAGGAAAATGGTTAAACTAAAGTTTGCAATAGGAGATAAAGTTTGTATAAGTAAAAGTAAAAATTTGTTTAGAAAAGGATATACACCAAATTGGTCCACTGAAGTATTTGAGGTGTGTGAAGTATTGCACACAAACCCCACGACATTCAGAATAAAATATTTTAAATATGAACTTATTAAAGGTATTTTTTATGAGCCAGAGCTGCTTAAGGCCAAATATGATAAAGACTACTTAGTGGAAAAAGTTTTCCGAAGAAAAGGAAATCAGCTGCTAATTAAATGGTTAGGTTTTGATAGTAGTCATCATTCTTGGGCTGATAAGAAAAGTGTAGTTGTTTAAGGAATTTTTTTCTATATAATAAATTAATCAACAAAAAATTGAAAGTTATGAGCGTCAGTCTTTTCCGCCAAATGACCAAACAAAAAATAATTTGAATGAATACAACAAGCGCATTGAGTTTGATATTCCTATTGGAGATGCATTTTCACATCCGAATGAAGCTTATGTATACCAACAGTATAAGCTAACTAAAAGAGATACAAATGCAGATTATGAAAAAACTTCAACTATTGATCTTTGTGAGAATTTCTTCCCATTCCAGTTCTCAAGATTAGAGATCTCTAAACATGGTTGAATAATCGAAAGTATTGACAACCCTGGCATCACTTCAACAATGATGCATACATTGCTAGGTTCGGAATCAGAATCATCATACTTCCAAATGTCGGGGATAGAACTAGGTAAATATGTTAGGAAAGATAAGCATAATGAAATTACCTATCCATTAAGATATTTGTTTGGGTTTATGAGAGATTGTAATTAAATATTCTGGAAAGGTGGGTACAAGATCGCATTCATTCGTAATTCTAATGATGTTAATTTTTACAGAAGACCCCTAAAGAAAGTAGATGGATCTGATGATGAAGATAATAGACCAGATGCTGCTAAAATTATTATTGAGAAAATGGAAATTCTGTGGCCAATTGTTGAATATGATCCTATTTATGGAGACGAAATTAAAGCAAAACTCTACAAACACCCCAAAATTCCAATTGGTTTTAATTATTGGCAATGTCTTGAAAAACCAGTACCAACTAATGCAAACTCATTTCAGTTTGATATAAAAAATAAGTTCAATTGAATCCAATTCGATATGCCAGACTTTGTCATTGTTGGTTTTCAGCAAAACAGAAAAGAAGATCCTGGGCAATTCACACACGGTTCAATTTTTGACTCTTGTTTAGTCAAAAATATTTCTATTAAGACTGGACGGAATGAAGTGTTACCCAAAGAGAATTGGAATTTTAACATTGATGATAATTTTCGATAAGATGTATATTACTTACACTGATTTTAGAAATTCAAAGACTAAACTAGATACCCCTTATCGTAATAATGAACTGTACTTCAACTCTGGGTCATTTATTGGGAGAAGACCATTGTATATTATTGATTGTTCTTACAGAAAAACCGCTATTGTAAAAGCTCGAACTAATCTGAAACTTACAGTTGATTTTAATAAGCCAATATTGGTTACAGCTATTTGTAATGTGGTACTAGTAAGCCAATGAAACCTAATTTCTGATGTTAAAAGGGAAAGAATCACCGAAGTCCAATAGTGTGCAAACATGTATGGTTATTAGTTTTTAATGGATGGTTATCCATTGAAAACATTTACTGTGATATAATTTTTCGGCTGCTTCCATTTTTTATTTCATAATTAATTCATATAATCCTGGTTCATTGATAAATACGGTATTAGGTTGCATATGGGTGAGCGATTTGCTCACCACTAGATTTTTATAATTATTACAATGTTTTTCTCTAACATGATCTCTAATTGCTTCTTGAGGATGTGCAAAGCCTAAAATATCAGCGACTCTTTTAAATTTTGTAGTACCCCCATGGTAGTGTATTAATACCATCTTTAAGAATAAATCTTTTATCATCTTCAGGACTTAATGCTTTTTTTCTCAACTCAATCGTATGGAGTTCATGTTTTTAACTTTTAATAAAATTCATACTTTTGTACAACACTTTTTTTTTACCAAACAAACACTTTTTGTAGTCACCAAAACTAATCTCATTTCTGACTACAGTGTTTTTCACACCCTTTGCTCTTTTCTTTACACCATCTTCCACATTTATTGCATACATTTTCGATTTCAATCCAATAAATTCTTCCATTATTTTCCCATCACATTCATCTTTCATTTTGCCAATAATCTATTTGTTAACTATCGGTGTACCATATGGATGATCTTTTTTATAGTCAGAAGTATCAAAATGATCGACCATTTCTTTCATGTCACTGTAGAATCCGATGTTTTTATATAATAGATGTATGAATCAGTATCTTGGTAGCTCAGTTAAATATTTTTCCCATACTTTGGTTTCGTTATATTATAGTGAAAATCGTGTATTAAGACTTTCGATAGATCAAGTATGCTTATTCCAACATAAATGGGTTTTTTAAAGCACAGTTTTGTTTGAATCATATGAACTGCAACCAAAGAGTTAGTAAATATAGTCCTATCTTTAAAGTTTTGTTTAGCCACTAGTTTATCCATTTGCTTAGAACTTGTGCGCAACTGTATATCCACTCTATTTCTAATATGTTCCATTGTTTTTACTAAAACATAATTGTTCATTAATATGTAGAAATCTTTTTCAACGCCATTTGTAGACTTTGTTCGCATATTTGTGTTTAGATCAATATAGTACTTGAGCCAATCTGATTGATCAAACTCCAGAACTGTATGGATCTTTTTCAACTTCATTCCGAGAGACAGATATTGCTTAAGATTTACATAGTGTAATACATATTTTTCTTTATCATACAGAGTAGTCAAGAGTTTGGGATTTTTTGAACCTTCTGGTATTTAATCTCTGGTGCCAACGGCAGATCTTTGTGAAGATCGTGTAGTTCATGTGGGTATTCCAAATCAACTTCCAATATATAACCTTTTCTAGAATCATCTCGTATTTTTGCTACATCTATATTTGTATTTCTCCACTTAAACCCACCATAGGGTAAATACTGGCTCATAGCCCATCCATATAAGTTATTGGCATCCAGATATGTAAGGTAAAAGATTTCCTTTGTACCATCATAAGCATTCATATATTTATTATTTGCTTTAGCATATCGCTTACAACATTGTGAAATTCCACCACAAACACCATCTGATAATAATTCTAGTTCTATTTTAGTATGTTTGAGCATAGCATCCCATGCTAACCCTGGGGCTGTGAAATGCCATGCTGGATCTAGCATATATGTTTTGAGACATACATCTCTAAAATTTTCCATTATATCGTACAATATCAATACATCAGATTTGTTATAGAGTTATGTGTACTCTCTTAGAGATTTTATGTTGAATTTTTCCCACACCTTTCTCGCAAATTCGTAATCTTCGTCTGTAATGTCACATTTATTGAGTTTGTTGTAAAATGCATCTTTGGATGGAAGTGATGTCTCACAAAATTTTTCACCACTATCCATGTAGTCATATGGATTTCTGATAACAAAGTCAAGATGTTCATTGGAAAAATGCTTACACGTTTCTCAGAATTGGCTTCTGGAAAGGTTACTAGAGAGTTTATCGATACTACTAGCAATAAATTTTAATGAGTCAATAAATCTAAGATTTACACTTTCACATACATGTTTCGTAAAAGAAATATATTTTTCTTCGTTGTTAGGAATTAGATCAATTTTATTTTCATCGATGACAAGATCTCTTATGAATAAATGTGTGTTATAACCAGATAGATTGTGTATAAACACTGGGACAAAACATGGATTTCTATATGATAAGTTACAATCTCTGTGTGCAGCTCCCCTAAATTTCCTCGTAAGTTGATCATGATCTCTCACAGAATCACTATTCAAAGTTTTCTGAGTTTGTGGAAGCATTCGTTTTTCATTTGTGTATATATCACCAATAGATTTTGCTTCTTATATTAACATTTTAACGAATACACTAGATGCATCGGATCATTCATAAGTTACTGGTGGTTTATAGTATCCATGTTTGTATTTTATATAGTAACAGAAGCTAAGAGGCGCGTGTTTTTGGTATGGTTCCGTGTAGGATTCGTCGGGGTTTCGTTGGCAAGTTTCAATTTTAGTCAACAAACATTCAAAATCAGCATATATCACAAACAGAACTTTCAAAGAATGATTTTTGTTTTTAAATCTTAATATGTCATTTTTTCCTTTAGATGGTAGTTCAGCTCTAACACCATCGTGATCTCTGCAGTCTTGTTCGTGATCTTTTAGCTTACTTACAGAGTAGAAATGTTTCAAACATCTATCGCATATATATATTTTGTGACCATTATTTGATACTTGTGGTACTATAAGTCTCAAAAGACTTTTTATCCAGCAGTAGTGGTCGTTCTTTTCGTCTTTGATACATAGTAGGTTAATGTACGTATCCGTCTTTTTTTTTATGTTTTTAATGGGCATATTATATATTTCTTATCACCATATTTTTCTTTGTATGCATATACATTAATAGAAATTCCACTTCTTTTCTCAAAGGTTGATATGCTATCCAATTTCATTGGAAATTCCAAACCCTTAAGTGCATCATCAAACTCATGTTCGTAAGCTATGTATTTATTCACTCTTTGGGGGTTTCTTTGTACTTGATGCAATGCAGATAGAACAGACCACAAAAAACATTTCTGATCATTGTTCTTAACATTAATTACCGCCTGCTTAGCTTTGATTTTTTCTAGGAGATCAACATAAGAACTGCCCTTGAATGGTACATATTTATTTATTCGCACTTCTAGTTTAAATATTCTGTTGAGTACCCACTGAGATCCCTTTGCTTCGAAAGCCCCCATCTCAGCTATGATTTTCGATATGTTGTTGGCATAATATTCTTCCAGATCAGTCGATTTTAGTACAATTTTGTTCTTTTTTTTAAAGGAGCTTTCTACATATTCAATATTCCCACCAATTCCCCTTTTGTACTCAGTGAAGAGTTTCATGTTCACTCTAAGTGATTTTAAATTTTTATTAATTAGTCCCATGACAATTTATTTTACATCATTTAGGAAATAATTTGGGTCTTTGTATGCATTCACATTCTTTACAGCATAAGTCTTGATCCTACTATGAAATGCTGTTTCGATTACTTCTACGCCAAATCTGAGTGTGTACTTAGGAATTTTACTTCTCAAGTGACTTCTTATGAGAGATGGTTTGTAAAAGTGATTACAAGTTTCACACTTGACATACTCCTCTTGAGATTTCTTCTTCTTTCTTTTCACAAAAACATCTTTCCTAAATTTATATTGTTTCCAAACATTACCAGTTGTGTTAGCCTTTTTCATTGCCATGGCCGTCATCATATTAGACATCAGTTGATTTTTATTTGTGCTCATTTATTATATACAATATTTTATTTTTTACATTTTCAAATTTTTTAAGCCACTTGTTTTGCAACTGCACCCAAACTCAACTTTTTACGCGTATTTTTGCAGATGCACTCAAATGCAAAGTTTAACCCAACTTTTTTTCTAAAGACTACGATCTGACCAAACGCAACTTTTTGAGCCACTTTTTTGCGGTTGTGCTAGAATCGGCATTTTTATACTACTTTTACAATTTTTTTTTAATGTGTGATGATATTCAGTAATTACATATATGTCACACGGTAGCTCATGGCATTAGTTTACTATGTATTATTTTTCATTTGTACATTTTAGTTAGTATTTGTTATTATGGCCGACATCAAATAATTTTAAAAATAAGAAGTGTAGATTTTTATTTCGAGGAAAATGTCATCACATATAATGTGTGTACAAGTGGACAATGTTTGGTACAAAAATTAAATTATTTTTTTGGGGTCCAGCAACGTTAAGAATACGCCACCGAGCTGAAATTAGCAACTTCTCAGGGCTTTCAAAAGCGCTCACTTTATCGTGAACAGTCCGTGTATCCTTGAAATCTAATTGTGAAATTTGGATATTACTCTTTTAGTGTATTTTGTGCCAGTTAGTTGTTACAGTCATCGCTGCTCTGCGGACATTAAACAGGAATTGAAAAAGCAATATGATGTTGCCTCTGTCCAGCAGAGGATGACACAAATCTGCATGACACAGCAGATTCATACAGCGGATCGCCTAACTGAGGAAGTAAGCTACCGTGTTTCCGACATTTCAATAATTTACGTCCTTGTTGCTGTTACTTTTCCAACGTGTATCCACTTCCTGTTACAAGCTGGTCCAGCTGAGCAGACCGCCATCAAGGCGAACATTAGTCCAACTTTATACTGTATTTCCAGTGAAACATTAGTTATTTATCTCTGCGGAAAATATTTAAATCAAAAATACATTAATTCTGCTTGGACTTCAGTTTAAAAGTTTCTTTGTTGTGAAATACGCATTCACGTAAGCGATTATTTCTCTGGAACATAATATTTATTGGTTCTTAATAAACGTAAACTAAGTTTTATTTCACCTTACGTGTAAAAACCAGTGCAGTTACATTGTTTATAAACCATTTTTTTCGTTGATATTTTGAGAACTAATAAAGATACGAGAAAAAAAAAATTACCGTAGCCAAAACTAATCTGAAATTGTTGCCATTGTGGTGAACAGGGCATCTTAATGAAACAACAGTCGCAGTTTTAAAACCACAACGTTTTATTAGTGTATCGTGTAAAACACAGAATAAAATACTATCAAGGAATATAAATATTATACCCAATATAGCTACCCGTGGGCGTATCCATAACAACAGAAATATCAAATTAAGATAGCAATGTTCACGACAAAAATAATATTTACTTTCTTAAAAAGTAGAGAATTTTAGATCCAGCTGGTGTTCTCCCGACTTTATGGTCTATATCTTTAATTACTTGATAGTCTAACGAGCAATATCAGAAGATCTTTGGAGGATTCACAAAATGTTGAGATACAAAAGTAGTTACATACATGTGACACTGCTGGAATTTTTTTTTATGTTAATCACAGGTGCATCTGTTACCATACATGAGAAACAAGATATCTAACCAGCTTGCCAAGAAAATTCCTTACAAAGCGAGTTGTTAAGAGTGGTGATCGAGCGTTAGCTGAGCAGCCTGCCTGATCACACCTTCACGGACACGGGCCGTGATTACTGAAATTAGCTATGAAATCTCAAACCACGGAAGCCCCCTTCCACCAGTCAGTAAACGGGGAGAACGCAGTTGATATAGGGCAGTGTAGCCTGTGGACGGTGTCGTTTGTCATTGGGCCATTGAAACGAGAAGACCACTGAAGATGGGTATGTCCGGGCATCGATTTCCGCCACCTTACTCAGCCCCCGGAATCATGAACAAGGTGGGGACTCCAATTATACTTTACTCAGAATGTGGCTGGTTAAATCTTTATAATTTAATATAAATTAATACTTCAGCATATTTGTATAATTCCCTGCACGCATACTTCATAATGTTTCTATTGAAACAATATTGTACATACAACTTAAATGTTAAATAAACCCCTTTTATACAGTTTTCAATACATAAAATCATACCATACCAGAGTTCACCCTCACTTTTCTGTTGGAAATCTGCTAGCAAATTATTCCTAGAAAAGCAGCAGTTAACAAAATTATAATGTATACACTCTTCTTTTAAGAAGAGGTCATAAATATAAGTAAAGACACACTCTCTGAACTACCGTATCTACTTTTCGCAAAAGGCAAACGGAAGCTCGCTATAAGATGTAAAGCAATTTAAAAAATAATTTTTTTGTATAAAAATTACATTTGGTTAATGTTTGGAATCAATAAAGATTATTCAGTACTTCCTCCCAACTATGAATCTATAAAAAATAAAAGAAATAAATAATGTGAAATGCATGTTTTGTTTTGCATAGTCCATTAAAAATATTGTTATAAAAGTAGTGTAGTGTATTCAATATTTAGAAATTATGTTAATTTTTGTTGAATGTTTTGAAGTAATAAAATGTCGTAGTTGATATTTATTTTGACGCAAGTCACATGGTCTAGAAAAGAAAATTTAAATGATTTGTTTTATAGAGAAATGTATTTTGAATAGCCAATATTTATATGCTTTGGAAGCATGACATAAGACAAAATGTTAAGACAGCAATAAATAAGGGATGAAAAAACCAAAAATCTATTGCTTCCGAGAGGAATATACTATCAATAAAAAGTTGAAGATTCAATTTCAGCAAAGCCAAGACACATGTTATTATTTATATAATCTAATGTTGAAAAGTCTTCACTTTGGTTCTGCAGTGATTAATATAAATTTTAGTTTATATTTAAGTTGGATATTTTCCCATGAAGAAGATCTGAATTTCGGGATTGAATGAATAGTGAAGGCGTGAAGTCGCTACCACAGAGGCTACAACCTCTAAGTGACGTGACTGGTGATAGGCAATAAAATCACTAGGGGACATTGTTTTGGAATATGTAGCAATTCAGGGAACTATAATGGGTTCTACTGAATACAGCATTTCCATTGGTTTCAATCTGTTGACATTGTGAACAAGAACGATGTCCAGAAATACTACTTAAAGAGGGATTCGCTAATTATATGAAATATTAAAAACAATTTTGTAATACAGTATTGTTCTTTGGTTAGTATGTTTAGCAATGGGGAATATATTTTAAATATAACCATTCCTAATCTGTGATATAACCTCTTTGGAGTGAAGCTTTATGTGTATTATATTTTGTAAAATACGTGTGTTGTGTGAAATAATTGGTAGAAACTAACTACTGAAGCAGTTAAATACTTCTAATAAATTTATCAAAGATAATTGAATTTGGTTTTATTTAAGCAGAAAATAGGTATTGCAAAAATCGTTTTATGCAAGGTATATTAAAGTTAAGCACTAGTGTAGGCATTAACAGTTATCCTTAAATATTGTTCATGGAGATGCACACATACAAGCACACTGCAATAACTAATGTTACTCTTGATGTTACTTTTTCTCTTGAGAGTCTGTAAAGTTGATAGATATACACCTTCTTACACGCAAAAACTTGGTGCGTACGAATTTCTCTCGTGAAATAGCATTCAACGAGGCATTTAGTTTATAATTATTTTCAGCAAACTTAATGATGTTCACTTTAGTACAGCAGAGTAATTTTCAAGTCACTGAAGAACACAGATTAAACATCATTCTGTAATGTTACACTATAAGTCAGTTTCAATTAATATACAACGCACCACATGCCTAAATTTGAATTGTGAAATGCACCGAGGGCTGTAGATGTAACTTCGAATATGACGAGATTTTAACAATTAACTTTTTTTCTACAGTCAGCACATATTAAATTTTGAATCCAACCCATCTTCAAAAATAAATTACGGTACTAAATATACCTTAAGACCATGTTTTAAAAATTGTATTGTGCAACAATGTCACTTATGTCCAGTCATAGGACAACATTGGTTATTCATAACGAAATTGTGAAAATAAAAATCCAGTTGTGTTGTTA
Organism: Dryococelus australis; assembly: GCA_029891345.1. Lineage (NCBI taxonomy): Eukaryota > Metazoa > Arthropoda > Insecta > Phasmatodea > Phasmatidae > Dryococelus > Dryococelus australis. The sequence continues at coordinate 315,231,917 of CM056993.1, forward strand.
AGGGGAGTGTTTGAACCCCAGGATCTATCTATATGTCTATCCATCTAGCTCTGTGTGTGTGTGTGTGTGTGTGTGTGTGTGCGCACGCGCGCGTGCATATATATATATATATATATATATATATATATATATATATATATATATATCTATCTATCTCTATCTATCTATATATCTATCTATATATCTAGCTATATATCTATCTATATCTATCTATATCTATCTCTCTCTCTCAGGCATTCATGGTAAAGTGAACACTTTTGAAATCAACCTTTCAAAAATCGCACTGTCCCTGCCTGTGTGTATTTGTAACGGTGCACGTAGTGGCATGCACCCAGTAAAGTTGGTAACAACGGAGGGGAAAATAGTTCCATGTCACAGCGTTTAATTTAAAGTCTTCTCTAAACATTTGTCGATACTACAATGGTATATTTTTCTTTCAGATTTTTTAATTCCTATAAGTGTAAGGAATAGAAAATTTGTAAAATATTTACTTTTGTAATAATTTCACAGTTCCCCCTTCACTGGTGCATGAATAAAGTGATCAGGCCCACTGCAATGTTTATTTTGCATGTGGCGGAAGGATACAGAATGTGCTCACAAGTAGATCATAAGCAGGGCTTTCAGAAGTGCTCAGTTTACAGTGAACAACCTGTACTTCCATATATGGCCTAGACTGCACACGAGACCAAGTTCCACTTCCAAAGGATGTATACTGTATACCGCTATTCTAAACAGGAAAGCGAGTTACTATAAAGTTTAATTTTGTCTTCGAAACGCCAAAGGTTTTGACATTTAAATTATTGAACAATATTCACAACTGTGAGTGGAGAATTAAGGTTTCATTCAAGATTTCTATCACAAAAACTAAGAAAAAATAAAGTATTTTCATATTAATAATATTCCAATACAAAATTAGTATTAATAGTTTTGGAATCCTGGGATGGGACTCATAGCATCAAAGTTAAATTGATTTTGAATTTTTTAAACATTACAGTACTGTTCCATTCAAAATCCATTTTTAAATAAGAATCTCTCATTCAAGGTCGGTATTCATGAATCTTATCAGTGATAATTAGTCATCTGCCATTACCATTGGAAATATGCTAGTTCTTTACGTTATCTTATACAATCAGTTTGTATTACTAATTGAAACCTTAAAACCTATTTGAACACCCAGCTCACTATACTTATACATCCACCACAGTACAATAGACAAAATGAAAACTAAAATAATTATACATAAATAAAAATGGCCGAAGACAAATATACTAATGAAAGCATCGTGAGGAAATTACATTATTAGATCACAAGTTAGTTTCTGACAAATAAATTGGTTAAGAAATTAAATGTTTTACTTGGTTTACGAAGAATTCAAATAAAGATAAAAAACATATCTATAAATGAACAAAGTAAAGGGAGACTGTGGTGAATATATTTTTAAAACATGCTAACAAAAAAAAAAAAGCTTTTTTAAATTATAATTTTTCATTCAAGGTGCATCTTTCTTTATATCTAAAAGGAATAAATTAAGATTTAGAGAGATACTTAATTAACCTAACTTTAAACTCAAAAGTCAAAATAAATGTTGAGAAGTATAACTTAAAAGGTTCAATTCCTGGCCGGGTCACCCCGGAATGTTCGTATGTGGGAATCGTGCCGTGCGATGCTGCTGTATGGCGGGTTTTCTCGGGATCCTCCCGTTTGTCGCGCCATTTCATTCCGGCGCAGCTCCATACTCACCTCAATCACCCTCATCGGCTCTCAAGACCTCGCTGTTACGTGCCGCCACTCTCCCCGCTGAATTACTCCGGGTGCGAGAAGGGTTGCCTACTCACTAGGCCATGCTATTGCTACCACTGTACCCTTCGTTTGAGATCTAACTGGAAATTGTGGGTCCTAAAGAGTTGCAACAAGGGGTCTTATGTACTACTTACGTCGTCCTGCTTCATCCCATGGTATCCACAATCAATTTAACCTCACGGTGTACGTGTTGCATGCAATCAAAGGGTGCCAACCCCTATTATTTAAATGATGGGGGTGTGTATGACGGACCATACCTACCGTGTATCCAAGATCTCGGTTGACTTGCTCCGTATACCAAATTGTATTCTTCTAACGCATGTACTTTGCCTAATATCCCACGTAATGTCCTAGTCTCCCAACGCCTTTAGGGGCTGCTGCAGCCCTTATTATTTGTGATGTACCACGGGTGTCCTATATCAATCTTCCTCTCTTCCGGTCACGAATCACGTGCCCGAGTTTGTACACATGTTTCCTATACACGTATATATAGAAGTTGCATTCGTTCACCAACTATCTCCAAATTTGTATATGTCGACAGAATTAATGTTTTGTATGCAGTCAACTATCCGTGCATTTTTTATACTAAAGTCCTTATTATCATTCGCTATGTATATCTTTCCATTAATAATCGAGTGTTCATAGCACCACTTTAAAGTTGTGACAGAAAAAAGAAATTCGACACATAGGTATACAAATAAAGAAAATCAAATATTTTATTATAATAATTATTTATTATTATTATTATTTTGTAATTAGAATTTGATATGAAAGCTGTTCGACACATCATGCGATATATCCCCGATCCTTCAGTTTTAATGATTGAAGATATCTCGTAAAGAAACGTGAGGAACCCGCATTTTTTAATGTCAATCCAAAATCTGAGTCTATCAACAAGTTCATTCAGCTCTTCAGGAAATAGGTAGCCAGTATTCTCGGCGCCTTCTGCCTTCTTCATGCTGCTTGTTGCAGTAAATGTGTTGGAGGGGTGTGTCGGTGCATCGAGAAAATCGCCATCATCGTCTTCAACACTATCACCATCTTCACGTTTATTTTCATCAATGATCTCTTTGTGGTCATCTTCATCTGTTTTAATTCAATATTAAATTTACTTTTCTTTTTAGCAGGAGTTGTATGATCATCAGTGTTTTGAGCTGACGACCGTTTATTTTTAAGTTCGTCGACTTCACGCAAAAGTCTTTCAAATGTACACTACACACAAATCGAATCTACTGCACTCATTCCGTCCTTAGCAATAACTGTTGAATCGGTACCAATCGATGCAGCAAGAGGTATTACCGGCAACACTTGCTGACTCCCAGTAGACGATTCCTTGCAGATCTCTGTGTGTTCTTTCAATGTATTGACTTGCAAAAACTACATGGGACCAGTGTCGTAATGCTTCATCGCGCGAAAAGGACTCTTAATACAGGTCGTTCTCTCATGTCGACGAGCATTTTGACCGTGGGTGAAAACTCGATCACAGAATCGGCACAGGTAACAACCACTTAGCGATGATGCTGGTCACAGCTCCATGATCTTGAGGTCAAAGGCAAGCACTTTCAAATTGATGTTCACCTCATGGTGTCAGAACGTCGGCTGTCATTTTTTCTATATAAATGAGATTGTTTTTGCAGTATAGAGCCTAGCTTGTGCCCACAAAATTACTGGTATGACTTGGGTTATAATGGATGGTTGGTTGTTATGGTGGTATAGTGACTAGTTTAAGGTGAACTGTTTCGACTAACTTCTACAGTCAACAACATATTCAGTATCTGTGATGTCTTCGGACATTCCAGAGCTAATGGGATCTACTGTAGTGCCATTGACTTCTTCGTGTGTAGTTCCAGCAGTGTCATTGACTTCTTCAGGCGTGACACCGACAGCACAATTGACTTCTTCGGGTGGGCCACCTACAGCAGATTCATCGGCACCGCGACCCGAGCCAACAGCGTCAAGACTTCGATGCATGTACTGACGAAGCCTTTGCGAATAGCAGCGATGTTAAACCACACGAAAAGTATAAATGTAAGATTAACCCGCTCGTCATGGTATACGAGTGTGAGAAGTGCCTTCGTCTGTTTGCTCGTACTGACACTCTATACCTATACACATTCGAAAATATGTAAATGACTTGTTCCTCTGCTAGCAAAACAAAAATTAATATTGTCGTCGCCACAAACTTGTGATGGACTTACAAGTACTGTTGTGTGCAATGATGATGTAAACATGCTATGGCTACCTTGTACAGTAAGTGGTGATGCAATGGTGCTACCATCGATAAGTGGGGATGTGCATATGGACGGTATGGACAATTCGCTGTATTTAGCTTATCTTGATGCTAATAATCTTTATGGTTGGGTAATGTCTCAATATTTACCATACGGCGGTTTAGAATGGCTTAATAATACAGAATTCAATTTAGATTTCTGGTGGAAATATATATAAAATATGAAGGATAATTCACATCATAGGTATATATTAGACGTTTATTTGGAATATCCTCAAGAACTGCATAATTTACATAAAGAGTTTCATTTTGTCCAGAAAATAAGGTAGTTCCGGAACAAATCAATCTAAATTGCTAACAAGTTTGCATAACAAACAAAATTATGTAAGACACTATCCCAGTTTGAAACAGTATCTAAATAATCGATTAAAACCTACTAAAATACATAGAATATTGAATTTTAATCAGTCTGATTGGTTCAATAAATATATAGATTTCAATACAGAAATGAGAACTAGTGCTAACAATGAATTTGAAAAAGATTTTATAAACTAATGAATAATTCTGTGTTAGTTAGAACAATAGAAAATATAAGACACAACGTGGATATAAGACTGGTTTCAAATCAAAAAGACTGTGATAAATTAGTATCAAAAGCAAATTTAAAAAAAAAGCACTATTTTTAATGAGAATCTTGCGGCCATACATATGAATAAAACAAGAGTAAAATTTAATAGCCCTATTTATGTGGGTATGTCAATTCTAGACCTATCAAAAGAGTTGATCTATAATTTTAATTATAAAGTTATGAAACCAAAATATATGATAAAATTGAATTATGCTATCAGGATACTGATTCATACATTTGTGATATAAAAACGGAAGATTTTTACGAAGATATGAAGTCAATGATAGAACATTTTTATACGAGCGATTATCCAAAAGATATGAGATTTTTCTTCCTTATATTTTTCAACTTTCAAGTTAACACAATAATTCAAAACTGATTGGTTTAAATGTTGTAATTTAACATTTAATTCATTATCAGAAATTTCCTTGTTTTTCCCCACTTTCGAGTTAACAAGTGTATAAGAATAATTCAAAACAGGTTGGTTTCAATTTTGTAATTTAACATATAATTCTTTATCAGAAACTTCTTTGCTGTTTTCAACTTTCGAGTTAACAAGTGTATCACAATAATTCAGAACTGATTGGTTTAAATTTTGTAATTTATTAGCAATTTCTTATCAAAAAATTCTTTTATTGACTATCTTTTCCATATAGAATCAGTCACATTACTAATTCTATGGTTTTGAAGAGAAACATAATCTCTTGTATAAACAAAAACTTTACTTATTTGTTCTTGTATAGCAGAAACAATAATATTATTTATATCTTGTAACTACATATATTTGCTAAAATCAGAAACGATAGTACCAAATCTTGAATCTACGTCTGTTTTAAAGCACAAGTTTTTATTTGAAAATTTGAGTAATGGTTTCCCAAATATATCCATCATTTAATAACAAAGAAATTATATTGTGAAAACTTATTCTCCTCGAAAAAAGATATAAAACAATTAAACAAAGATGTCCACAAATAACTGAATTAACTTTCCGAATTTGTTTATCATTGTAATAAACATTTTTATTTTTTAAGTAAGTAATTAAATTACTACGAATATTACCTCCAAATGAATCAAAATAGTAAACATCATTAATTTCTTTAAAATAACAAACCCAATGAGCACCAGGATTTGATGAAATGTCGAAATTAACCACAGCACATTCATTTTTGTGCATCCTTTTTAATAATTCATCAATCATATTTTTGGAATGTTTAATATTTAATATTTTTACATATTTTTCAATATCAAAATTAGATAGTGGTGATATATTCAATTTCTTTTTTTGGTTTTACCATTTTTTTTTGTTACTAAACCACTTCCTGATATATTTTCTATTGCTAAATTATGTCTCTGTTGTTCTTCTAACTCTTTTTTTTTGTTTGTTCAACAGGATTATACATTGCACTAGCTCCTCCAGCATACATGATATTGATATATGATATGTATCATATAGTGATATGATAATCATATTGATTTGATTTACATTATTATGTTAGTTACAATGGTATATTTATTAATTATAATTATGTAGGTGTGAAATGTTAATCGCAAATCAAGATATCTAGTTTTTTAATAATTGGATTTAATTCAGCTATTATTATATATGATAGCATATAATATATGATAACTGAGATATTTCTTTAATTTTATTAGAGATAATGCGGAAATTTACTGGAAAGGTGGTTATAAAATTATTTTTATTCGTAATTCATCTGATAACAATTGTTTATTTGTTTATGAAACAAAAAATGCAGATGGCACAGTTCAGAAAAGTTATGCCGATCCAGGTATAATTAGTATTTAAAATTTGAAACTATGTGGCCTATTGTTGAATACGAATCTCATTTGGCCATAGCAATTAAAGAACAGACATCCCAAATTGCATATTAGTTTTAATTATTGGCAATTTTTAGAAAAATAAGTTTCTGCTTGAACAACTGTTTTTAACTTTGATATAAAATATCAATTTTATAATTTATAGTTGGACATGCCCGATTTTGTAATTGTAGGTTTTCAAACCAATATAAAAATTAATGCTGAACCGTATGTGCACGGTTCTATGTTTGATCAATACAATGTAAGAAATATTTATGTTAAAAATAGGAAGAAATGGAATTTTTCCAAAAGAAAATTGGAATATAGATATTGAAATTATTTTTTGTGATAAAATGTTTCTTGTTTATAAAGATTTTATAAATTCAAAATCGAAACTAGATACTACAAAAATAATGAACTTTATTATAAACCAACTGTAAATTACAATGGTGATATCAATTATTATTCATTTGGGGGGGGGGGGTGAAGACCATTATATGTTATTAATTGTTTATATAGAAAAACAACTGTAGTTAAAGAAAAAACAAATATAAACATTAGTGTTGATTTTGCTAAACATGTTGAAACAATACAATTTGTAATGTTGTTTTAATTAGACAAACGAATCTAACTTATAATTATTTGAAAGAAAGGATTACTGAAGATATATAACTTGTTTAAATTAAAAAATGGAGCTAACAAGTTGTTCCAATGGTTTAATACAAAATTTAATTTGTATATTTAAATGGTTATATCTTTTAAAACTTTTAGAAATTTTAAGATGTTTAGTTAATATTTAAAAATTTTAGAAATTTTGATGTATAGTTCAGTTGTTTTAATAAATTTACTTCTTTATAAATAAAAATGGAATCGGTTGTGTTACATTGTAATCTGACTAACATTTTAAAAGGTTGTGATGTTTCAAATACTCCTTCCTATAGATTAGATAATGCATCTGACGATCTCAGAGAATTAGTTTTCAAATTTCATCGAAATCTACAAAACTTGCAATTATTGTTCTTAGAAAACATTGACGACAAAAATTAACTACGAGAAATAGGTTACGAACTTTAAAAGATAGAAGAAGTGTTTAGAAAGGTAATAGAACTTCGAATATAAATAAACATATTTTTGTTTGTGCCTACTTTATTTTGTGCCAATTTGATATGTGCCTATTTTATTTGGGGTACTTTATTTTAAATTTGTGTATGTTTGGCATTTTTCTTTATCTTAATGATTTTCTTTCTTTATAAATAAAAATGGAATCGCTTCTCAACAAGTTAAACAATTCATATGGATTGACTAAACTACAAGATCTTTAAAATAATAAAAAGTATGTTGCTGCAGAATTTCAATTTTATGAATCTAAGTTTGGTATTTAAAAAAAAAAAAATAGTTGTATTCTTGATACAAAGTATAACATTTCATTACCTGGTCGATATGTAAATATGTTTGATAAAAGTAGTTTGAAATTAATAAATGAGAAACAAGTTTTTATAACTCATAAAGGTTTAAAATAAATGAAAAATGAGAAATCTATGCATGATCTAGAATTCTCTTCAAATGTAGGTCCCTATAAATTCTATTGATTTTAAACTATCAAATATCTTCTTTCATATTTCATTTGATTTGGCTTGCAGATTTAGCTTAAATTTGCTTGTTTTTAGCTTAAATTTGTTTGTTTTAGTTTGCAGATTTACCTTAAATTTTGCTTGATTTTAGCTTAAATTATTATTATTTTAGCTTAAATTTGTTGTTTTTAATGGTGGCACAAAAGTTGCACGGCCGTTTTTTAATGGTAAATTTGCTTGATTTTTGCATAAATTTGCTTGATTTTAGCTTGAATTTGCTTGTTTGTTTTTTTTTAGAATAAAAAATTCGAGTCAAATGAAATTTCTAGAAACTTGAAAAAGTTGTTTGAAAACGTGAAAATTACTTGATTTTTGGCTTAAATTGTTTGGTTTTTCGATGGAAAAAGTGCGCTGCGCCAGAATCGGCCATTATATACTACTGTTGAACATTTTTGAAAGATATGTTTGGTCGGGGAAGTATTGTAACTACGAAAGCCCAGTTTAGTGAGTCTGGGCTCATGTTGGCATGACTGGATATTGAAAGCGTGCCAGATAAATCAGATTATGTCAGTCATCCTGCGCTCTCTCTGCGGTATAGATTTCTCCTGGGGTGAAATATTCACCTTGAAGCATTACTTGTAATCTCGTCCTCTTATTCTTAATGCTCACTAGCTTACTTTCCACCTTGGCAAATGTAGCACAGTTGGCAGACCGCTGCTGCTCTTGGAAACCCGTTCAAGTGTATCGTAGTGCTGGGAGTTGCCCACCAACACACCGGCCAGTGATTATTCGGAAGTCGTGGTGCCAAAGGCCATACGATGGTGTGCTCAACGGCCTTTTTTTGGAATCTGTTATTGATGGTGCCATGGTCTGACCATCGTCAAAGCACAGCGGAAGATCAAACAGCCGCGTATACCGCGAAGCCCAGCTGACACCCGCCCCAGAAAAACAGTTCGCCAATCAGCGCCTAGTTACCTAATCACCAACATGGAGTAGCCAGCCAGACACAAGCCAGAGCCCCGCGCAGTCAATCACAGAATGGGCGTGCCTATATCAAAGGAACCACCACGTCATTTCTTCTCTGTAAACTTATCTTCTCTGTGGCCAAGGTGTTACACTCCCGTAACTCTTCCGCTTCAGGCTGTTCACTGTAAAATGAGCATTTTTGAAAGCCCTGTTTAAGATCCACTTGCATACACGGTGTGTAATACTCCGCCTTATGTAAAATTAACATTGCCATGAACCTCATATCTTTATTTATGCGTCGGTCGAATGGAACTGTGAAATTATTAAGAAAGTAAATACTTTACAAATCTGCTCATTTGTACACTTTGATGCATTAAAAAAACAGAAAGTGAAATAATTAATTTTAAGCTATTACAAATGGTTTCATCATTTTTTTTTAATTCTACGTTAAGATATGGAAATAATTTCCATCCATCGTTACCAACTTTACTGAGCGAATATGCATGATAGGGCAGTGACTTTTTTCTAAGGTTCATTTCTAAAATGCTCACTTTATCGTGAACAGCATATATCCACAACCACATTGATAATTTTACGGAAGGGAGATAATAATTCATCGCTTAAGAGTGGGATGGACCCCAGCGTCTTTTGTGAAATAGTTGTTTGCGCGAATACGCGTGTCTAGGTAAATAAATGTTCTGCAAATACGACATTTTGTCAGAAAAGATAATAAACAATTATCTATGTCCATATTTGTTACATTTGTCATATTACTTGTATGCTTGAAAAAAAGAAGTTAATGAATATGGTCAAATATCACATTTTTAAAGCTTGCATGTGCAGTTTCCTTAACCAGCAAGGGAAAAGTACGAAGATACGGGGGTAGTTTAATCTGTGGGCTTTTATTGAGTGTAATATATAATCCCACTGTTAAAGATCTAATTAGCCCAGTACAGCGTTACGGCGGAAACACTGCAGACCTAGGCGTAGGAGCGATGAGGCACTAGACGTGCATGTTAGTGTCGGCCGTATCGCTTCCTCGCTTCTTGACCTTGGACGCGCAGCTCCGTCCCACTTTCAACACCAGAAAGAAAGTGCTGTCTCTCACCTCCTTCTGTACACCTATATCAGAGGAAACTGTCAAGAGTCTTACAATACATTTAACGTCGTAAACTTAGTGGATTTAAAACAATTTGTGATCAGCAAGTGTTACAACTCTCTCTCTCGAAAATAAGAAAAATCAGTCAAATTAAAAAGTGCGAGATCTTGCAAAACATTATAATCAAGTTCGTTGTATCGAGATAGAAGTATGCACTCCAAGAAGTACAGGGATCAGTCTGGGTGTGGCTGGTAATAAAGAACATTCCTATTCCGCTGAACTACCGAACGCGTCAAAAACTGTCTCTCCGTGAACTGCGTTTAGATGCCAGCAGAAACTTCTGATAAGTTAATACTATAATGTTTTGCTTTACGGCACAATTCATTCGTTGTTACCAATTTTATAGTTAAATTTGTGGCACTAGACAGAGGATGAGCGCAGGACGTAAGAAAAGAGTGGGGTTTTACGAATTCTACAAAAGTACAGGCTACTAACCACTACAGAGGCCTAATTTAAAGAACAAAGCAGATTTAACTTTTTTCTTTGCTTCAACAAATTATGGTGTGCATCATATTAGCGTAGAGCGTTCCAGCCAAGGAAAAAAAAAAAACTATTTTGCTGTATAAAACACATACCTTATAATTATTCAGCCAATGACCGTCACTTCATGCCATTTGCATATTTAAATGTGGAGCTGTGGGTCGCAGCACACATGTAAGACATGCTCCAGTGAGAAAACTGGGTTAGGATGACCGCTCCATTGAGAAACTAGTTCCCACAAGTGTCACGCATCATGCATCTTGTACACTTGTACTGACACTCCGACCGACTGCATTAGCAGGACGTTCACTCGCGACGCCCACGTTTATATATAGTTGTTTTCTTTGTTGCACCGATGCAGCAGTATTGCATTTCAACATGCCCCTTTGCCTACAAATGACTTAGATCGTACCCTCTTCAAAAAAATTTAAACAGAATTTTTTTTTTGTTGAACACGATAGTCACCGCAGTTTCAGCCGGAGGATAATCCGTGATCGACTTGCACAGTATGTACAACGTAAACATACGTACAGAACTAGTAAAAAAAAAGTTATCTTATCCAAGACTGGGTTCCACAACCTATTGTGTATTTCTCGCCTTATGTAAAATTAACATTGCCATGGGCCGCATCACTTTATTCATACGTCGGTCGATAATATTATTATGGAAGAAAATATTTTGCAAAAGTGCTAATTGTTACACTTCGATGCATTATAAAAAAAAAAACCACAAAGGGAAAGCAGTGATCTAAGCTATCACAAATGGTTACCTAACAGTTCTTATCCGACCTTAAGATATGGAACTACTTTCCATCCATCGTTGCCAACTTTACTGGGCGAATGTCACTCGGTGCGCAGGGGTCATTTTATCGTGAACAGTCTTTAACCACAGAGAAGGTAAGTACACGGAGGTGAAACTACCGTTTATACAGCGATTCCCAGCCGCACGTGCCACGGGAATTGTGCCTATAACAAACTACTCGCCATCGGACAGCCCAGCCGTTAGGTATCTTTTCGCGGTACGCAGTGGCCAACCAGACACGAGGCCCGTTTTTAGAACATGGCTACTCCCACAACAAAGAAATCGCCACCGCCATTTAGCATCTGTGTACTTGCGTATCTATTTCGTGACTTAAAGATCAGCGGGTAAAGTCTATTCGCGCTTTCTTCGCACCTTTTTAATCAAGCCTTTAAAAAAATCACCCCATGTATGACGTGTTTGGTAGTTCCTAAATATGCGATGATTCACAAGCGTCTTACACGTCTGCTAACATAAAAAAAGACATAAAAATAACTGTTTTTTTTGTTAAATTAAATTAAATTAATATTTTATTTATAAATTATAATTTTTTTCATTTATAATTATCACGAATAAAACCGTGAGAAATTAGGTGTGTTGGTAATGCGTAGTAATAAACAGTTCTTATGAAAAATATTATTCCACTGAGTGAGCACAAGCTTTGGTGTAATTCTCTAGGCTTCGGTTAAGCTTTGTTTGCATGAGGCGGAGGAATATTCTGGAAGTAGAACTTTAACAGGGCTTCAGAAGATTTGTAAGTGACAGTGAATGGACTACAACGCCTTGGCGACTCCCTAAAGCAGTTAGTTTGCCCTCTCCGACGACGCTTGGCACGTTAAAATTCTTTCAAAAGCTGCACGGTTATTCGAGCTATTTTGAAATCAATCTTTGAAAAATTTCGGTGCCCTTACTTGAGCACACTGACTGGTATGCGTCCAGTAAAGTTGGCAACGTCAGAGGGAAATACAGAGCTGTGCGTCCAAGGTAAAGCAGCGAGGGAGCGATACGGGCGACACTGGCTCGCACGCCTAGTGCCTCATCGCTCCTACGCGCAAGGCGTGCAGTGTTTCCGTTGTAACGCTGTACTGTGTAAATTAGATCTGTAACAGTAAGGCTTTATTACACTCGATGAATTAAACTACGCCCGTATATTTGTACTTTTCTCTTGCCGCTTAAGGAAAATGCATACACAAGCTTTAAAAAAATGCGATATTTGACCAATTTCAAGTTTTTTTTCTCCTAGAATATACTTAATATGGCAAAAGTTAAAAAAAAAAAAAAAAATAGGGGACATATAATTTTTTTTATCTTTTCTGATAAAAAGTTGTATTTGCAAGACATTTATTTACCGCGATACGCATATTCGCGCAAACAACTATTTCACAGAAAATGTTTCAGTACATCGTCTTCTTCAATGTTGAATTATAAGTGTTAGGTAAACGTATGTGAATACTATTTTTTTTTTTTTGTTCCTCCAATTACTATAAGCGTAAGCATTAACAAATCTTTAAATTTTTACTTTTTTTAAATAATCATATAGTGTCACTTGAATGGCGAATGAATCAAATGGTCAGACCCATGGCGACGTTCATTTTGCATATGGCGGAACGATACAAAAGAAAATAAAAGTAGACCCTAAGCAAGGTTTACAAAAGTGCTCGATTAACCGTGAACAGCCTATATTATTCAGTATTCGTCTTTAAACTTGATTAAAAGCCATTCACAGTAAAGTGAGCACTTTCGAAAGCCCTCTCATTTCGAATAATAATCAATAAGTGAGCGTTTCTTTAGCCGTAGACGTTAACTTACGTGTTCGGTGGAATATATACACTGTGTTTATACTTACATGCCAATATTTATTCAAAAAGGTGGTTAAAGGATTTTAAAAAATTGCTGCAAGGGAAAAATTAACCCGGCCCTCAAAAGTGCTGTTTGCCGTGAACAGCCTATAGCAGTAGTTAAGGCGCTTTTGATGCAGTGGCTTATTGTAAATTCCTGGCAGTAGTGCGCTAGTATTGAGATCAGTTTTTATCAAAAATACCAAAAAATCAAATTCTCGAATTCATAAGCCTGTTAAGTAAAAGTTACTGAATATTCAACTTTATCGACAAGTTTCAACGTTATAAATTATATTAAAGTGCATTAAGAGGCTATGACAAAAACTTACAGAGGGACTCATGTGTCATGTAACAATTTTCATGTTAGGAGTATTGTAAAATAACGTTCGTGAGTTGGAATTGGGAAGGGCTTATTAAAGACCCTCCCTCCCTGGTGTTATATCTGAAGGCTTGTCAGGTGGCGGCTTACAAACTAACTTATGACTTAACTTAAACTAGCGCCCTGGGCCTTGCCTAGGATACGAACCCGGGACCTCCCGCAACGCAGACCGGCGGCGCGCCAATCGACTGCGCCACAGGAGGGCGGCAATTTTCGTGAAGAAAATGTAGCCATAATGCATTGCTTCAACATGTCCTTCGCAGCGCATACCAATCCAGTAACTGTAGTTCAAGTTTATATTCTATCCAGAACATTATAAACGCTGAAGATTTTGGGTGTATATATGAAGCTGAGAAATGGGAAGCAGGTACTACGACCCTACCAGGAGCCTCTAAGAGCTGTAGAGAATTTCTTGATTGTGTCTGCAAGACTGTGACTCTGTGCACGACTTCACAACTACAATGCACAGCACTGTTCTACTGTCGTGAAAATTGTGATAAGGATTAAAATAAACAATTATCATAAACAATTTCATACTTTTTAGATTTCAAATAATGATATCAGTATAACTTACATACAAATATGTAAACATATTTTTTAATTGATCTTATTTCAACTAAAGATTTCAGTTTGTCCAGTCATATATTTACATCAGTTTACTAATATCACTATTAAACATATGTAATTATGGCTCAAACTCAATTATTCGTATATCAAATTAAAGCTTTTTGCACGCTCTACAAAAAGTAATAGAGAAAGCATTTCCGTATTATTGTCGGTTTCCTTGTGAAATCCTATAATTATACATTTTAAAAGGAAAAATTTAACTTGATGTTTTACTATTCTGTAAATATGTAATGATGTTGTATCTTTATGTACTAATGTACTACTTTTTAATACAATACACTTTTATATTAAGACTGTGATGTATAAAAGATGACGTCGTATTTCAAGATGGCGCATACTGATATCCGCTATCCCTTCGAAAATCACTGGATAGTGAGTGTCGAGTAACAGTGCCGAATTTGGGGTTTTAATCCAGCAGGTAACGATCCAGCCGTAAATTTGCTATACTCTACTTCACTATAGTGTCCCCCTTCCTAATTCAGAAAGACAGACCTAAGCGGATTTTTTAAGCTCCAGGAAGACTACGTAGTTTAAGTGTTAACACAAACTAGGCCACCGTATGTCAGTAACATACTAAGAGGCTTGGATCACTTACTTAAAATTTGAATAATTATTAATAATTATGAACACTAGTTTATGTGTATTTTCAATAAGCTTTAAAATATTTACTACAAAGTAAAGTTTTAATGAAAATTTGGTTTTCATTACCTCGATACTTATCTTTTTTGCAGGAAGCACAAAATCGGATGTAATCGGTTAATTAAATAAATATGGCTGATTATTAATAATCACATAAATACAATATTTAAAATTTTTTATATTAAAAAAAATTAATACCTGAAGGGACCGACTGTCATAACATAACAACGAAGCCTTGAAAATATTTTTTTGAAGAGACATTTTTGAGTATAAATTATTGAGATGAATGTAATTGCGCATTAGTCTGTCAATTTAAAAATGGCATTAAAAAATTTGTGATAAATTATTCGCCTTGAAATCAGAGTTCATAAATTGCACAAAATGACTGTTGAAAAGAAAGCTGTTTATTCTCATAAATTTACAAACAAAAAAAAACATCATGTTTATAAGTTGGAAATTATTTTGATGCCATATGCTGATAGACGGATGTGATGATAACAAAGCGAATTTATTATTATGATTGGTTGAACACATTCGTACGAGTAGGGGGTGATTCTGGACGTACGATTTAATGACAGCTCCCCAGCAAACACGGAAAATACGGGCCAGAATCGGGCCGGTAAAAGTTAGCCGACAAACTCCGGCCAGCCGATACTGACCCAATGTCATATTCCGGAATCGGCCCGATAGAAATATGGACTGGCAGCTTACTATTTGCAGACAGTGTCAAAATACACTGTACTGCTACCAGCAAGATACAAAATGTATTCCGGCCCAGCATACACGAAAAGAACGGGCCAGAATCGGGCCGGTAAAAGCTAGTCGACAAACTCCGGTCAGCCGATACTGACCCGATGTCATATTCCGGAATCGACCCGATGCAATATGGACAGGCGGCTAACTGTTGGCCGACAGTGTCGGGCCGGGTCGGCTGGATGTCGCTACGATGCCGGACCTGCGACGGTTGGTGTCGTTACGATGCCGGGCCTGCGACTGGATGTCGCTACGATGCCAGGCCTGCGATGGATGGAGGCTGCCACGATGCGGCGCCTGCGACGGCTAGAAGTCGTTACGATGCTGGGCCTGCGACTGGATGTCGCTACGATGTCGCCACGAGACACATATTTAATCACGAAAAAACATGCTAACGGTTATCACGCGGTCTCGAAAAACACATCATGCCATTAACAGCTCGCTAACATCTTGCCTATTCTAAACACTTTCCAACAGTCTATCGGCAAAAACACATCAGATAAATATTTTTATTGTGATAAAGAGCCTTGTCTCGAAAACGTTACTGGGCCAGAATAACTAAGATGTTGGCCAACTTAGTGAAAAGACAAATATTCTGTATTGGAATCGGTATAGAATATTATTTGCTCTATTGGCGACAGGTTGGCTGTGAGATATCACGCCGACATAATTTAGGTGATATCCATTTGTTATTCTAAAAAATACAGTGGACTATTGTCTTTTTTCTAACGGAAAACATTCTGTCTCAAAAAAGACATCATGCCGTTAACAGCTAGTTAACATATTGTATATTAAAAACACTTTCCAAAAGTTTATCGGCAAAAAGACATCATACTTATATCTCTATTGTGATAAACAGCCTTGCCTCGAAAACGTTACTGGGCCAGAATAAATAAAATGATGGCCAGCTTACCAAAAAGACAACGATGCTGTATGGGAATCTGCCCAGAAACATTTTTTAAGATGCTTGCAACATGTTTGCTCTGCGATATCATGGCGACATATTTTATGTAATAAATCCATCTGTTATCCTAAATAATACATCGGGCCTTTATCTTTATCGCAAAGGCTAGCAATCTGTCTCAAAAAAGACATCCATGCCATTTTCAGATGTCTATTGTGTGGCATTTAAACGTCAGTTGCTGACAGTACAGGTATCGGGCCGACAATTACCCGACACTTTGCCGACCGGCTGTGTTTGCTGGCTCTAGCTAGAATGTTTAACAAAGCGACGGACCAAACATACATTCAACTCACACAAACATGCAGTCGAGGTGCAAAGAAGCCATCGATCTTCCAGTCAGCAGGAAAACACTTTCAACTTTGGATTGTCAATAACAAGCGGCCATTTAATGAATGTTTAGGTCGATGAGAGTACTTTCATAAAAATTTGTCCCGCCTTCACAAAATTATTAAGTTTATGGTGAATGACTGAAAACCGGCAGAAACAGTCTTAAGGATGGGGGTAACATCGATTTGGTACGGAAATTGTTTGCGGTTACACTCGCGTGACGTCACATGGGCCACCTGCTTGGGGTATTGTAAATGTTTAGGGAAAGGATTTAAAAAAATACATAAACAATACAAAACACGCAGAGAAGAGAAAAACTGCAACACAAAAACCAAAGTCAATGAATACAACATGACAAAAACCAACAAAAACTCAGAAAAGATAATGAAGCAAGACTTCGCCCAAAAACACAATATGACACTAACGAAAACACAATACAGATAATTCCATAAACATTGGCATATGATTTTCCTGATTCCCGTTCGCTGTAACTGTGTAGTCTTATATTGATGTTCCCCTGAGTTTTCGTCTTCAGTTAGCCCGTGACCTTATTTTGTGTGTTGTCACGGGGCTAGAACAGTTACCATGTTAAAAAATTTGGTTAGAATACAAAGACTGAAAAAAATATTACATATATATATATATATGTAGGTATTAATGAAATGATGTAAAATTAACTCAACATTGAAGCGACTGCAGTCCCATTTAATATTTCTCTATCCACTTTGCCACTGTAGCCCCACTTAACATAGTTATATCCACTGATCCACTAAGGCCCCACGTGAAATCGCTCTATCTACTGAGCCACTGCGGCCCCACTTGGAATCTCTCTATCCACTGAGCTACTAAGGTCCTATTTGATAGCTATCCACTTGGCCACTGTGGCCCCACTTAAAATAGTTCTATCCACAGAGCCACTAAGGCCCCACTTGGAATCGCTCTATCCACTGAGCCACTGTGGCCCCACTTAATTAACTCAACATTGAAGCGAGACATTCAAAGTAAACAAAAATTGTATTCCATTACCTTCATTTCTATATGCAATATTCTCTACGCATTAATACAAAACTTTCATAGGAAAAAAGTAATTAAAAAATTAGTTTTTAGGGTAAAAGGTAATGATTGCGTAATTTGATCTTGCTGAAATTCGAACTTGACCTGTATTTTACCCTGAGAATTCGCTCTGCAAAATTTGAAGAACTTCGGTTAAGTTTCAAGGTACATAGAGGTATTAAAGACGTATAGACAGACCGATAGACAGAGATCATCTACTTATATAATAGGATTCTGTATACATAATTAATAATTGAATTAATAGGTTTAATTATTATATTTTTGTTACAAAATTTCGAATTTACATTTTAAAAGTAGTTAAAAAATTTTCTCCGTAATTAAAACTTAAACTAAGAAATTTAATTTTAATATATTATTTTTAATAGCAACCACCTGCGATTTAGTTCGTTATTTCTTTTCGTAGGTTTTATTAAATTTACATTAACAGTACACGGGAGTATAACGCTCAAATTAACTTCGTTTTTTCATAAGCAGAAAATATGAAACTCTTATTCCAAAGTTTTTTTTTCCATGGGTTTTATCAAATTTACACTAACTTGTTTGAGCTTCTCTCTTGAGCAAAGCCAATGATAATCTCTTTGCAATAAATTTCCTAGATCGGGATATTTAGCCTCTATCTCTATACGATGTTCTAATTTATGGACTTTGCGACCCAATCCAGCATCAAGTTTGATAACAGCGCTACCACCGTTTGCGCTTGGAAAAGGGAATTTTTACTCCTCCAAGCTTTAGCAATTGTTATGGAAAACCGTTATCATTGTTTTCGCTTAAATGGGCTCTCATGTTAGTGCGTAAATTAAATGTTTGAACTGAACCCCATAACGGACATGATTTTAGATATGCTTTTACAATGTCTGCTCGTGTTCCTTTTGCTATGACAGGAAGTGTTTGGCGAAAATCACCACCAAAAACAAAAGTGACACCACCCATGAGTACATTTGAGTTTCTGAGATCTAGGAGCGTCCGGTTTACTGCTCCAACATGAGCTCTGTGGCTCATAGTACATTCGTCCCACATAATTAATTATGCATCTTTAAGCTAATGCTCAAACAAACAATATGATATTTCTTGTTTAAAATAAACTCTAAATAATCACAAAACCATTAGCTGGGCATCGATTTATCATTTTTAATTTTTTTTGTATTATAAACTTTTAAATTTACATTTAAAATTAAGTGTAAAAAATTAACAATTCTTGCTAAACTAATACAGGTATGGCAAAAATATAATTTAGTTGCTTACTAAATTCTCTACAAAAAATGTACGTACATATAATTATTTCACAGTAATTATAAGTTAAACTAGGGAGATATATTTTAACATTTATTTTATATGAATTTATGTGACCATTTCTTTCGTAAATCATTAGTTTCGAATATGAATGTACATACAAAAACAGTAATTTAATGGTTTTATGTTTATTTGATATTTTTGTATTAAAAATTCCCCCTGGTGTCATAACGTCATGATATATAGAGCCTACGTACATCCAGGAAGTCCAGGCTATTTACCAGTGAAAGAATTGTTCTAATGGATAGGTAGTTCCAAGAGATTACCTCTAAAAAACTCACAAACTTTACCTCTTCATTATATTAGTGTAGATTGCAGTTTGTCGTTGTGTTCATCGTGGTCGTTACACCAATTTTCTTGGCCAGTTGTTTCGCCTGCCGCTCGTTGTTTAATATTATGTTGGATGCTAGGTACTTCTTTCTTTCTTAATTATTTGTTTTGTTCGTCATCTGGTATTTGTCTGGTTTTCGGTTTCTTTGCTTTGTTCTTTGGGTTATTTTCGGCAATTGCTGCAGTCTATTTAAATGTTCACAGAAAAGAATGACCGAAATTGTGGTGTCCTTCGTGGACGAGGAAGCTACCATGTGGTCCTGGGTAATGTGATGCGTCAATACCTATTAGTTATGAAGAAGCTGTAAACAGTTCAGAGTCTAAAAAATGGCAAAAAGCAATGAATGAAGAGATTAATAGTTTAATGGAAAAAAAAACCTGGGAGATCGTTAATAGAAGTAAAATGGATTTATAAAATCAAGTCGGATGGGAAATACAAAGTACTAGTTGTGGCAAAGGGATTTCAGCAAACATACAAATAAAAAGAAGAAATATTTTCACCAGTTGCCAAAATTACAACATGAAAGATGTTATCTGTTGCATGTATCAAGAGCTGACAAATTGATCAGATGGTTGCTGAAACCACTTTTTTTAAACGGGAATATTAAATCTGAAGTGTACATTTATCCACCTGATAGTTATGATGTGGAACCGAATAAGGCGAGTCTACTTTAAATACCACTATACGGAATAAGAGAGTGAGTCCACGCGATTTATATGAATGCTTTCATGATTTCATAACTAATATAAATTTTAAAATTTCTAATTATGATTGTTGTTTATATATACGATGCATAAATAGCAACAATATATATATATATATATAATCCTGTATGTCGATGGCTTATTTATTTGCGGAGATGATCGTATGCCTTAAAGGAAATAAAAGAAGTTCTAAGCAGACGTTTTCTCAAGAAAGATTTAGGAAAAGTGAAACGGTATTTGGGAATATGCATAGAATATTACCGGATGAGAAGAAAATGTACTTATTCAAGAACACTACATTAAAAATCTTGCTGAAAAATTTAATGCTAAAGATTCAAATAAAACTGATACACCCATGGAATCCAATTTAAATATGGAACCAGTTGATAAAGGGAACGTTAATTTGATGTACAGAAATTTGGTCGGAGCTCTACTATACAGTGCAAATGGCATTAGACCTACTTTTCCTTTAAATTATATAAGTCGCCTTCAAAATAGTTAACAGCGATACACATTATAAGTATGCACTACGTGTACTTAAATATTTATATCATACTCGCTCCTTGAAGTTAATTATAATGCAAGCTTCGATAACATTATGTATGCTTAAGTGGATATTGATTGGGCAGCAGATATTATTGATAGAAAGTCGACCACAAGGATTTTAATTCGTGTTTTTGGAATCGCTGTAATGTGGAAATCTCAAAAACAAAAGATCGTTCCCAGAACGTCTACACATGCTGAACACTACGATCTTGCCGACAATGTAAAGGGAGTGTTATCAATTTAAGGAATGTTAAATGATGTGGGTGTAACAATGAACAATTCTGTGATAATTTGTGAAGATTAGTGGTGCAATGAAAGGAAAGGTCTTATAAATGTGAAAAATAATTCCACTAATGATCAATTAGCTGATATTTTTACTAAGTCACTGAACAAAATACAATTTCAGAAGTTTATATCTCGTAAAATATTTCAAGGTAATAGACATAATTATTTATTTTCCAAGATATTTATTTTGCTATGTTTTTCGTATCAAGATATTATTATTCTATGTGATGTTACAATTGGCATACGTGTCTTCATTTTCAACATTATGTGTTTTGTATTTATTAAATTTAATAAAATATTAATTATTATATTTATGGTTTGAGTTAATGAGCATCTATTGTTTCAATTTTTTAATATGTTTGAAAGGTTTTATTTATTTTGACAACATGCAACATGCATTTGTGCATTTTTCATGCTTGTATTTTTTATTGAAATTGATATGTGTTAATAATTTTTCTAAATTAGCAGCATTGTTCATACGTAGTATTTCCATCATAATTTTTCGAACGCAGTTCCGAGTTAAGCCCTATCTTGGCCAGGTTAATTGAAATTTCCATAATTAATGTATGTTTTTCAGGTATAAGATTATTTTATAGAGGGTTGGTGTGCCACAACGGTTTTAATGACCGCAGCAGTGTTCGTGGAACAAAAGAAGAGAGGATATTTATTTAAAACTCAGAAAATTGCAATTATGTATTTCGACCTACAGAAGACTTGGTACCAAGGGCTGCTACCTACCTGAAGACTCTGGGTTGTCTGGCTTTTCTTCGCTTCGCTCCTGCAAGTCTCCAGTACTAGTGGAGGTGCGAGTAGCTTGTCACGTCGTCATGGGGTGCTGCTCTATACAACATGAACGTTAGAAAACCTTCTACGACGGGGCGCTGAAGAAATAAAAGGCTGGTGTTCGCCCTTTTGAGAGGGACTGATGAGGAGACTTACAAAGGGACTTGATCACAACGGAGGCGGCTGCTAATAGGCTTTCATAAAGTTAAGTTTTGCCCTATGGGGTTTTGTAATTACATTTAAATATGTAATTTGCTAGGGGATTTTTTAAAATTAAAATTGCTCTAACTCAATGGGTTTAACTATTTATTATTGTATTCAACTTTGGAGCTTGAAAGTAAATTTTGTAATTTCTTCATGGCTGTTGGTGGTCTGTTTGTACCCGTTTTCGGGAATTTTTCAAAATATATTTTGTAAAGAGATATCCCCCTCTCTCACTTGGCAAACCAAAATCAACACACTCTTTGAACCACACTACGAGGGAAGTTTAAGGGGAGGTTCTCTATTTTGTGTTGGAAAAGATATTCCAGCTGGGGGAAGGAAGCGACTCAGTTACTGTAAGCACGTGTCGGAGATTTTGTAAATGAGACGGTTAGATGGGTATATGTATTGGGTTTTCCGTGCGATGTATCTAGTTTGTTTAAATCATGTTTTTAAATGTATTGCCCGAGAACAGTAAGTTTATTGCGTTCGCAACAAAACCACAAACTCCACAGGACTTGCTAAAGCTAGTTGGTCAAGTAGAATTAACTGTAGGGGATCGTAGTCAAAAAGGTAACAATGAGGTTAAGCCCAGACGGTAATGTCAAATTTGTTTTCGGTGGAATCATGTCACCGAAAAGTGTATTTACAGAAAGGGAGAAGGAAATTCCGTACAGGAAAATGATGAAAATGAGTTAAAGAACCCAGGGAAAGAGGCACCGTAGGCAAATGGGGAACAGTTGGATGGTAGTAAGGAGAAAGAAAATAAAAGGTTAGATTTTCAAAAACTGGGGAAAACAGTAATCTGTTTCAGATGCGGAAATTCCGGGCATTTTTAGTTTAATTGTCCGTTGCAAGAAACCTCACTGGTATGGGTGTCATTGCAAATATTATTTTAAATAATAAAATTGGTTTGCTGTTTGTTCTGTTGGCAATGGGTAATCTGTAAATATCAGCGTTAGTTGACTCTGGTGCATCTGTGTTCCTTATGAAACAGGAAATGTGTAATAAAATTATGCGTGACACGCCGATCGGCACAGCACGACTGAAAAGGGGAGACTCGGTAGTTAAATTAAAACCCAGAAAATTGCAATTGTGTATTTCTTTCTACAGAAGACTCGGTACCCAGGGCTGGTACCTACCTCAAGACTCCGAGTTGATTCGACGTGTTCCGGCTACATACAGACCCGATGATTCTACAGAGATATGACATTTACTTCACGTCATTTGCCTACATATCCCCCATTGTCAAGATTGATCATGTTCTACCCATAAGAGAATCTGCTTACCAAATTTTTTTAACATTTCATTTTAATTCAAGTGTGAGAGAGAACATTTTTGAATATACCATAAAGTTAAACGCTTTTCTACGGCGCCAGTCTGCCATACTCTTTGAATTTTTTTTTCCAGATTGATATTTTTTTTTTAAGCTGTAGACTATTTTTTAGTGTTAAACTTGATGACATATTTCAAAAGCTGCTCTACAGTTTGGTTGTAAGTAAATATTGCTCGACCAGATGTGTAGTTTTTTGTAGTTTTGACTGTAGTTTTGAAACCTATGTAAAAGGGTATTTGTTTTTAGGGCCTTCTTGTTAAGAGCGTTTTTTTACATGCAAGTGTATTTTCAAGTCCGGGACAGAGTACATACAGTTACCCAATGTTTAATATACTACTGTTATAAACTATATCTTCCGCAACTCACACTTTTTTATACCCACGATTTCGTAAAATACACTATTTGAAATATATATTTATATACATTTTTCACTAACAACTATATATTTTCCTACATATTCATTTTAGTGGCATATCCTACACACATAACCCATTCCAATCTCTTGTGGACATAACAGAATTTAATGATGTGACAAAGGTACGAAGTCTATGAGGTGAGTTGAATTACTGATTTCTGTACTAAGAGAACTCATTCTTGATGAAATTATTATTATTCCGTTTTGTTTTATATCTGAATATGTGAGTCTTGTATGTAGTAAAAGGAGTAGAAAAATGGTGATTTAATAAATAGATGTAAGATATTTCAAAGCAGTATTTATGAATGTCTGACTCTAATTAACAGACAATTGCAACAATAAGGACTCAAAATTAGTAAATAAGAGTCGCATGAGACAAGATGGAAGTGTGTTGGGTTGGGAATGAGGAAGGCACGATTCCTGCATGTAATTCAGAGCATTTCCTACTATATGAGGCCGCAGCCCCAAGAGAACTTACATCATGTAGTGCTGGAGAAGCAGTATTTAATGCCATTTTTTATGCGGCCTAAGACGGTCCCAGGCCAGTTTGCAAAATACGGATGGAAAATGGTAACTTGCTGTTTTTTTTTTTTCGATTACTCATCAAGTCATGCCCTTCGCAAAGAAGAGAATGTGTTTATCGCCTGGTATAAAAAGCAACAGGTGATACCTCGACGCTGTTCGTTTGGAGAGGCTTTCTTCAGGTGGCTGTTGAGACAAGTACGCTTATAAATTCGCGTACAGTTGTCTCTCCGCCCCGACCCATTTTCTACGCAACACCGTTTTCACCTGTCTACCTTAGGAAAAGTATTGATCGGAAGACGTGTGGTGAAACAAACTACAGAATATGGACAAATAATGCAAAAGACTTACTGTTAACACCCATAAACATTTATGTTTACATTGATGGAAGCCCACGTTTATAGATTTACGGTTCGTAGTAGCATAAATACCGTACAAAATGATGTTTTCTTGGTTGGACTGGCACCGTATCGCGTCACAGTCCCCGAGCGTTGGCTAGCACACTGGCGGGTGCAGCTCACCTGGCTGGAGTTGACACTGCCGCCACTAGAGCTCAACAGTGTTCCTTCTTCGAAGCGCGCCGGAAGGACATGCATAGACCGCGCACTTATGAATGGCTAGTTTAAATGTATCGGAGGTGACGTCACAGATAATGCACTGGATTGTTCTTAATTGTTTGTGAATTTTGGTAACCCCGATAGGGCTTAGTTAGGAGATTGAATTTTGCGGCAGTGGCTCGCTATTGGTGGATGATTGTAGCTACCCCCATAGCGAGGCAATGCTCGTATTTTGTATATAATGGATGGTAAAACCTGGCATCGGGGTCAGACGCTTGGCTGCGAGGGAAGTCTCCCTTAGATGACAGGTCAGGTACTTCGGTTTGATCATTGGTTATAAAGAAATGTAAAACCCTTCAGGAGATGCAGGAACGTCATTTTTATTTACAGTCAGGATATTTTGGATAACATGAGCAGTTTAAGTACTTCTGCACAACATAATAAAGAATCGCTTCTTAATTTATAAGATATTTATTTGTAAATATGAAAGGGGGAACCTTAATTTTTTCTTATTCAAAAGTATTTTAAATTTTCCTGAAAATGATACTCTGTATGTTGTCAGTTCTCTGCCTTTTTTGGGCTGATGGAATAACTTTATTCATGGTCTTATTTTACCCACCGTTTTGGAAATAGGCTGTTCGGGAAATATTATATGGCCTCTGCCAGGGCTTAAAAGTCGGAGATTTTTCTCAGTTTAATTTTGAAATATTTGTGGAATTACATTTTGAATAATTGATTGTATAACTGAAGTAAGGACGATTTACCTTGAAATACCTGTTAATGGCCATGTAAAATCTTAGGTGGCCAGGTTGGGAGACTGAAATTTTTGCGTTTGTTGTAAAAAGCCAGAGTTAACTTTTCACCTGGTCATAGCTTTGACAGTCACTTAAAATTTAAGGATTATATATATATATATATATATATATATATATATATATATATATATATATATATATATATATGTATATAAATATATTCTATGAAAAGTTTCAGTTTATTTAGAAATTGTAAATTGAATATTAATATTGTTAAGGCCATTTGGGGTCTTTGTAATGTTTTTTCCAAAAGAAAAGAAAATAATCTTGCTATATTAAAAGCAATACGAAATCACTCATTTTCAATTTGATAGTATAGATTAACATTATGCAATTTAATGCAGTTTTGTGATAGTAAATTTTTCTGCTTCATTGACAACGTTTATGCATATTCTATGTCTTTCCTTATATCACCTTGCTTTTAAACATACTTCGTTTTTTTTTTTTTTTTTTTTTTTTCATCGCTAGCTCGATGAGCAGTAGCAGGAGTCTAAAATATTATATGGCGATCAGCAGACACGCTGCTGTATTGCAAGTGAATGTAGGTAGTGGCAAGCCACCACAGGATTTCAGGAAACCAGGTACCGTATTTTTCATATTTTATCTTTTCGTTTATGTATTTTCATTCCGACATGATTATGTTTGCCTCTGAACTGGCGTTGCTGTTCAGGCAATCCTTTCGGTAAACATTATAGTAAATATTTTATTCTGTTTGATCGTTTCTGTACAATGTTTTGTTATGGCGCATAATTATTGAACACTTCAGATTATTTAAAAGAAGTATACTTTTCTTTAGATACGTTACAAGTAACCACGTAATACTTATGTTATTGGTTTTCTTCAATTTACGATAAAACTATTTTTATGATTTTGGAATTAATATATGTTTCCAGAATCGCATTAATAGAGGAAGTACAGCTTCTACAGAAATGAAAGTTGATGTCGCAGTCTAACATATTTGGAAAACTGTTTTACTTTGTGTTGAACAATTTGTATTTACTTTTCTTTTGTTTGCCTCAATAAACTGTGTTGTCAAACGTATTTGTTAAATATTCGCGTAAAATTGGAAAGTGAAAGTGATTTTAGTAAAATATTTACCATTAACATTATATAATGTGTGTATGTATATGTATACATACTGTTACATTTTCTCTCTCCAAAACTCAGTCATTGGGCTACACCAAGTTCGTTAAGGGATGGAGGTCTTAATTAAATAAGAGTTAATTATAATTCCCTATAATAAATAGAATTCTCTTGACTCAACATTTCACTATAAATTGATATTACTTGCTGTTTACAATTAATGACTTCAAACAATACAATTTATAATTACCTCAAAGAAATTAACACATTTAAATATTCAAAATTCAGTCCCAACATACAGTGTGTCAAAACCTATTCAATTATTTTTCCAATTGTATGTCCATATTTGAAAGTTCCGATATTTACAATAACGTCAGTAACACATGTTATTCAGTCCTACATCAGTTTAGTCCAGGTCCCACCAGTCCGCAATCTTTTAGTATTCTTCGAGTGCCCTCACGCACAGTAGCATTCACTCTTCGGGTTTCACGCCCTCTCGTCCATTCAGATCACGAACACCTCGTCCGCCGTCGTCTCACAATCTCCCGTCGTCATCCGTCCCTCGCAGCACTCACTTCGCTCCCGCACTCAGTCAGATGGCCTCCGCCAGACTGCCGGAAGTCCAGCAGTGGCATGTATTTATAGGGTCGTAGGCCATCTCCCAGAAATTTTGCGAAATCCCGCGTTGCACCGAGGGTCCATAATTCCCAGAATATTCTTGCGCCTCCTCTAGATTTGTCGGCTTCTCCAACAGGAGGGGAAGAAAGGCTGTGAGCCAGCAAGGTCTCGCCGCTGTCAATGGTTCCCCGTCTGCTCCCCGGGGGGAGGCAACGAGACAGCGAGCACGTCTGTCAGAGGAGGGGAGGATTGAGGAGGGTCACCCCCCCCCCTCCCAGAGCTGGACCACGCATAGCGAGGGCTCATGGCCGATGCAACCTACAGCGCGTAACTAAACACCCTACAGAATGATTCACACCACCCGTATATGTGTACGTACACACATATATTCATACAAATATACAGAATTATTAACACCGCCCGTATCACTCATTTTTTACGGAAACATCACGACACTGGGGGTTCGCGAAAAAAAAAAGTTGGTAACTATACCGTACATTAGAAGCATCGATTGGTATTAATTCCGTTTCCCCGAACATACCGGAAGTATTGGTACGGGGAGGGGTGGGGGTAAGTGGGGAAGGTACGAGTTTAAATTTAAAATGGGAATGGGTGTCGTGTAAGATATCGTTGGATAAATCGTCTAGAAGGAAGCGACGTTTACAGAGAGAGTTTTTTTTTCTGATGTGCATAGTTTGCGCAAAATAAATAAAAACCATATAACCATGCCTATAATTTTTGACGGGCGTAGTTTACGCACAATCTAATGAAAATGAACGAACATGTGTTTGTGGTACGTACAATCAAAAGTAAATCAACGTGATGAGAAATGTTGCGTCTAGCACTCTCGTGGGTGGTTGGCGTACTGAAGGGGTCGTAAGTCGTTTTGGAGAGTTTTAAGCAATTTTTTTTTTTTTTTTTTTTACGGCAGGACGCTGACCCGCGTTGGTTCAGCCTGCGGGGCTTTAAATTGGATATTATTTTATATTTACTGAGTTCGCACCCGAAAACATGCCCATCTCGATCGAAGACGCGTGAGCTGGTAGAGAGAAGCAGGTCTGTACAGTCGCCACCCACGTAATACCACAGGTAATTTTAAGGTTAACTACCTGGTCATTATAAAGTTCTTGGGACTGCATATTGCACTGTGGGCCCGAGATCCTATTTCAGGGAAGTTCTCAAGTCGATGTCGTGCACCGAGAACGAGATCCGTGGGACCGTCCACAACTTTCAAATTTCGAGGTATTCATTTTGACCTAGCTATGTCTTCAATTCAGATTTTTTTAAATATATTTTTTTAATTTTATTTATTTATGTTTTATTATAGAAGATACGCCATTTAAATTCTTCTCCGAACATTTTCTAAACTGTTTCCTACAAGTTTTAAACCACGGATAGCCTGGTGATACGGAGTGGGCAAGCTATGTCCATAACACTGGCTAGAACGGACAGCCCACGCACGACAAGGGACACGCCGCTGCAATCAGGGCGAGGCCAAAAGCTGAGCGACGTTTTGGAAAGACGAGTTAAGTTTGTACACCCGCGGCGAGTATTTAGCTCCGAGGGGACATGAAGCCAGACCTGACGCCAGCCGCCGCAGGGTCAAGAGGACCGCAGAAGGACGTACCATGGACCGCCGCAGCCGAGACGTGAGGTAAAGCAGCCTTCGGCATCGAGATTAAGGTGAATAAGTTCCATTCGGTTCAGAGGTATTTAGTTAATTAATAATAACTTGGCTTCTGCAAAATTGGTTAGCAGATATAATTGACTTCCCTGCTTTAACTCAACGATTGTAGAGAGTTGTGTTAATTCTTATTTATTTGGGTTTTATATAAAGACGTTTGAATAAGACCAGTCTTTAACTCGAGCCACGCCGAACTCAAACCTGTTCGCTTTAATAACTTAAAACACCGCAGGTTATTAAAACGTAACACTGGCATTAAGTTTAATGCAGTACCGTGAGCAATTTTTGAGAAGCATTCTAATTATTTTTTCAAGTTTTAACGTGATTTTGTTAGGCTTAAGGTTAATTCGGTTTTTCCATCACGAGAGGAGCTAGTGTTGCCTTAGGCCATTAATTATAGGGCCCGAACTAAATTTTGGTTGTGATTTGCAGCTACTTTCTTTCAGACAAAATTATGATTTTTCATTTTCAGATAATTTTCAATTTTATTTGCAAGCAGTCTATTCAAAAGATTTCAAATTAAGTATTTTATTTTTTCTAAAACGCCCTTGCTGCGTCCAATAGCGTGTAGGTATTCTTAGTGCTATCCTTGTGTGTTTTCTCAGTATTTTATCCGCTATTTGCCCTACACGATTCAGTCTCCTAGCGAGAGCCGCCTGCATCTAAGGGTAAAGTATACGTCAATTATAATTGTTGTTTCTCGGCCAGTCTTGATGGGCCGAGGTCTTCAAACTCACCAGACTGTGGAGCAGTGTCGCAGCGAGTGGAGTTACGGAAAAGTAAATTAATTGCACACCCTTACACCGTGACACAACGACTATTCGATGAATACACGACCGAATTAATTACAATTTAAGGCTCACCACTACCCATGACTACAGGGTACTAAGAGTACGTTGCAGAGATGGAGGAGATCACACAGGAAGTTTTTTTTACAAGGTAAGCAGTTTAATAGCCTCACATATTTGAGTGTTTTAGATAACATTTGCTAGTGCAGGGCTGTGGTTCCATTTTCAATTTCCACTAACAAACGCAATTTCTAACTTTGCTTACCCTCCACATGTATTTACTGTTTTATAATACCTAACATTAGTTATAAAAACGGAAACGAAATGTGTGTAATAATAATTAACTGAATATTATTAGAAAGCATATTACAAATTATAAGAAAATTCTCGTTCTCCTGAACACTTTCATCCACTTTCCAAGGCAAACAGAACGACTGCTTACCCTGCCGAAGGAACGCGCCAGGGTAATTCGCTTGCGATTTAGATTCCTCGCTAGTCGCTCCCGTTTGTGGAAATAAATACTGAATAGCAGCACTATGCGCGTACAGTATGGGAGTTACGAAAACTCTGTTTCTCTAATCGGAAACGGGGAACTCAGAATTGAATGTTTTTTTAAATTTAAAGTTAAGGCGACAACTATAAAGGGTCAAACATTTCCAATATGTATAGGGTAAGCATTGCTTACCTCGCGCCTATGGAATAAACGCCACTGGCAGTATACCACTGCTTACACGTCTAGAAACGAAGAGCTGCTGTCAGGCGATACAACCTCGTCACCACTAATTTCACCACTACAAGCTGCTTATGTAATAGATAGTACAAACAGCCAGCTTACCGCGCAATTGAGCATACTGCTGCACCACCTTCGAAACTCTGGGTGGATGTTACCCAGGTCCGAGGGCAAGCTGGGCGAGGATCCTGTAGGTACAGTTCCTAACCGAATTTGAAGAATACGCCACACTTTTCTAATTTCCCGAGAGCGACCTCTATTTTCTCTATGAATTGGAACGATACTACCCAACAACCGTTCGAATATTTCACATCACGATTCAAGACAACAGTATTTCAACTCAAACAGGTTTTAATATTTTTAATTAAAACCATTTGAAATATCGGTTTTCAAGGATGCCTACATTCTAAGAAATTATTCGGAAACTTACCAATTTGTGTATTGTATACGCTTAATGAGAAAGCAGGAATGGTAATGTTTTCCACTATACATTCATTGTAGCGTTCCTACATTTGCTCAGGAAACAGTCAACTGCTTAGGCAAGTTCCCAATTTTGTATAGTAGCAATGCGAAACATTCCTATATCTGCAGCTTGATGTGTGATGTTATCAAAGGCTGTTCACGGTAAAGTGAGCACTTTTGAAATCAACCATAGAAAAAATTCACTCCCCTACTTGAATATACTTTAACTGGCGCATTGAGTGATATGCGCCCGGCAAAGTTGGTAACGATGGATGGAAAGTAGTTACATGTCTTAACGTCAAATAAAAAGTACTAGGTAACCGTTTGAGAATAATTTAAATTATTTCTTTCATTTTCTAGTTTTTTTAATGCATCTAAGTGTAAAAATTAGCAGATTTGTAAAATATTTACTTATCTAATAACTCTACAGTTTTACTTGACCGGCGCATGAATAAAGTGATGAGGCCCATGGCAATGTTAATTTTATATAAGGCGGAAGAATACTCAATGTCCATACAAGTAGATCTTAGGCAGGGCTTTCAGAACTGCTCATTTTACGTGAATGGCCTTTACCATACAGTCTATAGGTTAAAAACTTCCACTACAGTTTAGGAAGTTTACCAGGAATTATTTGACAGTGTACCTCGCGTCCGAATTACTGTACTACATAGTTCCTGTAATGTTTTCTGTCGCATTCTGCGTAGGTAATCACCTCACGGCGTTGGAAATGTAGTTCAGGATCAGCGGGTATAATTCTACGAGTCCACCCCCACCTTCTTGCTAATCGGTGTCGCAGAGCTGGTTTTCCTCTCTGCGAGGCTGCGGACGCGAACACAGCTGCACGGCCTCAACGCGGGGGAGAGAAAACATCCCGTTATAAGGCCCGGTTATGTAAACTTGCCCTGGTTTATTTATCTGCATTGCTGTGTTTCCACAGCTTGTTTGTCACTTTGCCGTTCCGCCTTCAATGCTGAGGCCGTGTCCGAAATCACAAATTCGTTATTTTGTATTTTGTCGTTTCGTAAGTTTCGATTCGGACGTTGTCGACAGTCACGTGTTTAGCACTCGTGGCAACGCATTTTTACACTAACAGTGAAAACATATTTTTTATCTCAATTTAATGCTTAAATCGAACGTAATATTTATATAATCATTACTAGAATGCTGCGAATACTATGCAATAACGACTTAAACATTTTTGTTACGAAATATATAAACAAACACAACACTTACTTGCTTTTTAAAACAAGCCTAGTGTATTTTATGAACAGTTATATTTGTTTAAAAAGAAAAGCGTTCGCACATGTGTTTTGAAGGTAAAAACCAGCATTGCACTGTTTTTGTCAATTTGTATTTTTGTTAACATTCGCTAGATACAAAATGCGAAATACCAAATTACCGAATACGTCACCATTTTAATATACAAAATCGGGTCACGTGATCATTTTGTCAACAAAATCTGCCATTTCAGACTGTATTCTCCCGAGTGCCCGTTACCGAACGAATCAGTAGTTCCGCTCGTGCGGCCTTAATATCGCGCGTGGAACCTGTTTTTAAACATTATGTGGAATTTCGCCAGAGCACTTCCGTCTGTGGCACAATGCACTAGACCTTATCACAGCAACCGGCAATGGTAGAAGAAACATTTTTTGAAATACACACACACACATATATATATATATATATATATATATATATATATATATATATATATATAGACACCCAGTTTAGATGGCCTCGATTGACCGCCCGAGAATCTTCGAATGTGAGGCAGTCATGTAGTTGCATGGCCAGGCGCGTTCAGTAGCAGTTACTTATTAAATATTACCACAGTCGTACTTAGTATAGTCTGTTCTCGATTATTTAAGCACGTTTTAAT
This sequence comes from Dryococelus australis, assembly GCA_029891345.1. Lineage (NCBI taxonomy): Eukaryota > Metazoa > Arthropoda > Insecta > Phasmatodea > Phasmatidae > Dryococelus > Dryococelus australis. Next base: position 315,264,994 of record CM056993.1, read on the forward strand.
TAACCTAAATAGAAAGACCTGCCTTCAGCCGCAGTTTTGTATTACACACACAACTGGCGTGACACCAGTAAAGTTGGTGGTGATGGATACGTTGTTAGATTTCGTAATGTGGTATTTTAAGTGTGGTGCTGAAACTTACGGGTACCTAATTTATTTAGTTAATTTTGGTAGTTAAATTCACGTAAGAATAAAAGTTGTCATAATAGTAAAACATTTCTTAATTAATATTCGTATAGTAAAATACAAATAATAATTCTAAATATATATAATTAACAGTTTTAATAGAATAACAAATTATTGAATGGGTATAATATTATTACAGTTTGTGTAAAATCCAATTTTTTATAAAATTAAACATTTATATTTTTAACATAACAAATTTAAAAATGTAGCAAAAATTATTTTTTTCTTTAAATTTATATATTTATAAAATATAAGATTCCTATAACTTATACAAAATAATTATTCAATATATAATAAATTATTTTCATTGGTATGTAAATACAGCGATTGATTACATGATAACAAAAACTTTACATGTGAGTGAAGAATACAAAATGAGCTGAAAATCTGAAATAAAATAGGATTTTCAAAGGTGCTCTATATACAGAAAACAGCATCTAGCGCTAAGAGAGCGTGGTAAATAAATAAATACTAGATATATTGATAACCATCTACATGTTTTCGGAAGTGAAGACAGAAAATGTTAAAAATTGTAATATTAGATAATATTTCCGCAATGGAGTTGTGAGCGAATATTTTGTTAGCGTAATGTAATTCTGTCCCGCTAGTTCTAATGCCGTAACTTTGCACGTTTTACTGCAGAGTAAGGCATTTCGCCGCAGACATGCACCATTCCGCAGGAATATTTGCTCGTAAGGCAGGTGAAAACCGGTTTTTAGGATTGCCTTCCCTTGAATTTTCTACATTGGCTTCCAGAAACCTGTACGACTCCAATTAATGTGCTCAGCGTTGTTGTAGCTGCATGCCAAACGAAGCACGACCCAAAACTCGCGCCAAGGGCAGGGCAGCTGCCAGAGCAGGAAGACCTTCACGCATAATCTGCAGGGTCGCCTTTAGTGATTCAAAAGCCGGTCACGATTACACCATGCACAGCGAACACGTGCTGGTCCCGGCGCAGATCTGTGTATCCCTCCCCGCAACACGCCGTGCCTGTAGGCCGAAAACGCATTACGTAAACTGTCCATACGTGATTTGCATTCTTCAAGTTGACTATCGCGTCCCCAAACCGTGGACGGAATTATGCGGCAGAGCGCTCACGATAGCTGCGCAATAAATCATATGCACGCTACAACAATGAATTGCATTTCTCCCTGCACAACTTTGCCAAGTAGCTTTGGCTAGACCGTTTACGGCTGACTGAGCACTTTTTAAATCAACTGCTGAAGAATGTCATTCCCCCTACGACTTGCATATACAAGATGTCTCGAGTTAATGTTTACACTCTTTGAACGGGAATAACAGAGAAACTATCAAAGACGGTCTGATGGGACTGCTTGTATTTGATGCTATAAGGGCAACGTTAAGAGGAATGTGCACCCGCGCATTCAAGGTCAAGAAGTGAGGTGAGCGATACGGGCGACACTAACACGCACTTCTAGCGCCTCATTGCTCCTACGCGCACGGCGTGCAATGTTTCCGTCGTGACGCTGTACTGTGAAAATTATATATGTACAGTGGGATTTTATTACATGCAATGGAAGCCCACAGATTGAACTACGCCCGTATCTGCGTAGTTTTCTCTTGCCGCCTAAGGAAACTACATAGGCAAGCTTTAAATATTCGATATTTGACCATTTTCACGAATTTTTTTCTCCATGACTATACTTAATATGTTAAAATTTAAAACGCGGAGGCATAGATAATTGGTTTTTACCTTTAAAAAGTCGTATCTACAGAACATATGTTTACGGAAATACGCTCACAGTCGCAAACAACGAGTTCACAAAAACATACGTTTCAAAGTGCGAGTGTGTGTAACCATTCAGCTGTTGTCAGTTCCGTTTGCAGCCATGAGCGGCAGCACTACATTTTAAGACGAAATGGGGTGGAGGTGACAAGGTTTTCTTTCTACCGATGTAATTGGATTATGAAGTGTTAAACTAAACGTGAGAACATGGACTAAGATGCAGAGACGACTGAGGACAGAATTCGATACTCCGCCACTGTCACATGTAACAACGACACAATAACGTGACAAGTCTGAGAAAGATGGCATGTGTGCGACGTGAAGAATGGACGATGTGGCAGGAAGAGGACGAAGACAAACGAAGGAAGTGCGGGAACTGTGTTGAACATATTCACGTGTCATCTCGGGAAGTCGAAGTCCATACGGCAAGCTGCGCGCGAGTCAGACATAAGTAAAACAAGTGTAAAGGCTGTTCACGATAAAGTGAGCACTTTTCAATTCAACCTTAGAAAAATGTCGCTACTCCTGGCTGCACATATTTTAACGAACGCACTGAGTGACATGCGTACAGTAAAGTTGACAACGATGGATGGAAAGTAGTTCCATATCTTAAAGTCGAATAAAATGTTTTAGGTGACCATTTGTGATAACTTAAATTATTTCTTTCGCTTTCTGTTTTTTTTAATGCACTAAGTTTAAAAACGAGCATATCAGTGAAATATTTACTTTTCTTGTAATTTCACAATTTCACTGGACCGACGTATGGATAAAGTGATGAGGCCCTTGCCAGAACTCATTTTACATAAGGCGTAATAATACACAACGTGCATACAAGTATATCTTAAGCAGGGCTTTCAAAAGTGCTCATTTCGCCGTGAGCAGCTATACATTGCATTTTAAAGCAAGCAAAGGCTTCCGTTCCCACATTACTTCACGCTATGAACGAAGACGGCCCCAGATAGGCGTGTTGACTTTTGTGAGTGGGTTGAGAACATCTACAACGTCAACGAACATTTTACTGGTGCGATTGCTCGGTCGAATGAGGCAACATTTGAAATGAATGGAACTGTCAACCGCAATAACTGTGTGCACTGGACCGATGGGAATCCCCACATCGTGTTACAACAAGCAGTTAATCTTCGTGGGTTAACAGCGTGGTGCGGTATGTCTGCAAGAGTACTTGTGGGTCCATTCTTCTCCGACGAAACGGTGACGGGTAGAAGTTACATTACCATATATGTTGCAGGAGAACATCGTGCCAGCTGGTCGCCAATTCTACCTAGATGACGATTGCTTTTTCCAGCAGGACGTTGCACCGCCACGTCGCCATCGAGACTTGCGGTCGCTCCTGGATGAAACGCAATTTGTTGGGAGGTGGATAAGACCGACGAATAAGTGTTGAGTTTCCATCCAGATCTCCAGTTACAATACTGTTACATTTTTATCTGTGGGGAACTCCGAAGGACACTGTGTACGTCACAAAGCCACGCGTACTGTACGCCATAAAAGACGCGACTGTGATCGCCTTCTAATCATACACCGTACTTACTGTGTGTCGTTCTATTCTACAACGTTGCAGACGATGTCTTGCTGAAGAAGGCGGATAAAATTAATATTTGTATAGGCTCTTCACGGTAAAGTGAGCATTTTTAAAGCCCTAATTACTCTTCTCGTATTGCCATCTTTAATCTTTATTCCACTTTTTTGAAATAACTGTTGCCATGCAAGTAATAAACACAGTGTATATATTTCACTGAACTCGAAAGTTATTGTTTAAGGCTACAATAAAATATATTTATTGACTATTATTCGAAATGAGAGAGCTTCAGAAATGCTCACTTTACCGCGAATAGCCTATAACTGTTTAACATCTGCACACATCCACCGTTCTTCTTATAGCGTCAATTAGATTGTTTTTAATAGTTTATCTGTTATTTCCGTGCAATGAGTGTAAACATTAATTTGGGACTGACATGCGCCCAATAAAGTTGGTTGAGTTGTGAGATTTGGGCGGCTCATAACAACGACGTCTTGAGAACCGATGAGGGTGAACTGAGGTGGGAATGGAGCAGCGCCGGAGTGCAAGGGCGGAAACGGGACATTTTTGAGAAAACCCGTTGACCACATCGTCCAGCACATTTCCCACTTGCGAAAATCTGGGAGTGGCCCGGCCGGAGATCGAACCCGGTTCGCCTTGGTGGGAGGCGAGCAGGCTAACCGCTCAGCCACCGCGGCGCCAGTAAAGTTTGTAACGATAAAGGTAAAGTAGTTCCATATCTGAACGTTGAATTAACAGTGTTAGGTAAACTTGTGTAAGTAGAGAAGTTATTTCTTTCGCCGTCTGTCTTTTAATTCTTATAACTGTAAGTAATAGTAAATATATCAAAATATATGCTTTCATAATTATTTCACAATTTCACGTGACTGACACATTAATAAAATGACCAAGCACGTGGCAATGATAATTTTACATGTTTTGGAAGAAAACACAATGTGCATACAAATATATTTTAAGCAGAGCTTCCCAATGAGTTGAATTTACCGTGAACATCCTAACCTAAAAGCACTTCGATATGCTAGTACAATACTTTTGTCAAAGTTGTATCGCTAATACTATATGATCGAGTTACTCAAAGTGTAATTATTTTTTTGTAAAAATGTGTGAGATTGAAACCAAATCTAAATAAACGTCACACTATTGTTGAAACACGTGTACCTGACAGTTCTTTTGGCAATTATCGAACCAGTTTTTGGGACGGTGCAGAATACGAAAATTGGTGTACCTCATCTTAAGTCTGTTCCAAAAACCACTAGACTATGAAATGCTGTTTCACTGCTACTAAGAGCAGCATACCATTAGCCGTTGTGATATTATCTTTGTTCAATTTTCACGAATAAAAATTTGTATTTTCTTTTCCGTGTTACAGATTTCTGTTTGGCTGATGACATTTGCCTAGTCATGGGATAATCGCTCGTAAAATAATCGATTCATCTATTAATATAATACAATTCAATTATTCACGATTACCAGCTGTTTATACTTAAACAAAACAAAAAATTGCAGCTATAAAATATAATTTTGAAACAACAAATTTTCAAAATATGATAAATTCGTAAAAATAAACAGAAAACATTTTGATGAGAATAATTTTAAACAAATTTATATAAATGTACAGCATTTTCAGTCAATTTTTATGTATGGATTATAACAAGACAGACGATTATTTTCAACGATTATTTATTCGATTAAAAAAATAATCGCAATCGATTCATTCGAATTACAAAATTATGCTGTTATCCCATCACTTTCGTCATTCTGTGGCCTCTCCGGCCTCACATTGCCGATCTGGGCTAAATTCCCAGCTGCGTCAAACCACAGAGTATTTACCTGCTCAGCCACGCATTAATTTCCAAGTTCAAGTGTTGCAATCATGTTAAGTTTTTTGCACGCGCTGTTATTTGTATTGATCATTTTTCTCGCAACCAACTTGAACAACGTTCTACGCGTTTGATGATATTGACGTTTACCATTCATGTGAACGAGCTATAGGATAGTCCACAAATCTGATTAGTCACATGGAAGACTCTCAAATTACTAGGCATTGGTGTCATCATATAAACACGTGTATTCTAAATATTTATTTTGGTTATGATTACATAGGTATTTATATTTTACTTTATTTAATCAAATACGTGTATTTAGAATGTAAATTTAATACATACATTGATAAAATAGAAAACTGTTGTTTTAATTCCTGCTAAATATTGTGTGAAGGAAAAAAAACGGGTATTATAGCAGTTTACATAACATAGCTAGTATTACACAAAATGTACACTATGTTATGTTATAAAAATTTTAACTGGATTATTTTTTGGATGGTATTCCAGTAATACATTACACAATAGCCAGTTGCATGCAATAGGTAGACAACGTTAACATTACACATTAATAATTCAATCTATCTAAACTTCTGACTGTGGAATATTTGCTCGTAAATGACGATACACTTTAACTAGTCTTGTTGCTTTATCAACTCCTAAGTGATTGTGTAACTTGCTCCATACCATACCAAATGAGAGGTATACCTCAACTGAAGAAGAAGAAGAAGAAGAAGCTTGTGCTAAATGCATGCAGAAGAAAGAGAGACAAAACCCAAAGGGAAACTTGGAGTTTCTTTAATTCTTTATTGCCATGATCTGCCGCCATTTGTGTGAGAAACCCCCTTGCACAACATTTGCATGCATCATAGAAGCAGGATAACAGTCAGAATCACTTCTCTTGAAACCCATGACGCCAGCGGGGAATTCTGGATGGTTTTCAGCTTACCACATTTCTGCAGTGTGCTCTTGTTCTTCACTTAAATGGAATTCCCTGCATATCTACTGCCTAACCAATCAGCATCATTTGTGTGACTGGAAAGGAGAACTCTTTGGTATATATGTACTACTCCTCAGTCAGTCTGGTTTTTAGCTGGGGGAATCCCCTTTAACAATACGAGAGGAGGAATACCCTTCAGCAGTGTAGAAGAGGAAATATCCTCAATACATATTACTCACTTATTTCCTGTGTAACTTATGGTGAGTCAAACTCTTTACTGTCAGTAAAACCAAATTTGATCAACACGTCTATATGTTTTATACAAAAGCCAAAATTTATACATTTTGAAAGAAAAAACTCTGGTGCATCAAGTAGGATTTTTCAAGTGGGCCCACCCGAAAAAACCGGGTGGGTTTCTTCGGGTGGACCCAATTTGGTGAACTCTCCTTGCCAGCAACATGTCCAAATGCCGTTCGCCAACCAGCGCCTGGTAATCAATAACCAATCAGACACGAGGCCCATTCTCAGAGCCGCGCACAGTCAATCAGTGAATGGATATGTCCACATAAAAATAACATCCATGCAATTTCGCCTTTGTGTACTCTTATCTACTCTGTGGCCCAACACTTTTTTGTTGCACGTGAGGAAACATGGCGGATGTTGCCGTTGAACGGGGGATTTCTAGAGTTTCCACATTTTGCCCACCATTGGATCCCGCCATTTTTCCAACTCAATTCACACCCGTAGTAAATTTCAATCCAAGTCCCTTCATCCAATGTACCCATCAGGCTTGTAAGGTTTTAAGGCGGTCGTCTACCGTGGAGCTATTTTCGCGTCTGAAGCTTAGAAGTGCAGGAGCGATATGGTTTACAGCACACTGCCAAGCGCATCGTATGTCTCATCCAAGGAAACAGTGTGATATGGTGATCATCCAGGCACCATCGGACAATGTGTGCCATATGTGGTCTCGCATTGTCCTGTTGGTACAGCGCCTCAGGCTCGCCCTGAACATAGGGGTCAACAAAAGGCTTCAACATTTCCGCAATGTAACTGTCGCTGGTCAGCATTCCTGTGATGCGGACTAGGCGTGAGAGGGACTGAAATCCGATGGCACCCCATACCATATCTCGAGGTGCTGGACCACTATGACGGTGCATAATGTAGGACTTGGCCAGGCGTGCGCATTGGTGCCACCAGATACGGATGTGACCATCGTAGTGCTGGAAGCAGAGACAATGGCTCGCCATTCGTCCCTCCAGGCCCGATGTTAACACGCGTCATTGCAACCGCAGGCGTCTGTGGTGAGCAGTTTGTGACAGCCGCAGAAATGGGCGCCTGAACATGATGCCCTGATGCTGATGACGGCGACACACTGTGCATGCAGGCACAGACTGATGTGCCACATGCCTAAACCCCTGAGCGAGGGTGTACGATGTGACTTAACGGTCTGTAATCGCCAAGCGCACCAGATGTCCATACTCGCGTTCATTGGCGCGATGAGGCAGTTGGTTTCCTGCATAAACTAAAGTTGAGGTAGACCGATCTCGCTGGCTGCGAACAACCGATCTCAATGTCCCAACATTGAACTGCTTTTCTGCCAAAACGTCTAGCAAAAATGGCGTGGATTGGGTTTGAGGTTAGAACACTATTCAGTAAAAAAATGCTTTTTGGGATGTTTTTATACTTCCTCTGACATATTTGTAACGCATTTTGATTAAATTCAAGCTGGCAAAAGTAATTTATTAATAAAATAATGCTTGTCATTCAAAAATTTGGATATAAGCAAACACGTTCATCACTAGTTACCATGTGACTTTGACAGTTGTGTTCCTTTGGGGTAAGTCAATGTTGGGTACATGCGCAGAAGACGAATAAGCGGTCTGCCTCATCTTTAGTCTATGGCTTCCTGCACGTCGCTCAGCCCTTCCCTCCCAGTACAATTGTATCAACCTCACCATTGTTGCAGTTCTTCCAAAGCGAGAACCAATACTGCGGCAGAATAACCCACAATTCCCATAGGCCACATTCTCCTGCGGATAAAGGCAGGAAACCTGTTTATATGGCTGTCGTGCTCTTTGACGGAGCATGCTCACTCCGTCTGTGCACACGAACGGCGGACAAACACAACGTCTCTACTTCCCAACTGCTCCCCGACCTCTACTTATATACCACTTATCAGTGTCGCCACTGGCGCACATGCTGCGCCACTCGGCTGAACAGCTATAGTCTATTCGCGGTTTCTTCGTCCTTTTTTAATCAAACCTTTGGAAAATAACCCCATGTATGCTGTATTTAGTTACATTCTAAATATGCCATGTATCGCAAACGTTTTATACCTCTGTTAACATAAAATTATCTTATTTTTCGTTAAATTGAAGTTTCACATTTATTTTATTTATAAATTATGAACTTTCATTTTCAGTAAATGTGTATAAAAACACTGAGAAAACATGTGTGTTGGTAAATCCTAGTAAGAAGTATTTCTTATACAATATACTGTTGCACTCAGTACACACGAATTCGGTGTGTTGTCCTTTGGTGTAATTTTCTAGACTTCGTTAAGCTTATTTTGTACGAAGTCGAGGAATATCCCGGAAGTATAACTTAAGCAGGGCTTCAAAAAAGATCAAAGTAACCGCGAATGGATTATAATCACGTCATTGACCTGCCTTGCTCTACGCATCACCCCAATGTGTGGGATCCTTCAGGCGCGTTCTTCTTAATGTCACAATTTTAAAGGCCATCAGTGTAATTTCGTCAACAACCTCCTTTTTAAAAAAAATGCTGCAGAGTAGTTCAAGCGCCAGTTAAGCCACCGCCTGTTCACCCAAAACTCGGAAATAAAAACAGTTTAAGCTAAAGCATGGTGACTGCAGTCTCTTGTTACCGGAAGAGACACGTGCAGAAATCAATACAAACAAACCATAAGAATTTGCGATGACACGAGAGCTCTCATTTTTTTCAACTGAGTCGACGGCCGAATTCGTCTTCGTGTGGTTGTGGTAATAAACTGACACCATGCTGTGACACATGTATCTCTCTCTTCCCTTGGCCCCATTCCCCCAGCATAAAACGGACACACACACACACATGTACACACACAAACCAACCCGACGGGCTTGGCCAGTTTTAGCTAATTCGCAGAGACGCTGATTTTTTGCGAATAAATCGAGCACACGGTAGACTTCGATATAATATATACACTCTGCTGTTGTTATAACTCTATTGGCTGCTGGTGTCGTTTCCGCATTTTACCGAGCCACTCAGGATTACGCCACTCCGACACTGTACCTTCGTGAATTCGTGCGCAAACAGTAACACGTAGCAGAACATGCTTCAGCCAATCAAAAAAGCTGGACGAGCCCACAGTGCTTTGAAGTCGAAATCTTTTTCGCGAAATGTCACTGCCCGTGCTAATTCGGACACGCCGCTAAGCTCGCCCGCCATGCTGACTTTTTCATTTGCTCATTTCATTTTTTTTTTTTTCAGTAGAACAATTTTAAATATTTTGGGCAACTCGACAGCACACTATCCGGACCGAAGTTCAGGCGAAAAACTTGCGTGAGTAAGCGTAATCATGACGGGATTAATACGAATATATTAGTATCAAGAATTATCAGAAAACAAACATCTGTGGAAGTCAGGAAAAGAAATGGAAACATTACAGTACGTCTGGCAAGTTACCTAAATGAACGACTGCAAACTATTGTCCATAGATAAAATGTTTGAAAAGATAACAATAAGTACACAACTACAAAGAACGGAAGAAGAGAATAGAATGTTGCAATGAGACAAAATTTTCTTTAAAATCGTCAATTTTTTAAATAGGTTCTAGTGTCGACGGTGCCGCTAAAGAGCATTCACTTTCACTACCAACTCAAGTGAGTAAGAAAGTTGAAAATGAATGGTTTATTTCTCTGCATCGAATTTAGTAGCTTCCAAGATCGCCGGTCGCTTATACCATGCGCAATAATTGTCCTTCGTGGGTATGTCCGTTATACTTTGCCAAGAGCCAACATTACGGAGAAAAGGAAATATGTAAAAAAATAATAATTTCCTTTGGAAATGATACTTCTTGTAATACTGCAGAAGGAACGTTGGCCCCGACTTAAAGCTGTTCAGCTAAAATAGCTCCAGTATAATAAACATTGTAAATCTGCCAAGTTTATAACCCGCCGCAAGACAAGTTTAGTATGAAGCAAGGCAAATTACCATCAGAGTGCGGCAGACAACAGCCACTTGCAGCTACTTAAATTGTTAAGCGATTCACTGGAAACTGGATCTGCGCATGTCGACATTTCTGCTCCAGATTACGTCAGGTGTCTTCCTTCCAGAGCTGCCTGCGCGCAAGAAGGACATAAACCACTCCTTGCACTGAGCTTCCTCTATGTGGGAAAAAGTAAAATATAAAGAAGTTCTTGCATATTTTCAACACTTTAATTTAAAATATATGAAATGTTATTTGTTGGTTACATATATGTCAAGCAGTAACCCACAGCATTAGTTTATGTTGTAAAGTTTTTTCACCTGTACTACTTAATATAGGCTGTTCACAGTAAAGTGAGCACTTTTGACGCCCTAGATACTTATTTATTTTAGCCATTTCTTATTCTTTAATCAACTTTTTAAATATGTATTGTCATTTAAGTAATAAAGACAGTGTGTTTATTCCATCGCACTCTGAAGTTAACGTCTAAGGCTAAAATAAAATACATTTATTGGTTATTATTGCAAATGAGAGGACTTTCAAAAGTGCTCATTTTACCGTGAATGACCTATATTTGCTATTGCGGCTGCAATAAAACAGTATAATGTCGTATTTTAAATCAAACTATTCAAAAACTATAAAGTGTAATTTTTTTTTTCGAGGAAAATGTTATTACATAGAGTACTTACGAGTTGAAAAATGTTAGGTACAATTATACAATTTTTAATTTTTGGGGTCCGGCAACCATAACACGCACTCAGATCAGATGTCGCTTGAATGTGAACCTGCGCACATCAGTCTTGAGAAAGAATGCCTAAATGCCGCGTGCGCAGAACTCTGAAGTGACTCAGTTACTCGCACTATATTGCAAGTGTGTTTTGTTATATGAACCGAAATGTTTCTTCTCCAAACTTCACTGTATAACTTTCTTACGAATATTCGTACCATGGTCTGTTCGTGGTTTCTTCACACTTTCTGAATCAAACCTCTAAAAAATCACCCCAAGTATGGCGTGTCTAGTTCGTTCCTAAATAAGCCATGTATCGCAAGCGTTCTATGCCTTCGTTAACGTGGAAGTATCTTATGTTTCGTTAAATTGACGTTTTACCTGTATTTCATTTATAAATTATAATAATTCATTTAGAATAAATATGAAGAAAAGTGTGAGAAAACATGTGTGTTGGTAGCGCCTAGTACGAAATATTTCTCGTTCAAAATATAATTGCGACTGAGTGCGCACGAATTCGGTGCGTTGTCCTTTGGTGAAATTTTATAGACTTAAATAAGCTTAGTTTTCACGAGGCGAAGGAATAACCTGGAAGCAGAACTTTAGCAAGGCTTCAGAAAAATTTGAAGTAATCGTGAATGGGCTAGATATACGAGAAATGTTATTCCATTAGCTGTACGCGAGTGCATATACTGTACACCTGTCAACATGTATTCAATTATCTTCTGCAGAAGTTTATTGTCGAAGTCCACTTTTGCCAAGGAAAATTTATCGTTTCTATTAAAAAAGTTAGAAGTTACTTAAGTGACGGAAGCTCCTTTAAAAATTCTGTAGGCAGTGCGCCGAATCACATCAACATCAAAATCATCCGTAGCGATTGTTTTACAATTCTGTTTCACTTTTCTTTCCAGGCGTATGCAATTTTTCACCACTTTGTTTTTATATTCCTGTCGCCGGCGCTGCGCTTTAAGTAGCATGGAATATTTGGTGAAGAAGCATTTTTCTTGCCACGAACCTTAATTACGTTCCTAATAGCTTCTAAGCACTAGCTGCGTAGTGTTTGCATGTTTGCCTTGCTGCATGATGGAATTTTATTGATTGGTGAAAGTTACAGTCACTTTCGGTTGAATCCTACTTTTGAACAGCGAAAATGTGCTGGTCTGTTGGGACGCTGAGTAATTTAAATCACAAATTAGTGATGGGATAATCGCTGGTAAAATAATCGATTATTCGATTATTTAATTATAATCGATTCACCGATTATTCACGATATTCAGCTGTTTATACTGAAAACAAAACAAAAAATTGCCGATAACTACATGTTTCACATGTATTAAAGATATAATTTTGAAACAAATTTTCGAAATAGCAGTAAATTGTTAAAAATAAACAAAAAAAATTTGGTTGGAATAGTTTTAAACAAATTTATATAAATATACAGTATTTGAAGGTCAATATTTATGTATGCATTAGAACAAGACAATCGATTAGTTTCACCGATTATTTATTCGATTAAAATAATAATCGTAAAAGATAAATTCAAATTACAAAATTATGCTATTATCCCATCACTACCACAAACACGGGGAATAAACCTCAACCTACAAAGAGGCAACAACACTGTGCCACAAATTATTGTCACAGTAACACCCGTAGCCGAGCGCTTTATCTCATCCTAGAAGGAGAATGGGGGAAGTTAGATGGAAAAGTAAACCTTGTGGCATTGTGTAGTTCACTATTATCCGGATGCACACTTAGCTTGGTCGAGTAGTAATTAAAGATTTTTGACGCGAATACGTCTTTAAATTTGCAACCATAGTGGGAGGCAATCCATAAAATCCAATGATAACATAATCGGCGGATAGAGTTTTTAGCATTGCAGCTCCGAATCTATCATCTACATTCGAAATTCAATTACACCACTGGATTGCCTAAGGATCAAAGAATATGTTACGTTGATGAGGACTTTGAAGCATCGCGGGGTAGAGGGGCGCGATTTTGGGTTCGTTTCGCCGCGTCTCATAACTTCCGCGTAGTATAACTTTTGACTAGGAGAAGCTACGACGCTCGTTTAAGTTTCAATCGAGACGGCTCTCGTCAAGATCAATCAACTGCGTGTGTAAAAACATTTGTGTGGTGTGGTTATGGTGAAATTGTATGAGTTTAATGTAAAAATTTAAGAAAACTTAACACAATGCCGACATATGCTCGTCAAAAAGCCAAGCCTAAATACATAAATTATATACGGTTGGAAAGAGCATCTCAAAAGCAATCCAGTGATACCCATAAAACCCCATATGATCGAGTGAAGCGGTGCCGGGAACGTAGAAAAAAAATCAAGGCGTCCGTGCGCGTCAACGTAGACGTAATTCACGCAAAACAAACATCCATGCCCCCCCAACACAGCCACATCACATTTTTTTTTTTTTTTTTTACCGTTCGTACTTTATAACGTGAGTTAATGAGAGGCTGTTTAAAAAAGATAATCTAAACTCAAATCTCAATACAACAAACGTCCACGGTCCGCGAGCGATTCGAACCGGAAACCACGTGATCCGCAGGTGACTTTACAAAATCGGCGATGGAGGTCGTTTCTCTTGGCCCGTTCTGACCCAGTGTGTACACATTTGTGTACATTACGCACGGGCAGAAAATTTTTGGTCTGTACTGCACACACTGCGAAGCACAACGACAATGACCTGTGGGTTAAAGATTCGCAAAGCGTCTTACTGGTATACGTCATAATTGGATCATATTACTGTAGTCGATCATATCGTCTACATATCATTGACTGTGACGACGAAACAAGTGTTCTGTCGACTTAAATACAGCATATATCATAAAATGTTTTGTTTGCAACACCTGAAACATAAAATTAAAATGGGTCTGAAGGGCTAAGTAAAATCTGGTATAGGCTGTTCAAGGTAAAATGAGCACTTTTGGAAGCCCTGCTTAAGATATACTTGTATGCACGTTGTTTATTCTTCCGCCTTATGTGAGATTAACATTGTCATGGGCCTCATCACTTTATCCATGCGTCGGTCAAGTGAAACTGTGAAATTGTTAGAAAAGTAAGTATTTTACAAAGCTGCACAGTTTTACACATCGATGCATTAAACAAAAACAGAAAGCGAAAGAAATAATTTAAGTTATCACAAATGGTTACCTAACATTTTTATTCGATGTTAAGATACGGAACTACTTTCCCATCCGTTGTTACCAGCTTTACTGGGCGCATGTCACTCAGTGCGCCTGTTAAAATACATGCAGGCAGTGGCAGTGACTTTTCTAAGGTTGATTTCGTAAGTGCTCACTTTATCGTGAACAGCCTTTACTTAACTTTATGATTACTGTTTTAATTGCGTGTTTATTTGCAGGCCCCCCCTCTTCCAAGAGACGCATTTTCCAACTCCAGCATGTGAACTTTCTTTCTTGATAGGTTTCCAGGAAAAATGTAAGGCAAAACAGCGTGGCATCGAAAGAAAAACAGCGAGGATATAAACATGAAATGAAACATCGCATTTGAGTCGTTTCAGGCCATTTAATTTTGAAGTTTGATAATGTACCTGTTGTAACTGGGCGTCATCGCTCCAGAAAAAACCCCCAAGTTTCCAAAGGTAGAATGATTACATGGCTTTCCAGTGCCTTCCACAATAGGCCTAAGAAGAACAACAAAACATTGTGTAAGTTATGCTTTGTTTCACGCTGGAGTCAAAATAACCCGACGAACACGACACGACAGACGGATATGACGTCAGAGCTCGACAGCATTTCATATTAATTTTATTCAGTGTTCACAATACCCCGACGAAATCTGCGCTTCAGGTATATTACTTGGCTGTTGGAAAATCGTAAAACGACAAGTTATCCTTATAGTAACCAATATTTACTTTTTAAAACTCGCAATAAAGTGAATGATTATTTTGCATTTCAGAATGTTTGAATTTATACGAGAGATAAAAAGTATCTAGAAACAAACTGGAACATTATTTTGGCGTCAAGTTAGTTTTTTATTTACTACAGTAGGGAAATACGGAACAAATTTTGTTTTCTGATGTATTTACATTTTTTGCCCGCCCCGACGAGTCCGGCACAATGGAAAGTAGATAAAGAATATACTTTTCTCGGGCTGTCCGGGCTGCGATTTGGCCGGACTGACGTCACAGTGACCTTACTTTTCATTGGCTGCTACTCAGATTTCGTCGCGTCGGGGTTGTCGTGTCATGGTCGTCGGTCACTCCAGCTTTATACGACAAACCTACTCAAAGGCGTATATACAAATAACATTTCTGGTTTGGTTACTTACCCTATTGCGAAAATAATTCTAAGAAAAAGGAAAACTCTACATTTGAAAAACTCGAAACAACGGAGGTCCACTTTATGACCATCACACACCCTAAATATGAATTAGTGACAATCTCGCTGTTTAAACAAGTTAACAGTACCTGACTGATTCAACAGTCACTGCAGTCAATTTATCTGATGAATTAGTGGAAAAAAAAGCCAGTTTTCCTTCACTTACTAATTCACTGACATTTTCCACTGATTCATCAACCATTTTATTGCGCTGTTTTTCAATGATTTGTTTTGACTGAAGGATCAGATGAACAATGTGCATAAAATGGAATACCAGTTCATGGACTAATAAAACCAATTAAAAAACCTTTCCAAAATGTGAATTTCGTCTTTCATTACTCCGTTTTTACGAGGTAACATGAACACCCAGTCTTTCATTTAGTCTTAACGTCTTTCATTTTATTTTCACGTATTCATCAAAGCTCTCAATTTCGAGGTTTAAACTTCCTTACATGTGGTAAAGTGAGTGCATATGGCTGAAAGCTGTATTATCACTTTACTTTTAAAAAGATTTGCATTTTTAGTCTGTTTGTGGTTCATTCACAATTTCCGGATCAAATCTAAAAAAAAATCACAATATGTATGACGTTTATTTTGATCGTGTTTTTAATCACAAAGTTACAGTGTTGGAATGGATAGCCCTGCAAACATTACATCGCTTTTCCCGTCTTTGTAGGGGAAGGTGGGAAAATTGTGCTCACCTGAGCAAGATCAGTACTGGTGGTAAACCAATGGTAGTTAGCATGCACGTGAATACAACAACGTGAACGCTAGTTATTCTACTTTAATTATTTGGTCCAAACAGGAATGTAATATTACAGTAATGCTAAAGGTACAAACATGTATTTGTGCACGATTATCCACTACATGAGGTAATGAATGATACGGAGGGGTTGAGTAACGGCGCACAGTAAAAGCCAAGTTTGGTATTGGGATGGAAATAGGACTTACTACATTAAAGTAATATGTTGATGCAAAGGCAACTAGCCTTCGAATGTTGCTTGCTTCTTCAGTTTTTTTTCCCCCTTCCTCTCCCTTTCTTTGCTTGCAATGATTGCTCCATGCATTTTCGAACATCATTTGTAGGTTTATAATTCTTCTTTCCTTTCCTTTCTTCCTTTATTTCTTTTTTCTCTTGAGCGTCATCTAATTTTCGTTTCACTGGTGTGCTCGTCAGAATTTCCAAATGTTGTCTTTGATGTAACTTTTTCTCAGCTTATCTTTTAGTTTTATGAACCGCCTTCTTTAGAATGGAAGACATTATGAGTAAAGAGTGTTGTAGATAAGGATGGTTCGGAATCTTTAACAGGTTGTTTACTTGTCTGTCTATCTCGCCCAGCATGTGTTGATTGTCCAGCTTCATTTTCTGAAGCATGGCCAGATTCAAGATGTATTGCGGAATTCTGAGTTTCAGGCTCAGGACTGCTTCCGATTGTGACTGTCCTTACTTGGTTGGCAGGGGAAGAGTCGTCTTCATTAAACCTGTCTGGGTTTATTGGGAATATTCCAGCGGAGCGAAAAACTGCAACTGTCTTCTCCGTGGTGGCTACTTTCATAAAAACCTTATTTAAAAGCTCTGCTGTGGTATATTTCGAAATTTTTTCATGACCTGATGGGGTTAGGTAGAGGTCATATTCCCTGCAAAGAGCATCCTTTAGAGGTCCAAAAAAAAAAAAGTCTAATCTAATGGTTGAAGTTGAGGTGATGTGTGGAGTGGAAGTGACACCGTATGGATGAAGTTTGTTTTGCAGAAGTAGTAGATCTCAATAGAAATATGGCCTCTATGATTATCGATAATGAGAAAATTGGATCAGTCCGTAGGCTCGGCATGTTTCATGAACTGGTGTAACCACTCAAGAATAATGTTTCCATTTATCCACCCGTTTGTCGAACATTTGTAGGTGGCACCAGTAGGTCCAATTTTTTAAAGTGTATGAGTCATTCTTTTCCGGGGATTTATTAACATTGGCGGCATTTTTTTCCCAGCGGCACTCGCATAGAAAACAGCCATTATAGTACGACCTATTTAAGCAAAAATAGCAGCCCCTACATTATTGGCACGTTTAGGTGCATAAACTTTTGGACATTTCTTTTGAACTGCTGAAAGCCCCGCCTCATCAGCATTAAATACTCTATTCTGTTCTATTCTGTCCATAAATCTCTGAAGGTTACATTAGAATAGGCATGTTTCGGCAGCATTAAACGAAGCAATCTTGTTTAAGCTCATTCCTTCGCATCATGATTTCGCTTTGAAAGCCTTAAAGGCAATCCTTCCCCTCTAAACCTTTCTGTCTATTAAAATTATGATGGATGTTTTGCTCTTCAGCATACCTAAGTACTAAGCGCCTGAGTTCTTTGGGTGCCACACCATATAATACTTGGGCAAGTAACAGAATATATTCCTTCTTCTCTGTCTCTACTTCTTTGGTGAATACAGATTTACAGCCTAAACGATTTGGAACTGGTCGTGTTTTCAACATTTTTTTTATTTTTTTACTCAGAGTAGACTTCGGTATGCTATACCGTCTTCGCACGTCCCTTACTTTCATGCGATCATCTCTGCTCGTTTACAAAGCTCTCTGTGAATGTTCTGTCATGTAGGAGTTAATTTCCGTCTTTAAGGTGTACATTGTCATCCGAGAACAAAAAAAAAATCGAGAGCTTTTCATTAACGTCACTTCTAATTTACACGTATGTGGGGGAATCCTGCGCATTTCCTAACTATCCTTTGAGGGAGAATTCTGCACACATACTTTCTTAGTGCGCACCATTATCCGATTACGGCCTGGGAACGAAACATGGTCGGCACAGGAAAATTATTATCAACGTAACAAATGGCTTGCATGCAACAAGACCAGTAAATGCCTCACTTTCATAATATATTTGGTTAAAAATAATTGAACAAGAAATGAACACTGACTTTCGTATTTCCTGGAAGTAAAAACTAACATAACACGGTGCACTTTTCTTTATCCACCTCTCACGCTCACCACTACATAAATGTCGTGACCTGTCCTGACTGTTATTAGGACGCGTGTACATCGGTAGAGCGCAGCACCATTCGTACTCTATAATATTCACGCATTTCCGAGAAACCTTGGTGCGCACGATAACCCTTTGCGCACAATTATCCTACCTTCCCCTCTCCCCCTCATATGTTGATCTGATTTTAAAAACGTATTCATAACAAAACAACAGAAGGGTAACCGAACGAACAGCGAAGTCAGAAGATAAGAAATCAGTGCAAATGAAACTCAGTACAATACAAAGAGGATAACACGGATATAGGTAGTTATTGGGTCGTCCAGTTTTGTGCAAATAATTATGTCTTCTCCCCAGAGTTAGTACTGAGTTCCCCCCCCCCCCCCCGCCCCCAGTTTGTTCTGCAGTTTGTTCTGACTACACTGTTCGTTCGTTTTTTTTTTTTTTTTTTTTTTTTTCTAATATCTGGATTCGTTTGTTAAAATGTGACTAAGTCCTTTGTATGATTTTCTATTTACGTTTGCTATCTCTGTAAACTATTGTTAATCAAGCAACAACTGTTTTCTGTGCCTTAACCAGGTGTAATGTTTTGAACATTCCTAAAGAACTAAATGGCTCTAAACCAGTGAAACTTATACAACCCCATTTTTGTAATGTACTGTACATATGAGTACAGGCTGTTCATGGTGAAGTGAGCACTTTTGAGGCCATAGTTACTTTTACCTTTCAGCCATTTTTTATAATTTAACCAAGGTTTTTTTAATATTAACATTTAAGTAATAAACACAGTGTGTGTATTCCACCGCACTCGGAAGTTGACGTCTAAGGCTAAAATAAAATATATTTATTGGCTATTATTCCAAATGAGAGGGCCTCCAGAAGTGCTTACTTTACCGTAATTAGCCTACACACATATACACCGTAATATGTTCGTACAGTGAAGGGAGAACACATGGCCCCTGATGAATAACTCAAGAGTATTCAACTGCAAGGTCTAAAACAGATTATTTTATTTTTAAATTCAATATGGAATATTTTAAGGGCTTCTACGTGACCGGAAATGCCAAGTTATGTTCAGCACAACTATCAAAGTGCTTGCATGTAGTACATACTTAATGTTCATCATCAATTCGCAAACTAAATAAGCCTACTTTGCCATGTTTTCCTCACGATTGAAGTGCACATAGGAACATCTCAGCACCTCCTAGGTGTATTTCACTGAGGAGGTTAAGGTCGTGTAGTTGTTTTCAGAGTTTGAACAGCTCACGAACGTCAAACTTCCCCAATATTTTCTTAGCCACATAAAGAGTTAGCATACAGATACGCTTGGACGACTTGAATTTTTAAGAGTTTCCAATATGAAACGCAACAAAATATTTCGTGACATTTTGATTCGACACACCAAGTTTACGTGCACGCCTGATACATCACCCTAAACTAAAACGTTATAGGGACACGTGAAATTGTAACATGATGCGTGTTGCATGTAAAGGCTGTTCACGATAAAGTGAGCACTTTTGAAACCAATCTTTTAAAAATGTCACTGACCATACCTGCATATTTTTTAACGTGCGCGCTAAGTGGCATGCGCCCGGTAAAGTTGGTAACGACAGGAGGGCAAGTAGTTCCATGTTTTAACGTTGAAATGAAAGTGTTGTGTGAAACATTTGTGAAAACTGATATTATTTATCTTCGTTTCTGTTCTGTTTTCTTTTTTAATGCATCAAAGTGTAAGAATTAGCAGATATGTAATATATTTACTGTAATTGTAATTTCACAGTTTCACTTGACCGACGTATGAATAAAGTGACGAGGCCCATTACAATGTTAATTTTACATATGGCGGAAGATACACAATGTTCATGCAGGTAGATCTTAAGCAGGGCTTTCAAATGTGCTCAGTTTATCGCGAACAGCCTTTAAGGGGACTCTGTAGCTGCGCGTCCAAGGTCAAGAAGCGAGGGAGCGATACGGGCGACAGTTACACGCACGCCTAGCGCCTCATCGCTCCTACGCTCAAAGCGTGCAGTGTTTCCATCGTAACGCTGTGTTGTGCAAATTATATCTGTAACGTAGGGGTTTTATTACACGCGATGAAATACCACAGATTAAACTACGCCCGTATCTTTGTACTTTTCTCTTGCCGCTTAAGGAAACTGCATGGGAAAGTTTTAAAGATGCGATATTTGACCATTTTCACGAATTTTTTTCTCCAAGAATCACGCGAGTTGGGGAAGATTCTAGGTGGCGGCATAAGACACTATATATACTGCCGCAACCCAGCGGCCGGCAGTCTTTGATGGAAGCCGTCTGGCAGAGTGTGCGCGAATATGACAAAAGTAAGAGATGAGGGCCATAGATATTTGTTTATATATATATATATATATATATATATATATATATATATATATATATATATATATAGTTGTTTGCGCGTAAACGCGTATGTCGGTAAATAAAAGTTCTGGAAATATGACTTATTGTCAGGATATATATATATATATATATATATATATATATATATATATATATATATATATATATATATATATATATATATATATATTATGTATGTATGTGTGTGTGTGTGTGTGTGTGTGTGTGTGTGTGTGTGTGTGACAAAAAGTCATATTTCCAGAACTTTTATTTACCGACATACGCGTTTACGCGCAAACAACTATTTCACAAAAAACGTTCCAGTACATAGGACCCGTAACATGAAGTAATCGTAATCCCGACCTAAGCAGGCGCAGTGCGCTACGCCACTCTTGCGCGGAGCCGGGGACAGGTAGCGACGTCGCAGAACGGGGATGCAGACGGTGACGAAACTTACTGCTCTGGTTGCGCCAGATGACCGCCACGGCCAGATCGGACTACAATTGTCAAGGTCGCGACCGCTAACGTGAGCTACTGTGTGTAAACATTACCCCGTCCTGACCTTCTCCCCTTCTCTACCTCACTTCTCTCCCACTACCCTTCTGCCTAAGGGGGACGGAGGGAGAAAATGCTGGCACTCTCCCCACTTCCAGACTTGTCTGATACAGACGAGCGTCTTTTCGTGTGCAAGGAGGTGTACACCCCTCTTGTTCAAGTCAACATGCACCGTGTGACAGGTTAACTTGTATGCAAGTGGCGCGTATGCAAGGTCTTGCATGCTACCTAGAATCGTTTGGTGACAGTCCTATCTTTCGTACACCTTCTTGCGCAAGTCATTTGTTTACATTTGCGTCGTTCACGTGTATGTAGTTCCCGCAAATTTATTTACGCCGATATTGTTAACGTGTCCACCATCTACGTCCTCTACATCGTTTTTTTTTTTTTTACAACAGATACTACTGCCAATGCACAAATTACTCCTACAGCTCCCAAAAAGAGCCTCCAGATCCGAATCTCTTGGTATGCTGCATAATTCAAGTACTACAACTGTGTGTACAGTATGTGCATGGGACTTGAATACAAGAGGGCGTTCACCTGCTTGTTCACCTTTTGGACAAGAAAGGTGTACACCTCCTTGTACACGAAAGTGACACGTGTGTATATGCCGTTCACGATAAAGTGAGCACTTTTTAAGGCCCTTCTAAATTTTTTCTTTCGTCCAATTTCCATCTTTCTGCTGCTTTTTAATATAAACATTGCAATGTGACCAATAAACACTGTGTATACATTTCACCACCCTCAAAATTTAATGCCTGAGACTGCGATAAGATATATTTACTAGTGGTTAATGCCTGTGGGAAGGGCGAGAGCGACCCCGCCGGGAATCGAACCCGGTTCGCCTAGGTGAGAGTCGAGAAATCTAACCACTGCAACACCGTGGCCCCATGGATATGGAAAGCCGACGAACTGATGGGCCTGTGTATGTAACAACAGTATTTTAGTGAGATTTACGTCACAAGACTATTCGCAAAATTTCCGAACGTGGCAAAAGCTACTGGATTGTCTTAAACTTGCATATATAACACACACACACACACACATGGTTTTCCCTAAATTCAAACCCAAAACCTCGCGATCCTGAAACTCTAGCAAGGACTCTGCCACGATAAGAATGATTCACAATGCGCTAGTTATTTAATACCGGCTTGGTACTCAAAACTCGAATTATTACGTAGGCATATCACGAATGATCTCTGGTTTAGTATCCTCCCCACGTAAGTGCGGCGCCTTAGCACAGGCTTAGAAGTCTGACAAGCTAAGCGGTGTTAATTATACGATTCAACCTTCCTCCTTCCCCACGCCAGAGTGGCTTTGCTCCACAAAATAGTTTTTTTTTTTCTCCCATCTCTCCATAACTGAGAGACCTCAAGGTCGGGGAAACCGCATATATTGACCCTAAGAATATCACGACTTTGTGTTTACCCAAAAGATTGCCCGTTATCTTTTTATTCCAGGAAAGAAAGACACATCAGACTCAGCTTTCAATTATTTTATTACGAAGCCAAGGAAGATTAGGTTTATTTGTGATTATAATTAGAGATGATGGTTTATCGCGGGAAAAGTTGACAGTTAGCTAGGATTCAACGAACTCTACATATTTATCAAAATTTTATTTTCTTATTGGACGTTATGTATTTATGAATCTATTATCCCATTTAACTCAGCCAATGAGGATTCTTATACTCTAAAGCAAAACGTTTGAAATTGGCCTGCAAATAACTTTGCCGTGTTGGGACCTTGGTTATCCAATCATAAAAGCATAAACCAGCTATAGTGTTATCAAAGATATGTTGACTGAAAATTTTTTCGTTATTTTCCATCATTAGAGACCTGCTAATTTCGCGTTATTATTTGGGGGCATGTTAAACTTGAAACACATATACCTTTGCAATGCGTTTTTCATTGGACCATCCTTTATGTGATATACCCTGAGTGACTGCACCAATAAAGGAACACTTCACAATTGTGTGCACTAATCAGACGTAGTCAGTCAGAGAGGGAGTGTCTTCACATATAATTTAGCACCCAATGGAGTAATAACCCTGGCTCTAGTGCATACAGTAGTGTGAAGTTCAGCCTAATGCCAAATAATGTCGTTAACTTTGCATGTCCCTATCCATCATCCCCAATTATAATTTTTAAATTTGGAAGCATCGCTCTCTTATTCTCTACTAGCGACCCGCCCCGGCTTCGCACGGGTGCAATTAAGATAAAAAAAACTGCTTAACCCGGCGTTAATTAGGTTGGGTAAACTCTCCTAAAGCATTAAAAAATGCACATTATAATTTAATAATTTATTAAATAATTTATAATTTAAAGTTTTTTTGCTATTTTTATTTGATATTTTTTTACTTTTTTATAATTTTTCATATTAATATACATTCTATTACAATGCAATTTATCTTAGATAGAAGTATTTAATATGTTATTGGCTAAGAAATTCTCTGTAGACAATGTTTGACGTCCTGTTATTGTTTGGTAGCAAAATGTACTGTTTCTCGGGACTTCCAACTCGTGATAAACCAACGTATAGTTGGCCATGGGAAAAACACTCTTTTCGTAGGTCGATTCCAACCAAAGAGAAAGTTTGACCCTGGGACTTATTAATAGTAATCGCGAACGATGTTTATACGGGAAATTGCAACCGTTTGAAAGATATTGGCAAATCCGTGGGAATCATGGGAATCCTCGGGATGTTTGCCAGCTGGCCGGCTGCTGGACCGGTGAGGATGGTCGCGACAATCAAATTTTCTTTCAAGTCTTTAATGAACAATCTTGTGCCATTACACATGTTAGGAGGGCTTATCCTCAAAAGCATGATAGGAGTACCGACTTTTAATGATAGTTCGTGAGGTGGCAAGCCAGAAGGATTAAGCGAATTTAGAAAATCTTGAGGAAAGTGGACGACATCGTCAACATTGGTGACTGTGTCAATCGACTTATAGGTTTTGACTTAGCCGGGAACTCTTTGTATAATGAGATTGTTGATTTCATTGACAGTGTCGTTCCTAGGCGATACTATTGCCCTGGAACACAACCAGTAAAAGTCTCTTTCTAGTAAATTTTCGAGGCCCGGATATACTGCTTTTATAAGATGCTGCAGACTGTGGACTATCTGACCTAATGTCTCATTTAAAATGATTTCAGCAGAATTAGTGCCCAAATTTAGAGAAGGAAAAACTCATTCTCCAAGTCTGAGCAATTGTTGTGGGAAATCGTTATGTCTGTTTCCACCAAGATAGGCTCTCATATTCGTTCGCAAATTTAGGTGTTGAATAGAACTCCATAAGGGAGATGATTTAAGACATGCTTTGATGATATCTGCACGCGTCCCTTTTGTAACTACAGGGAGTGTCTGCCGAAAATCCCCAGCAAACACAAAAGTAACTCCCCCATAATGGCAGTTGAGCTTCTAAGGTTGGCGCCGTACGCAGCACACAACACGTTTTATTTTCTGAATCTGTCCGTCCTGCAAAGCCGTAGTACATTATTTTGTTCTATCATCAATAGTTTTCGCAGCGCACGCAATGTAAGGAATTTTATAGGTCATTTATTTACACTTTGGGTTACATTATTGGAGTTTTAGTAGGGATCCCTATTGATTTTTAAAATAAAATATAGCCTATGACACTCAGTGATAACGTAGCATTCTACTGGTGAAAGAATTTTTAAAATCGGATGAGTAGTTTCGAAGATTACCTCCTACATCCAAACACACAAACACACAAAGTTACAAACACTACCTCTTTATAATATTAGTATAGATGATTAATGGAAATACATTATACAAACATTTATTGGAATCAAGCAACACGTAGCCATTATTGAAATATATCTGAATGTATTTAAAATGTGTAAAAATTCACAGTTTGAAACATTCCCAAACAAGAATCTTGACTACTAAACTGGGCTCTATCGACAATAACTTCCAAAAAAAGACAACACCTTGATCGCAGTGTGCCCACGAGCTGACCGCAGTTTTCGCGGGAAAAGATTCGCCAGAGGTTACGAAAGCAGCATGCCGATGCGAGGCAGCACGTCATAATGGCCGGTTTTGAGGAGCAAGTGCGTTGTAAGAAGTCGGGATAATGAGGAAACACTACTTTATCAGCGCGTGGGCGCATTGCACGAGCCATGAATGTTAGTCATCAGCGCCAGTAGCAAGTTCTGCATGATCTCAGCGTCAAAATAGAAAGAGAGATTAAAACCTACAACGTCCTGAGGAAAGAAGCTCAAGTCTCATAATTTACACTGTTAGAACACAGAGTAAGGTCGTACGTAGAGACGAGTGGCGTTTCGGTTCCTTTGATATGGACGAACTCATTCTCTGATTTGCTAGAGCCCCGAGTATTTCGCGAATTCCTTCTGTGACAATGTAAGACTTCAGACACTTGTTATTTTCTCCTGCTACTGACTGTACAACAGATGTTTGTACACGCCCCGTTTAACTGTGAGGCAGGAATAAGCAGGGAGGAGTATTGTGAGTGAGCTGTGAACAGTACTGTACAAAGGCCTAGCTTGATCGCGGCAACCAATAAGCCTCTTGCCACATCAATCCGCGAAATACTCGGGGCTCCACTGATCGCCTGTGCAAAAAACACCTGGGAATGGCTCTTGCGTCTGATTGGCTACCGCATGTCGTGCGAACGTTTCCTTATTTGTTGGAATGCCGCCTGTCGAATTAGGTTACGACGTGCGCCTTCACCGTACCGCGCTGGTAAAGGCTGTTCATGTTAAGCTGAACACTTTTGAAAGCCCTACTTAAGATATGCTCGTATGCACGTTAAGCATCCTTTCCAACTTACGTAAAATTAACACTGCCATGGGCCTCATCACTTTATCATGCGTCCGTCAAGTGAAACTGTGAAATTATTTGAAAAGTAAATATTTTACAAATCCGCTGTTCTTACACTTAAATGCATCAAAGCAAATAAGTTAAATAAATAATTTAACTTATCAAAAATGGTTAACTAACATTTTTATTTCGACGTTAAGATATGGATCTACTTCCCATCCATCTTTACCAAACTTTACTGGGTGCATGTCACTCAGTGAGTTGAGTTTCAGAGATTTTGGAGGGTTTTAACAACGAGGTCTTGAGAGCCGATGAGGGAGGAATGAGGTGGGAATGGAGCAGCTCCGGAATGCAAGGGCGGGGGAAACGGGAGATACCCGAGAAAACCCGCCGACCAGCGGCATCGTCACGAACGATTCCCACTTGCGAAAATCCGGGAGTGACCCGGCCAGGGATAGGAACCCGGTTCGCCTAGGTAGGAGGCGAGCAGGCTAACCGCTCAGCCACCACGGCCGCTATTTCACTCGGTGCACCCGTTCAAATATGTGCAGTTAGGAGCAGTGTAAATTTTCTACGGTTGATTTCAAAAATGCTCACTTTTTCGTAAACAGCCTTTATTCTTGGGGGCCCGGTGATCTCCGAGTTAAGCGCGGTCGGTCATAACTTGTACTTAAATGGGTGACCGCCAAAGACCGCCGTGTTGCGATGGAACGCGTAGATTGTATGCATCCGCAAAGGTATTCCACCTCTAGGGTACAGACGTGCGACCCATTGGGCACCAGGAACTCTGACTACTATGAAAATGAAACCTACAGTAGTGCATTTACATTTCCGAGTAGCTTACAATGTGCTGATTAGCGAACGGCGTTCCACCATTTTGCTATAGCCAGTGCCACCATTTTGCTGGCGTGTTCATGATAAAGTGAGCACTTTTGAAATCAACCTTAGAAAAATGTCACTGTTCCTACCTGCATATATTTTAACGGGAGCCCTGATTGACATGCGCCCAGTAAAGTTGGTAATGATGGATGGGAAATAGTTCCGTATCTTAACGTCGAATAAAAAGTGTTAGGTAACTATTTCTGATAATTTAAATCATTTCTTTCGCTTTCTGCTTTTTTATGTATCGAAGTGTGAAAATGAGTTGATTTATGAAATATTTACTTTTCCAATAATTTCAGTTTCACTTGACCGACGTTTGAATGAAGTGATGAGGCCCATGACAATGTTGATCTTACATAAGGCGGAAGAATACACAACGTGCTTACAAGTAAATCTTAAGCAGGGCTTTCAAAAGTGCTCATTTTGCCGTGAACTGCCTATATTCTTAAGTACCCTGTAGTTGGATTGTATACGCACCCCTGCACGCTACCGACGCTGTTTCTCGTCAAAAAGGATACCTATTCGAAATTCAAATTCTTAACGAGATCAAACAAAAAATCCAGTTTAGGTCATTTTTGTTTCCTAAAATTTTTAAACATTTATTCCTTTGCATCCTGTACACGAAAGTGAGCAAAGTATACAAATATTGTCAACATTAAAAAGATTTGCAACTTGTTAACTGACTATTGTCCTTTTGGGAACATATACTTTTCAAATGTTTCACTACTCAGATTCATGTCTTCAAAAACTAAATGTTTATTTCTTATGTATTTCTTTTATTTATTCATATTTTTTATAACGTAAGATATTAGCTGCAAGGCTTACATAATGATTATGTTTTAGTAGGGTCTTAGCCACTGCAATAATACGTTATTTAAACAAGTTATTACTTTACTTGCAAGAGATCCTATACGTAAAAAACAACGTTGACCAAAAACAAAAATATCGGACAAAGTTATTATAGAAACTACGGAATTACTAGAGTAAAATCAACAAACAACTATCTTTGGCGAATAGTCTTGGAAAATGCATTCCCACTTATTTGTTTTTACCACGTATTGTCTAGTGAAGAACAAAAGAAAAGCGAATACACGGACGACTTATCTAAAACTAAGCAGTTTGACCAAGATTTTTAATAATAAACCTTACTTAGAATCTAGTGGCAGCGACGAGGATTAAAATATGCAATGACTGTAGATATTTATTGTAAATGTGTGATTCATTTGAGTCACGTTATAAGGCAATGCAGATTATTATCATCATTAGTTTCGTGCTTACGTGGTGAAAACTATCTACAGTGTTTTCCATAACTTGGAACTCAAATTACGTCATCCAGGTAAAAAAAATCGGCCAAATAAGTTATTTTGACAATCGATATTATATAGGATCGACTATAACAACTTTTCCTGCATTCAATTAATTACTGCATTTTTATCAAACTTTTTAGAATACTTTTCGATTCGAGGTAACATTCAAAATAAGATGCAGTTGTGATTATCTTTGATTATTATCAAGCGTTGTACTACAGTGAGAAGAAAGTAATGCATCTAAAATTAACAGAGAAAATTTCTAACATAATTGTTTGATGGCCACCTGAAACGTATATGGCTTATCAAGCAGATGATATTTCATCTTCCTAAGTCTATTTACTGAATTTCACTTAGGTTAAACTGATTCGTAAGTGAAAGATTTTATGTTTAGCTCTAATATTCTAAAACATAACAACTACATATGCAATGAAAAATTACTTCGGACATATGACATTTTAGAGCTATGGTATAGCGTATGTCCGAAGTTCAGTTACACCCATTGCAAGTATCATTCAAAGAACTACACATGAAAATGAAAATAACTGGTTACGTTGTCAGGAATTTGTTAGCCACGTTTCTTACCAAATCAGAGAGTCTTTTTTAAGTAAGTTCATATTGGAGCCTACAGTCTCACAAACGTAAAAAAAAAATCGCTCCTTTAAAATACTCTCACTATTTTCATCTGTACAGCTTACACGTTTGAAATAAGAGGTCAGTTGTTAGCTGCAGCCTATATTCTCCCTTATTCTCTTTTAAAAATAGTTGTCACAAAATGTCGCATCAATGAGAGATACATGTGAAACAGAATTTTTAGAAGGCAATAGACATTTTCCTTGTAAGATTGTCATATATTTCCCAAATGTCAGTATTTCTGTAGTTCAGGAGCTGATATGGAAGTGGAAATTGTTATGTCTTCTTCTTGAAATTCTCGGTACATGGGAATATTCTCAATTATACTTTGCACACAAGAGTAGTATAATGTAGCCGTTTCTGGCGGAATATACTGCAGAGTCATTTAATATATTCTTCTTCGTACTACTATTAATCTCTCCTCCAATTCCAATAAATTTCTTAGTTTCAGTTTTTTATCTGGTAGAATATTGTTTGCGGTTTTCAATCCTAAACCAACGATATATTTCAGTGCCCATAGAACATTTATAGTTGTCTCCTTTCAATTAATTTTTAGTAATTTAGAGTGAAGAGAAGTAACCAAAACTGCATTGCATTCAAAATTTAACTGTCCATTGTTCACTAAATGAGGGGAAAATATAACTAATGTTATAACGCTTTTATATTCTTTGAGCACTGTTTTCGAAAGACAGCTTATATTTTTTCTATATGGAGTTTTTACGCTCCTATTATTGTATGTGGTATTTTAATACATATTTATATATGTAACTGCGGTGTTTGAGCGACCGACAAGGCCATCTAGAATTAACTCCGCCACCTTGATAAATTATTACTATTATTATTATCATCATCATCATGTCGATAATACTTTAATTAAAAGAACGGAACATCTTCAGGATTTAGGTAAGATTTTTAGACTCTTAATGGTTTTTTCATGTATATATATATAGACAGTTTATTAAGCAAAATTAGTAGGACTTTAGGTTTAATTAAATTTATAAGCTATTCTGCAACATCACCAGACTCACTTTTATGTTTACATAATTCATTAGTTAGATCCAAATTAGAATATTCTTCTGTAGTATGGAATTATATTACTTCAACTGATGTTAGTAGAATAGAGAACATACAAAAGAATGTTTATAGATTATTATTTCATAGATATTCCTCCCAATTAGTTTTTGATTATAATAATGAATTAGTAAAATACAAAACATTGTCTTTAGCTGAACGTAGAATCATTATAGATTCTCTTTTTTTAATCAATGTTTTTTTTTAGTTATTTATCTTGTCCCTCTATAAGTAAGAAGGTTGGGTTAAAATCACCTCTGTATTTCATAGAGGCTCACATACTTTTTCTGTTTTGGCTCATTAAAAGATCTAGTCAGTAGATACGTTGGTAATTTTAATAGATATTTTTCTAATCTTGAACCTTTTTCTAGTAAAAAGATTTTATTTCAGGATCTCTATAAACATTTTTGTAATTTATAGGCTTAATGCAATATAATTTTTTTAGAACTTATTTTTATAATATTTTTAGCTTTCTCTCTGTTCTCATTTTATTTTTCTCATATGGTTATTAATGTACGTGTTTGTTTTTGTATGTCTCTGTTTCTCGTGTTGCTTTTTGTTTCTCTGTTTGTAATTTGTCCAACATGTTTGTGATGTCTTAAATGTTTTTATGTATGTGCCACCCTGTTATTTGTGTTAAACTGTTGGGTGGCACAACAATCCTTTAATAAAT
Organism: Dryococelus australis; assembly: GCA_029891345.1. Taxonomy (NCBI): domain Eukaryota; kingdom Metazoa; phylum Arthropoda; class Insecta; order Phasmatodea; family Phasmatidae; genus Dryococelus; species Dryococelus australis. Next base: position 315,295,812 of record CM056993.1, read on the forward strand.
AATAAATAAATAAATTATTACGTCGCGTTTCAGATCAACAGAACGCACTGCGTGCGCGGGACACTACTTCGGTTCCTGAGAAACAGTGCGCGATCTACAACGTTCCTACCAAGGTATAGCTATAAAATTGGACAACACTTTATTGTTTGTGTTACTGAACAGTACGTAAGAAAATGAAAACGATCTCGTACTTCTATGCACGGTTAAGAACAGAAAATCGAAACACGTAATGCACGTACACATCAAGAAAGATATAGAGGAAACTTTTGGATTTACAATAATATGTGTATGGAATGAAGGAAATAAAATTCAGACCGTATCTCCGAGTTGTTAAAAAAAAAAAAAAAAAAAAAAAAAAAAAACATTGCGTTCATTTGGGGGAGATTTTACGAAACAAGCATGCTATCGCTACAATTACCACACGTTTAAGTTTTCCGGCATAGGTTATATGTGCGCCTCTAGATGAGCGACTGTGTTGATTTGCAGCACTGCAGACAGCTGTGCGCTCATGTGACCTGTTGTGCGCATGCACAGAGGTGATCAGATTCTTGGAAACCAGTGTTATAGGCTGTTCACGGTAAAGTAAGCACTTCTGAGGCCCTAGTCACTTTTGATTTTAGTCATATTTTATTTTATTTTAAAACAAATATTGCCCAGTAAGTAATAAACACAGTGTGTATATTCCACGCGCCGTTAACAGTTAACGTCTAAGGCTAAAATAAAATATACTTATTGACTTATTATTCCAAATTAGAAGGCTTTCGAAAGTGCTCACTTCGCCCTGAATAGCCTGTAATAGACTTTAATGTGTCACGGTTCGTCACGTATGCCTTGTGCGCCTGCCCATTTGGACGCATGGATCTTAGAAAACGTGGTTTTAGTTACGCTTGTAATATTACAGCTAGATCCGTGATCTGCAATGTGACTGTATTACTAATAATATATAATGCAATAAAATTAGCAAATGGCTATCTTATTTATGTTATGTGAACTACCAACCTCTATGGAGTAATCCGTCCATTTAGCACGAATAGGTTTCGTTGGTATGCGATGATTAAGAAAACATGTAAAGAATGTAATATGTGCGAACAGTGATCCGAGATAACTCGGGGACATAAATAATGTTAAATTAAGGCAAACTTTAAGAAACAATCTTAAACGGAGCCAGGCCACAGGTTCCACGCCCCCACTCCTGGATCCTCTCTTGATGATAATACGTTAAAATAACTATCCTATCAAGAGAAACGAAAGGTGATTTAACAGACGACTTGGAAATATAATGGAAAATTAATCTAAACAAGATATCAAAGTTAACAAACTAAATGTTTCCAAAATCTCACGAAAATTTACATACAGCTAAACACACTTCATCCGTATTGTCTCCTGAGCCATGTAAGGATTATTCCTGTACGATACAATTGATACAATAGGATCGATACAATGAAATTCTTAAAGGAAAATATTTACAGTAGCGGCTTAAAATAGATACCGTATCAGTTAATATAGGCCAGATAGCGAGAGTTTAATTTCCGCACAGAGAGATATTAAATCTCTTCAAATTGGTGACACGACCTTTTGTCAGCAAGTGACGCATAATTTTATGGAAAGAGGCTGTTTATTTAAAGTGACGTGTGTCAGTGTGCATATGGAGAACACAAAAATTAAACACACGCAATGTTACCCTTACGTATACGGTTTATCAGTGCATACATTATATAATCAAAACAGCAATTTCCTCTTTATATCTCCAATAGAAAAATCTTCATTATATAAAAACGTTTTGTTTTCCCAGCTATAAATATTTTCGTCTAATTTATATAACATTTACAGTAGAATTACTCTCTCTACCTTCGCAACTAAAAAAAAATTTTTTTTAATTCTACTCCTTTACTATTATGTTGGTTGAATTTGCGTTGTTTATTTCTCACCAGTGCAAAAATCAACCTCTGAATATCTTTAAATATTATAAGAAAAAATCAACTTTTTATGCGTGTTACAGTGATTTTGAAATTCCCGTTGAGTTATTTCTTTTTTCAGTTTAATCCATGGTTTTCAGGGAAGCATTGTAATGACAACGCGCTGCCTGATATTATAAAAGAAAAGATTATGTAAACTAACATTAACGTTGGAAAGCAGGAAATAAAACATTTTACGTTAATCCTTTTTATTGAACAACTAAAACTAATTAATTTTGTCTTTAATTATGTGGTTTTTGATTAGTCACATCGCACCGACAAATAACAACACAGTTTAACAATCCGTAGTTCAAAACTTTAGGAATAAATAATACCAGTAATAGCAAAAATGTGCAGAAATCGGTAACTATCCAAAATTTCAGGAAGCTTGTGCAGAACCTGATGATGCGCCGCTTATTTGTCGCCAGTACTGCATGCCTTTAACCCTTTCAGACTTTCAACACTTTCAACACTTGTTTCGTTGTCACAGCCAATGATACGTAGGCTATATGTTCGGCTACAGTAATATGAACCAATTATGATTACTTAGACCTGTAGAACGGTTTGCGAATCATTTGCCCACAGGTAAGATAATTAGTCATTGAGCTGTGCAGTGTGCAGTACAGACCAATTACCTACATGTGCGTAATGTACACAAATGTGTACACTAGGACTAAATGGGTAAGGCGCGCATGTTTGTAATGAGTTATAAACAAAGTTAGTGGGATCGAAGAGGACGCATGACTATCTAAATAAAGGGCATGAAGATTTTACAAGAGAAACACTCATGCCCGGTTGCACTCGGTTCGAAACTCGATCCGAGACCGGATCTAAGATCGACACAGAAAACTGTTGCACCGTTTGAGTTCAAAGCTGGACTGGAGATCGAGATGAAGTTCATTTCGAACCGCCAAAATTGACGGTTCGAAATCTCGATCCGAGATCAGCAGCCATCGTCGACAAATGTATTTTGAAAATACGCCAGCAGATAGAACTACGTTCGATTGTTTTCTTGGGAAATTAAAACATTATACGCACTTGAATATTATCCAGTAAAATTCGTACAACCATAGCTCACTTAAAAGAGATAAAACATTGCACATCTAGTTCTATCTATGTGAAAAATACGCCTACTTCCATGACGTCATATATACGAACCAATAGCAAAATTTGTATCATAGTTAATCTCGATCTCTCACTTTGAAACCAAGATCGACGAATCGGAGATCCAAAATCATGAAATTTCGTTGATGTAACACTTTTACATTGGAACCAAGATCAAACTGGATCCTTGTTCAGAATTAGGATCATTCGATCTCGGATTGGGGAAGATGTTGGTGCAACCGGGCATAACTATGATGAGCTGCATTTATGCGGATCAACTAGCGGTGGACGACATATTACAAGAGAGCGAATGGCAGGAAAGCGTAAATCAATAGACAATGATGGAGGGTGAGAGGAAGTAGGCGGTAACTAACCCATTTGTTCTCATCTTAGACCGGAAGCAATATGTGATTACGGATAACACGCAGGTGGCACACAGCCCCGGAATACATTGGATGTAAATATTGATTGGTGTATTTCCCGACAATAGCGAGTTCCAAATGTACGCCTGAGTGGTGAAGTATGTCTCCAGTCAAATTAATTTGTTTAACCTCATCTCCCATTTAGTTGTCCGCAACGTAATTTATTTACATCTTTAAAAAAAACTCATTTAATATTCTCCAGTTTTAGCTTCAGTAGTTTTTTTTTAAACACTTTTATACGTCAAATATAATTCCTGAAACTGGGTATTTCTAAACCTTGGTGTTTTAGAATAAAAGTTATCTACCTGTCTTCTTAATAAGAACTTTCGTCATTTCATTTCTTCCGACTGATTGCGAGGTCCAGCTCTCCGGATTTGAAAGTATATGTGTTTGCGGATTCGCTTAAAACGAGTATTAGGTAATTTAACATGATGGCCTCTTCTTGTCCCCGGTCTGACCATGATGGAGAATGGGCGTTTAACAAGATCTTCAGCGTAATTTGCTCTCCTTGAACAGAGTAACATGAGCACTATTCAGAGTTGTTCACTCAGATACATGGAAATTACCCCAATCTCCACAGACCAGCGTGTATAACCGCTCCACAAACAGTCAAGCTTCAACATTTGCCAAACATAATCTCTTCAAAGAAGCTATTCGGTTATCTTCAGTGACGTACAGCTGAACTCGTTGAAACTGTAATGAATCAAGATGGTTTTCTGCTCTTTACACCAACGCCGTATGCACACATTCATCGTATACTGTTAAATATTGATTTTCTTTGCTAACCAATATATGTGAATGACTGTATGCCTGTTGAGTAGAATTCAGACGAATAAATGTGATCTTTGAATGAATAGTGCAATGGGGTTAATGACTAGGTGGAGATTTTTTTTTTAATTCGCCATTGCGATGCAGATGTCTGTCATGGAAAAACAAGACTGAACACAGAAACAAAATGGTACAGCACAACAAAGAAACGCACCCAGCAGCAGTTTTACCAGATACGACGGAATGAAAACTAGGGGTATGCTGCAGTCAAGAATATATATGTACAAAGCCAGAAAATTTCATGAAGGAATCGAGTCAAATAAAACAGGACAGCTATCTAATATAATATAAATGTAGGCCTATACTAAAGACTATAGACGACCACAGACAACACACCGAAGACGAAAAAGGCTAGTTATTTACTTAAACAAATAAGACAACACTGGCAGGCAAAGTCAACGAAGAAACCCGCACAAACACAATAAAATTCCCACACACGAAAGTCTGGTTTTTTCCATTATAGACATCTGCATCGCAATGGGGAATATCCAAAAATTCTCACCTAGTCAGAGGCAACTGAAAGTAATCTTTGTTCAAATATACTAAAAGACTCGGTCCCCAATTGCAGTGACGGTTTCAAACCTTTGTAATTCAACATTTATGAGCTTTGATTCGTTTGGAAACGACAATATTCAGGATGTCCACGCAATAATTTTTTGAGCACAGTCCGACAACGCTAACCCAAACACTAGTTTTTATTTCCGCCTTGTTTTAAGCATTAGTGTAATGTTACGAGGGACGTATGTTAAATGTGTAGATGACTTCAATTTATTGTAGGGCCCACCATTAAAAGTAGTCTAGATATTTTCAGGAGCCCAACCATTTTCAGAGTTGCTACAGACAAATATTTTACTCACATACGCATATAACAGTGTAACATAAATATAATAATGTTACAATTTCTCTCTAGAAATTAAGTGGGCTATACCAAGTTTGTCAAGGGACGGGGGTCTTAATCAAATAAAATTATTAATTATAATTTCCTTATTTTATTTACAATAACTACAGCAAAATTCTCTGAACTCAAATTCTCACAATAAATGTAAATCACTTACTGTTCACAATTGACACTGATTAATAAAATGTATAATTACGACAAAGAAATCAATTAAATTAAATAATTAAAGACCAGTCCCAATAGACAGTGTATCACCCTATCCAATTATTTCATAATTTATGCTTCCATATTTGACAGTTCGAATATTTACAATAAAATCAGTATTACACTTCAATTCAGTCCCACCTCAGTTCAGTCCATGTCCCGCTAGTCGCAATGTTCTGGAGTCCTCCAAGCGCCCTCACGCACAGTAGGCTTCACTCGTCGGTTTCACACCCTCTCGTCCATTCAAGCCACGAACACCTCACTCGCCGTCGTCCCGCAATCTCCAGTCGTCGTCCAGACTTTACTTCACTCGCGCACACTCGGCCAGACGCCTCCATCAAAGACTGCCGGCCGCTGGGTTGCGGCAGTATATATAGTGTCTTAGGCCGCCACCTAGAATCTTCCCCAACTCGCGTGATGCGTCGCGGAGGGCTGAGGCGCCAGCCAGTGTCGCCAAAACATTCTGGCGTCGTCGCTAAACATATCGGAAACTCTAGCAGGCGAGAGGAGGTCTGTGACGCCAGCAAGTCTCGCCGCTGTCGGCATTCACGGGATTCCCAGAAGGGGAAATCAGGAGGCCGCGAGCGCATCGTTCCAGGAAGAGGGGAGGACGAGGTGGGTCTTCGATTACGGCGTGGGGCAATTGAGTCGGCGCCAGCTGCAGCACGTAACACTAATATTATTATTACTTTGCAACCATGCAGTCGAGTCATTTGATATCAGGTTACTGACAAGCTCATCACGCTAATTACAATTTTTGTAGTATAATTGTGTTAATGTACACAATCTGATGGAAAGTATCATCCACGCGACACTGTCCTATAAGTATCCTTCGGATATACTGCCCAATAGTGGACATTAATACGGGATCGATCCACTCTATGGTGTTTATTACAGCTTTAACTCTGTGGGGGAGACTGTCAACCAGGTGTTGGAATGTTTCCGAGGAAATGGCCTACCATTCTTCCTGCAGCACTGTAGTAAGAGTTATTTGTTAAGTGATGTATGTCGTTCGGGTCTGGAGCGCAGTCGCCATTCTCGTTCATTCCAAAGGTGTTCGATGCACTCTTAAAACCGAATAAGTGGTACACTGTTTAAAAAAATGTCCTTCATTTTACGGAAAAGTGCTGGTAAAAATTTATCCAGAGGTGTCCGTAAATTCTCCGTAAAATTACGGACACATTGATTTTCAAAAACGCACTTTCCGTAAAATTCTCGGAACCTCTCCGTTAATTCCCTAGTTAGTTTTCTGTACTTCTAGTTTAAATAATTTTTAATGTATATTTTATTTTTATTTTTGTTATGTGGGTGTTCTAACGTGTATAAATAATATATTTTAAATAGATACTTAAGTAAGAGTTGAACCCGAGTCGAAAAGTTGCAAGTTCAGGACCCTAACCACTTACCTACAACTCTCACGTGGCGAATCCAGTATAACATTTGGATTTCTCTATTAGTCACATAAGTAACTTTTTTTTAGTTTCTATTAAATGTTGTGTATTTTAAGTGTTGCTGAGTGCTACAGACGCCTGTTGCTACTTTTTAATGTTTGAAAGAACAGGTCTTAGTGACATTGATAACCTATCTGCAGCAGAAACGATAATTTCCTGGTTACAGAGCAGGCGAAGAAAGCTTCGTGTAGACTCGCTATTGTTCGTGCCCGAAACCTGAAGTTATAGAAAATACGGAGATTTTCCGTATATTGTATTTACGCATTTAACTCCTTTTTTCGTCATTACGGATTGTTTCCGTATATTTACTGTAATTTACGTAAATATACGGACAATTTCAACAGTGTATCAGTCAGTGAAATAACATTCACTGAAAGTCAGTTGATAAGCTACTGCTCACTGGCGAATCAAGGAAAAGAACTGGGTACAAGTAACTTACGGCAATAGAATTCTCGACATTCAGTGGGAATCACAAATATATCGGTGAAATTCGCCCATAATATTAATTAGTATCAGGCAATGATTATCAGTCGCTCAATTTTCACTACCTTCACTGATTTAGCACAATTCTCAATGTTTCAGGTTTAGAGTGTGGGATTGTGGTCGGCGCTCTGGGCTGGCCAGTCCATTTCCGGAATTCCTATTTTCCACAAACCACTCATGAAAAGACCGAGTTTTATGGCAGGGAGGATCGTCATGCTGAAACACACAGTTATCATCTCCGAGGTGATCTTCTAACGTGGACAACACGCAGCTGGTCAAAATGCCCTCATTGCCTTCCGCCTTTAACGTGCCTCGCAGTATTACGAGAGGACAAAGTCCCTTCCAAACACCCTGTCACCGCAATTCCGCCGAACTTCATCGTGGGTATTACACAGACCGGCATATTCGCCACACCCAAACCCTCCCATCGGTATAGCGAGATTCATCGCTCCAAATCACACGTCTCCAGTCGTCCACACTTCACTGCTGACGCTCCTTACACCGTCAAACGCGGCGCTTCGCATAGACTAAAGATGAGGTAGACCGCTTATTCGTCTTCTGCGCATGCACCCATCATTGACCTACCCCAAAGGAACACAGCTGTCAAAGACACATGGTCAATACCGGTGAAAGTGTTTGTATTTGTCCTAATTTTTAAATGACAAGCACCATTATATGAATAAAATACTTTTCCCAATTATAATTTTATTTAAATGCAGTATAAATCTGTTAGAGTGTGTATACAAATACCTCAAAACATTTGTTTACAAATCATTTTTCTAACCTAAAATCCAACCCATGCCGTTTTCTCTACACGTGTTGGCAGAAAAAGCAGTTCATTGTCGGGACACGGAGATTGGTAGTGCGCAGCCAGCGAGATCGGTTCCTCATCTTTGGTCTATGGTTTGAAGACGAGTCCTCGAGACTCCCGGCGCACAGTCACGGTGCTAGCGGAACTTTCAGCGGCAATGCGGAATCCGCAGTGTGGTTGTATCACACGGTGACATGCGATGCTCCAGCGCCACCTTCCTCAGTGCTTTCGACGGTCCCTGCCAATCAACACACGTGGCCTACCCGGCCGTGGCTTTGTTGTGCTTGTGCCTTGTCGTTGCCACTCCGCAATTACATCCAGGACAGTCGACTTGGGCAACTTGAGAGTGGCGGAAATGACTCCTGATAGATTGCTTACTGATGAGGCAACGAATAACTACACCACGCTCCAAGTCACTGAGTTCCCTCGCTCCACCAATTCTGCTGGTAGCGCGTACCTCTGACCAACACCGCCGGTTTACATCAGTGGGACGTTACTCCCTCAGCGCGGGGGAGGTACAGGCCCCTGTCCTCCCAGACGGTTTTCATTGTAAAGTCCAGGTTAGGGGGAGAAGCCCCCCCCCCCCTCCCGAATGTCATCAAATTATAGTTTGAAGCTCTAAAGCCACAAATTGTCCTAGTATCTCAGGGTTGCGACTGGGATCTGTTCCCAATACTGTTTTTACCTCCGTTTGTTCCTGCCTGAAGGGGGGTAAAAGGTAGGTAGTTAAGTGCTTACTGCCGGAATTTCGAATAATTCAGGGCTTTTATTCTATCGTTAGCCCCTGAGAGGGAGTTAGAAATAGTTGGTGAAACAAAACGTGGAGGTTAATAACTGACCAACATATAGCTATCTGCCTTTTACATCGGCAGTGACAGATAGATGCTAGCTTTCGTTTACAGAGGGGTTACCGGATACTTCATGTATCATAAGATTCAGGAAGTGTAAATTGTCGCGATCTCTAAGTTTTATTTCTTTTTTGATGTTTTGCTAAGAATATCCACAGGTTCTCTTCAAGTGTACATAATATATTCTGGAAATTAAAAATCCTGAAGATACGAAAGTGCAAAAACCTGATAACAGAATAAATAATCTTCAGTCTTCCTTCGAATCACGAGATCATTTACAGAAACCACTAACTTTTCGACATGTTTGCAAATATGGAATATGGCCACCAACCAGACCTTATTCTGAAATCAGAAGATCTGCTGAGAAAACCACGAGGATGTCAACTCTGCTAAGTCTTATGGGGAACCTTCCCCCGCCATATTAATTTATTAATTTTCGTTTATGTTTTTTTAAAAGGAAAATTGAGAACGTACCACTATATCAAACTAGTTATTGGCCTTACGCTGCAGTAGACACAGAACAAGAGAACTTACGAACTCATAATTAAGCAACAGTTTAATTCTGCCAAAATTTTAACAAAAGCAACATTGTGACGTAATTATGATTTCGTTGTTGAGTCGTTATGTCTGTACTGGAGTGTAAGGTCGATAGCTAGCTGAGCATAAGCGTATTTTCGGTATCTTCTTTACTAAAGGGCGTTCACGATAAAGTGAGCACTTTTGAAATCAACCTTAGGAAAAAGTCACTATCGCTATACCTGCATATATTTTAACGGGCGAATTGAGTGGCATGCGCCCAGTAAATTTGGTAACTATAAATGTAAAGTAATTCCATATCTTACTGTCAAATAAAAAGTGTCAGGTAACCACTTGTGGTAGCTTAAACTATTTCTTCCACTTTCTGTTTTCTTTAATACATCGAAGTGTAAAAATCAGCAGATTTGCAAAACATTTTCTTTTGTTATGATTTCACAGTTGGCACTTGATCGATGCGTGAATGAAATGAGGCCCATGGCAATATTATTTTTAGCATACGGCGGAAGAATATACAATGTGCATTAAAGTAGATCTTAAACAGGGCTTCCAAATGTGCTCACTTTACCGCGAACAGCCTATAAAAATACAAACACAAGCTAGAAAAGCCAATAATCCAATATGGCGCGGGAAGGTTCGCATTAAGGCTATGATCGCGAGGCAAGCACGGTGGACAGGCGGGCGCCAGCAGGATCTCATGCCGGGGAGTCAAGGTCGGAGGTAATGGCTGGAGATGGCAGGCAGGATGAACCGCCGACAACATGCATCACGTTCCCCGCAAACACGTGACTTGACGCGCGTGCATCTCCTCGAGACACTCCCCCGCGCACCCCACCCTGGCTAGTACCACGCTGGACCATCTTCCTGGAGGCTTATTCTAAGTTTTGTCGGTAACTGCCCACACCGTCATGAACCTACTGTCTCGCAGCCGACAAAATTATCGTCAGACCCAAAACGGTATTCAGAGTTACCAGTCGTTTAGCACGGGTGCGCAATCAGGCATCTTTGGCTTACCGACTTTCTCCACTCCAAGCTAGACGAGCGTTTCTGTCTCTGCGCACGGTCGACAACGTACCAACAAAATATTACAGGAATTCCTTGTTTTAAAATTTCACAAATCTGTTGAAAAAAACATTACTTGAAGGCACGAATAGTAAGCTTTATATTTTTTAGCTCGCAAACAATAAAATATGATTACAAATACGTGTTTTATAAGAAAATAATAGTGTACCGCTTTCGTTGATTTTGCGAGGAGTTTGAAAACCTGTGGTTGGTGGCCGTTGAATAGTTTTTTTTTTTTTTTTTCATTCGTGAGATATAGATATTTACGTGTTTCGGACGAGGCTCGTGTGTTTAGCAAACTATTTGTGTAAGTGGAAAAGAAAATTTTTGGCCATGGCTAAGTAGGGGAATGTTAGCAGATATTAATTACAGATTTCGCGTAAATCTGTCCTGAATATCAAAGAAATGTACACGTCTTAAATCGATTATATTAATATTCCTAACCTTGGTGTACGCCGAAGTATACTGCAGAGCCATGGAAAACCTCGTGTTCAAGTGATTGCGAATTTTACAAACTGTAAGTTTGCGTATTTTGTAAATGTATTTGTAACCCGTTAATATAATTATTGAAATGCACATGGTCTGAAAAAACTGCACTCCATATTATTGTAGTGAGTGAATAATATTTGTTTATTTGTCTATATCGTAAATTCAACGAGTGTAAAGTTAACTTCGGTCAAGTGTGTGTGTGTGTGTGTGTGTGTGTGTGTGTGTGTGTGTGTGTGTGTATTGCTGCATCCATACGAAACGAACATCGATGTATATGAGTCGCGTTTTGTTTTACATTAAAGTTAAAATTTTCGAAGTTAAATACTCTGAATGTTATTTCCATACGAGCAAAATTTTCCACTGCTCCAAGAAAATACCTAATATGCAAAACAAAATGCCTCACACTCGTAAGAACATCAAAATATGTCGTCTCACGAAAGACGTGAATTCATATCCCCCCCCCCCCCAAGCATCACTATTTCCTTTTTTCCCTCGAACCAAAATAAACAGAACCTCGACATATATAACTTGGTAATTACAAAAATGAATGAATTTGGAATACCAACCTAGCTATAATATCCTACGTTAATTACTGGACGGAAGTTAGATAACGTGAGTCTTTCATTGCCCGTTACGACAGGAAACACGAGGAAAGAGAAAAGTTAATTATGCATTGGACTCAAACATTTCTTTACAAAGGTTTTTTTCTTCACTGACAAAATAGCTGTGGTGGAAGAATAAATTTTGGCCTTGTTACTTTTCTGGAACTGTCAAAATTTACCCCACTTAGATGAAATAGACTATAACAGAGCCAGCCTCAAAACGTTCCAAATTATAGGCTATTAGGGGCCAAAATACAAATGTACACAGCTTATAAGCTTTATTTTTTAAAAAATGTTCTTAGTGCATAATATCACATAGCTGTATTTCACATATTTAAACAAGGTAAGAATTATACAGGAGGGGAGTTTCGATCTCATACAATAGAGATGCTTTTGTTACGAAACACCCAACTTAACCACTAGACCACCAAACAAATGTTATTTGAGGGGTGAACAAATATTTATTTAGAATAACGTAATAGTAATATATTGAATAACAACTTACAATTGAGTATTTGTACATTTACGCGCCTGTAATAACATCTCACACGTAAAATAGTATGTATAATATTGTGCACAATGTTTAATAAGATGTGTGTGATGCACATTTGTAACCAATCTTTTCATGCTTATTCGCATCGTAGATGTACGCGTAGGAAATTATAACTCCATACAACATAAACACGTGCTGCACTAACTTTATACTACACAATATTTATTTCCATATCATTGAAATACACGGACACATTTCATACCGACGCCCGCCATACTGGTTTACCTACGAAATTCTAGCCTGCCAACTGCTCGTGAGCAGTTGAGAGGTTCCAACTCCAATCGTGACGTCACTCGACCTTCGTTTCAAGCTTATAATACCAAAAAGTGGTCTGAGCCGATAGTTGTAAAGAATCTGTCGTTTTTCGTCGGAACGAGAGACAGAATAACTCCTCTCACGCAACACGCTACGATGCGTCGAGTCGGATGGCCACTACCTCTGGCTTTCACATGACGCAAGAATTGTTTTCTTAAACCTACCCTTACGCCACGGCGAGGGTCTCGACTAAACTAATCACACTGAGGCGAAATGATGAAGCAGTTGATAGGGAGTGTGGGTACTTCAACTGACATGACATAGGTGGCGAAGTTGTATTATACAGTCTTATCACACTACAGTTTATTGTAGGACCATACAGGATTTATCAAAATTCGACCAACAATCTTCGGCAGCACGTTAATCACAAAACAAGAAGTTAATAATTACACACGACCTTTGGTCTAAAATGAATTATAAGGGAGATACGTATTTTTTAAGTTGGCAAGGAAGAACTAGTTACTTTTATACCTCTCTTTGGAATCATCCCATCCCTCTAATCGCCGCAACAGTGTGTTACCGGATGTTGTGCGTCCCCACCTGCCAGATTTTGGTTGATTTATTTAAAAAAAAAAAAAACACAAACGACTCGAAAACGGGTGAGGCTTCGGGTATTTACACAAGGAGAAATTTTTCGTTAGTTGTGACATGCGGATCAATAATCCATCATTTAAATCCCAAATATGTTACCGCGTCATGGAGAATAATTCAAATATGGGTAGTAATCGTGATTATTTACATGACATAATTTAATGACAGCGACATGTGTTGCGGTGTTTGCAGACCTTTGTTCAGTTACCCACTATCCGGATACTCTGTGTTCCATCTAAAATATTTTCTCCAATATTTGCAATAAACAAATGTCTCAGGTCCAACTTCAAAGATGTGTACCATCTTTAGTGTTCACACTTCAGACCGTAGGACGCTTATATGTTTTCAAATTATTGTCTCGTGATTAACCTGCAGCCAAAGTTAGTCAGGTGAATTTAGGCATGTAACGCTAACAGGAATTATAATCCATTCACGGAAACTTTACACTTTTCTGAAGCCCGGCTAAAGTTCTACGTCCAGGATATTCATCCGCCTCATGCAAGCTAAGTTTAGCTAAGGCTAGAAAATTACGCCAAAGGACAACGTACCGAATTCGTGCGCACCCAGTTGCAATGATATTTTGCATGGGAACTATTTATTACTAGGCGCTACCAACACACACGTTTTCTCACTGTTTTAAAAACATTTATTATAAATGAAATACTATAATTTATAATTAAATTATAGCTAAAATTTCGAATTTAACGAAAAGTAAGATACTTCCATGCTAACAGAACCTATAAAAAGCTTGTGATACATGGTATATTTAGGAAATAACTAAACAAGTCATACATAGGGTGGTTTTTAAAAGGTTTGATTCAAGAAGTGTGAATAAACCGCGAATAGACTATACATATTATGCAACAGTACTTTGCTGTATATTTATGTGCTGTATACACTATTGCAGTTCCAGTGTAGCGGAGGCCAACGCTAGGCGTATTGACTCGCTAGTTGGTTGCGCTCGGCTCTGGCATTGTGTCTCACTGGCTGCTGCATGCTGCGGAAGTCTCCGTATTGGTTGGGCTACCGGCTCGCGAATAACTTGCCGGGCGCTGGTTGGCGAACAGCGTTGCGGCACTTTGCTAGCTAGTGACGCCATGTTGCTGGCGTGGGCGGCCGAAGTTCGCGGTACAAACGGTTGTTTCACCTCTGGACCACGGCTTCTCACCACCGGCCCAACCCACCTCCCTTAAAACGCTGTTCGCTATAAAGTGAGCACTTTGGAAATCAACATTAGAAAGAAGTCACTGCCCCTGTCTGCGTACATTTTAACGGGCGCACTGAGTGACATGCGCCCAGTAAATTTGGCAATGATGGATGGGAAATAGTTCCATATCTTAACGTCAAATAAATAGTATTAGTTAACCATTTATGCAAACTGGAATTGCTTATTTTCCTCTCTGTTTTTTTAATGCGTCTAAGTCAAAGAATGAGCAGATTTGTAACATATTTACTTTTCTAATAATACCCCACTTTTTTCAGTTGATCGAGGCATGGACAAAGTGATGAGGCCCATGGCAATGTTAATTTTACATAAGGCGGAGGAATACACAACGTGCTTACAAGTATATCTTAAGCAGGGTTTTCGAAAGTGCTCATTTTACCGTCAATAGCCTATTTCTTCATTAACCTGCCCGTATCTGTAACACCTGTGCTACAGACCCAGAGGGGGTGGAGATGGGGGGTTACAGAGGACATGATCTTCATCTCCCCAAATAAACCCTTACATTGAAATAAAAATTTCCTGTAAATGTTTGAAAATATAAATGAAATACTATCAAAATGATTTAATATTGTTTCCCAAAATTATGATGAGGCAGTGCCGCCTTTACATTCCACGAACGAAAAGTCTAGATCCGCCACTTGTTACTGATCAGCAAAAGCCATTTACGAAAGCCAACAGCAAAAGTCGGAACACTCGTCAGCAATGCCGGCAGTGGAAATATTAATGTCCTCTATACCGTAAACGTGTTTGTTGTTATATCATTAGTAGGGACACCCGAATTTCGCGAAAAAATTTCCACACATGCTAGATTTTCAATGCCCTACGGGCATACCAGCAGTTTTCTTATGCTTACTGGCGGCGTGTCTTTGTGAGAAGACATTTTCATACTTGGCTGGCCAATCAGGATTAGTTAACTCCAATACTGTACGTCTGTGATTCGCGCGCAGACACCCAAGACGTGTAACACGGAAACCATCCAATCACGAAAGTCGATCTGAGCTCAAGTGTTATGAAATCTTACGACTTATCGTGAAATATTATCACGAAAATCGGGTGTTCCTAGTCATTATCAATGGATGCGTTTTTTTAATGATATGGTTAATTTGTAAAAAAAAATTACAGTTTGGACATTTAATTCATGTGGAAATAACTGGATTGTAACCCATCGTAGCTATCTTCGCATCCTTGGTAGGAAACAGCAATATTACAGCAGTAAGTGTAGTCTCGAACCCAGCAAAGCAACACTCATCAGAAATTGAGACGTGGGCCTCCCACCATGGCGAACCGACTTCAATCCCCGGCCGGGCCACTCCCGGATTTTTTGCAAGTGGGAATCGTACCGGACAATGCCGCTGGTCGGTGGGTTTTCTCGGGGATCTCCGATTTCCCCTGTCTTTGAATTCCGTCGCTGATTTCTAATAATTTCGCAGTTTCATTTGACCGACATATGAATGAAGTGATGAGGCCTATGGCAGTGTTGGTTTTTACATAGGGCGGAAGTACACATAACGTGCATACAAGTAGATCTTAATCAGGACCTTGAAAAGTGCTCTTTTTACCGTGAACAGCATATAACACATTTAACACGATGTCCGTGTACAACACGGGCAACATTTTATCAATATTGACTCAGTTATACGATCTCATACACTCGCCTACTCAAATTCATTCTTTAGTTTGGGAAGTAAGCAGCTCAAAAGGGAATATTTTTCCTCAAAAAAATATCGTTTGGCTGAATTAAACCGCTGAACTATAAAATACATTACTGATCACGATGGACTTCCACAATTATGGTTACTGCTAAAGGTGCACGTGTGAGTGGTGAAGGTATACACCATATTTGTTAGTCACGTGATAATGTTGATATAAAAAGTTGGCGGAAAGGTAAAAACTGGCTTCAAGTAAAAATTTAGAAGGGACCTAAAAAGTGCTCAATTTAACGCGAACAATCTATAACTAAAATCTAGGAAATTACACCAAAAGGACAACGCACCGGATTCGTGCGCACGCAATGTAATAATATTTTACTTAAGAACTATTTCTTACTAGGCGTTACCAATACAGCTTTCTTCTCCCTGTTGTTAGTCATATTAGTTATAAATGAAATATAATAATTTATAAAGAGAATGAAAGTAAAAGTTCAATTCAAGTAAAATTAATGTACTTTTATGTCAACACTTGTATAAAACGTTTGTAATATGTGTCATATTTAGGGTAAGTTTTCAAAGGTTTGATTTCAAAAGTGTGAAGAAACCGCGAATAGACTATAAAGGTAGTTTTTAAACAAATCATATGAGTTTCAAGTAGTCTATTTGATATAGCACAAATCAAAAGTTTGTTGATTTTTTTGTACACTCTGAAAAGTGCATCACCACCCATGTGGTTCTATTGCACATTTTGTAAGTAATCTTGGCTGGTTATCCTTTTTACTTTTTCCTGAAATATTATCTATTTACTCTACATGTTATGGTGGTCATCGTCTTGATGTACGGTGAAAGATAGCTTTTACTGCGGCAGTTAGGAACATGATTACCTAAAACTGATGCGACCACTTGTTTACAGCATAAATATACAAACATACTCGGACCTGTTCCTGGGTCCCGAGCCGGCCAACAGACTACGAGGTTTACCACACGATGTGCCTGAATAAAAATTGAATTCTGACACACAACAACACAACTTCAATATTAATTCTACAATTCGATAAAAAAAAAAAAATTGGCGATGTTTTTGAAACGTAATAAGCAATTTGAAAGAAAATTGAGTCACAGAAGTTTGCAACAGTGACGACAATAAGCAAATTCCAATCCAGAAAATAACTCGAAAAATCGTGGGAAATTAAAACAAATTAATGCGTTGCCAAACGTTGCATGTTTTTTACTTTATAAAAGTAAAGTCATTGGCTTTGGTGCCATTTGTGTGTCAGTGCAATCCCACATAGTTCCGCTGCACTATGTAGTAAAAGTTTGTGTTTCCAAGAAGCTGATGATAACCCGCACACAAAAAAAATGGAACAGGTGTTATCGTGTATGTATTGGTATCATAACAAATACATATGTTAAGTATAAGAAGACTACTACAGCGAAAATTTTACGTATAATGTTTAAGTAAAATCTTACGGGGAGGAACATTAATTAGGAATCTTTCAATTACTTAATGCACTGTGCCACTGCATACGATGCTGGGATATGTACGTTGAGATATTAAGTACTCACGAATTTTTAGGTGTGGACGTTACTAAAAATAAATCAATAACAACCAAAGAAGTTCTGACAAGTGTTGAAAATGAATTAGCCGTGCGGAAGTCAACATGCAATAAGCAAGTTATTTGTGAGCTGTACATTGAGAGTAGTTTTTTTTATTGAAAATGATTGGCGATGGGATAACAGGAAGAGAAGAAGGAAATTCGAAATACTGAAGAGGTATGCATATGATAGACTGTGGGAGGACATGTAAGAGTAGTGCTCGAGTGCACAGTTCCAAGTATGCCTGTCAACAAACAGTTACCCATTGATAATATGGATACGGTAACAAATAAATTGGGTAAGCCATATAGCCAAAATGGGGAAGTAACGCTGTCAGGCCAGTGAAGTACAGATAGTTAGTAAGTTACACTATAAAAAATTAGTGTAAATTTACGCATACGAAATTTTGGTAATTTTACATTTTGTATGTGTATTTTGTAAAAACAACTACAGTACACGTAATTGTATGTAAATGTTCTTAATCATCAAGAGAGTACTACATGTCTTTGGTGAAAATACTTGTATGTATGGCTTAATAAACACTATGTTGGTGATAATTTTCACATTTAGAAGTATGTGAAAAATACACGCAACCAATGCATTAAAACCAAGTTATGTATATTTACTATTACATAGTCGTTATATGAACACCCAATGTCGATATAGTTGTACATCTTCAATTGTGCAAATGTACAGTAACTGTGTGTGTGTGTGTGTGTGGTAAACTTGCATTCGTAAGGGGTTCGCCTTCAGGCGCGATTAGCTCCCGCCCTACCTTCGGGCTTACACTTTCAATTTGTTACCCACATCTTGGAGATAACTTTTTATAACTCTGTTAAACTACCAAGTTACAAAACGGAGTAAAATAACATGAAAATTATAATAATATACATACAAAGTATGTGAATTAACATGGTGCAGTTGTAAAAGAACATATGCTGAATGTAAAATTGGTTAGTGAAACAGTGAAAAATGTACAGTAATTGTGTAACTACAATTACAGTGAATCTCCGATTTTACTTTTTGGTTAATGAGAAAAAAAAAATATATATATATACACAGTGGTGAAATTGCAATTGCGGTGTCTGTGTAAAATTACTTACCATGAAGAGAAAATACACGAATGTTGCAGTTTAATTTATGCAGCATTGTAATAGTAATTTTACAACATTCTATGTAAAATTAGTTGTACAAAGTATATGTTATTTTACTGATTTGTAGGGTAAATTTACTTGGACGTAGGGTAAAAAAAATAATTTACATATGTAGGTGTAAATTTACACCGATATCAGTGGAGACAATATGTTGCCACATATGCCTTCATTTAGAGTAAAATTACACAATAGAGTGTAGTATGTTAACCGTCTCTGAATTACAAATTACAGACCTAAAGGAAATAATAATATACTAAACGATGTTTATAATAAACAGGTTTGCGAAATACTGGAAATATGTAAGTTATCATATCCTGTAATGGCAAATACATGATAACACATAAGGAACACCGCATAAATATGCGGGTGGTTATCCAAAAAGAGCTAATTGCCTAGTCAGGGGAAGATATATGGACAGGCGCACCCAGGTAATGAATTTATTATTTGGTAATCTTACTTTTAAGTAGGAACATAGGTCGAATATTTTGTTTCTTTTGGAACATTATTAACGGTTCACGCTCACTCGGTTGACGACTTAGCGGTTATTTATTTTGTTTTCGACACCGGGGGCAAACAATGACGGTGCTGGCGCTGTAATTGACAGGAAGTACAGAGTTCTGCAACGTTATTTCAACACAACCATTGTCTCGGACACTAGGAGGAAAAGGTCAGACAGTTATATCCCTGTGGCAATACCACTGTACACGAAGGTATAGGCTGTTCACGGTAAAGTGAGCACTTTTGATACCCTAGTTACTTTTTTCCTATCAGCCATTTTTAGCCTTCCGCCACTTGTTTTAAATAAATATTGTCATATCTATACTGATATTATAAAGAGGTAATGGGAGTTTGTTTATTTGTTTATACGTCTCGGGTAATCTCGGAAACTACATGGCTGATTCTTATATTTTTTTCGGTATCAGAAAGCTACATTCTTCCAGATGGACATAGGCTATGTTTAATTTTTTTTTTAATCCTTGAGAAATTCCAAAATTTGTAAAACAAGTCGGAGAAAAATAAGATACTTGGCTGCTTTCTAAGCATGCTCTACCAAAACCATTAACGATAAATTGAAACAATGTTAGAAGAAAATGTGTATCTTAATATAAAAAAAAATATTGCAAGTAGTCGCAGGTTGTCGTATGTTGTCTCAAGTAGTAGTCACGGGTAGTCACAAGTTGCCGCAGGTAGTCGCGGGTAATCACGAGTAGTTGCAGGTAGTCGCATATATACGTATGCATTTCAATAACTCCAGAAAGCCTGAGCGAAGCGATGGCGGGCTGCTAGTAAGTAATAAACGCTGTGTATATATTCCACCGAACTCGAAAGTTAACGTCTAAAGCGGCAATAAAATATATTTACTGACTACTAGCGACCTGCCCCAGCCTCGCTCGGGTGGGATTTACAAACATGGAGTTGTTTATGTTTACAGCAAGTGTATACACTAAATGCTTAAGGTAACTAACGTAGGATTAATGCTGTGTTGTTTAAAAAGTCTTCGTAAGCGAACCCCTATTTTTAATCAAATTTTAAATGATAAAAATGGTTACTGTTGATTATCCTTAAAAGATAAACATATGCAGTCAGAAACTTTTCTGTAGACCTTTTCGGGATCTACAATTCTGTATCACATTAATTTGGTGTATCTATTATGGTTTAGTCAGCGTAAGCCATGTAAGCGACCGAAAAGCAGCTTTTTCCAACTTTATTATAAGACGTCGACATTTATATACTATCCTTACATTAAACATTTATGTATTATATACCGTAACATTCCTCAAGAAATTCTCTAAATGGTGGTGAAAACAGCATCAAAATCCATCAAGTAGTTTAGAAGCCTTAGCTGAATACACAGACACGTGTGGCCGGGCCGGACGACTTTGGTTTATACTATGTATAGATTATTCCAAATGAGAGGGCTTCAAAAAGTGCTCACTTTACCTTGAATAGCCTATAGTAGTGTGCGTAAAAATGTAAGACACGACCAGTGATCCGATCCGCCTTCCAAAGCCACGGTGAAGTAATTTGGTTCAATAACAGCAGCCATCGAGACTCAGCGAGGCAGGAAATCGGCCTTCTATCCAGACAGAACGCCCGGCTTGCTATTGCGTTTAGTAAAGTTTTATCGCAGTTTTGCAAAAATAGTTTACTTCCAGACTTTTTGCAGCCTTTCTAAATAGTTGCAATAACATTGCTCCCTTTCGACCATTCACTGCTGTTCATTTTCTCTTTCCATATCGAAGGACATTGATCATGAACATTTTAAAAACACTACGGCCGGTCATAAGTCTTTGAGTCCTATGTACTGAAACGTTTTCTGTGAAATCGTTGTTTGCGCGTAAACACGTATTTCGGTAAAGAAAAGTTATGGAAATATGACTTTTTGTCAGAAAATAGAAAAAACAATTATCTATGGCCCTATTTTTTTTTTTTACTTTTGTCATATTATTAAGTGTATTCTTGGAGAAAAAAAAATTGGTTGAAATAGTCAAATATGGCATTTTTAAAACTTGCCTATGCAGTTTCCTTAAGCGGCAAGAGAAAAGTACAAAGATACCACGTAGTTTAATCTATGATCTTTTATCGCGTGTAATAAAACACCTATGTAACAGATCTAATAGGCAGTATATCTTTACGGCGGAAACACTGCACGCATTGCGCGTAGGAGTGATGAGGCGCTAGGCGTGCGTGTAAGTGTCGCCCGTATCGCTCCCTCTCTTCTTGACCTGGGACACGCAGCTACATAGTCCCGTTAAAACCGATGGTAATATTCATGTGCCAACTAATGGAGATTTTATGGGAGTTCTGTGTTACTTTCTATCTAGTAACACATGTTGACGAAAGAAAATTTTCACTTTGTAGTATGGTCTGTGCGCTATTTCTTCACACTTTTTTGATCAAACCTTTGAAAAATCACCCGATGTATAATGTGTTTGGTTGTTTCCTAAACATGCCACCATGTATCACAAGCGTTTTATAGTTCTGTCAACATAACATTATCTTATGTTTGATTAAATTAAACTTTTGCTTACAGTTTGTCTATAAATTAAAATATTTCGTTTTTAATTCATATTAATAAAAGCAGGGAGAAAATAGGTGTGTTGGTAACGCTTAGTAACAAATAGTTCTTATGTAAAATATTATTAAACTGAGTGTGCACTAACGGTGTGCGTTGTCCCTTCGTGGTAATTTAAGAGACTTCGTCAAAATGAATGAGTGAGTGAAGAGAATTGGGCGGCTCTTAACAGTGAGGCCTTGAGAGCCGATGAGGGTGATTGAGGTGAGCAGGGAGCAATGCCGGAATGAAGGGGCTGGGGAAACGGGAGATCCCCGAGAAAAACCACCGACCGGCAGCATCGTCCAGCACGATTCCCACTTGCGAAAATCCGGGAGTGAGCCAGCCGGGGATTGAGCCCGGTTCGCCATGGTGGGAGGCGAGCAGGCTAACGCTCAGCCACCGCGGCCCTCTACTTAATTAAAATCTTTGTTTGCTTGAGACGGAGGAATATCCTGTCAGTAGAACTTAAACAGGGCTTCAGAAAAGTTTGTAGTAACAGTGAATAGACTATAGTTCGGTGATTACCTTCACAATAAATTCTTACAGGCCGTTTCCGTATAGCTGAGCTCCTAAGATAATGCTCGCGGCTAGAGAGGGGCTGGAATTCTGAATCTATCAAAGCTATGTGCCTCAACTTCGAGAGAAATGTATGGTGTCTTCCGTATTCAAGCCGACTATTCGATTGGCGAAAATAACTTTTAATCAGTACATATAACAACAAAAATGATTCTATAGGTATCGAAATTTCAGGACACTTTCTCCAGACTTTGGACGTCAGGGCACGGGACAGTTGACGTAGCTTACGGGGGTTTCCAACATTAATTTTGTAACAGTACATAACAGTTTTTTTTTATTCATCTCATTTTAGCTGCGATAGTGGTTAGTGTACTTGCTTCTTACGTCGAAGACCAGGTTTAAATTCCCGTCATCCCTGTGGGGATTTCCGAAGTCGTAGTTGGGTCAGGGTGTTTCTGACTGGGCCATGCAAAGTGCTTTCTGTGCATCATCGAGCAGAGAAATAACTTTGTAGAAATCCAAACAGTAGCTTGTCATCTTGCAGGATAATAATTAGAGAATTACTGCACACACAGTTGTAATTTTGCAGGATATCCATTAGTAGGTTACAGTGATTTTTGTACAAATGCTAAATATATCCTGTACAATTTTAAAGTAATTTCGTATTAAAGTTATCAGAAATTTGTTTGTAATGTTACTTTTTGGCAACTAGTTTCAAAAGCTATTTTTTTTGTGAAAGTACAAACTATTTTTTACAGTGCGTAAAAATTGGAGTAACTAAAGAAGGAGAGGATCTAGACCATCTATTCGCAGTTCCCTTAATTTTGTTGCCCGAACCCCCGAGAATTTTTTTAAATTTCGTTGTGTTTCCTCTAAAACCTCTTGACTAACGCCTTTTTAATGAAATGCCACAAGAAAGCAAATTAGTTTGAAAAAAATGCAAGGTTTAATTACTGAAAAATCACACAAACGTAACGCAGAGAGGAATCGAGAGGTTTTATGAGCAGACACACATTGAAAATATGCCAAAATTACATATAGATTTCAAAATTGAAACATTGGACACACGAATATTTAGAAGTAAGTAGGCGATGTATCTTTGTACTGCCAAGAACAATGGAGAGAATCTGATGACTGTTAAAGAGAACACAGTTTCGTCGAAAAAATATTGATAGTCACCATAGGCGTAAATGTTTTTAAACTGTAAATTGGAATGGTGTAGCTGGTCAGCGTGTGCGAGAAATTGAATTTAGAAAACTTTAGGTTAGTTGTTATCGAGACGAGATGAAATCACACTTCGGACTAGTTTGTAATACAACTTTCAACATACATCATAGATTTGGAATATATATATATATATATATATATATATATAAGTATTTTTACACTATAAATCGGAATGTTATTTTTTACTGATTGTCAATTGAAACTGCTCCATCCGGAATCTGTAGAAAAAATATCACTAATTCATCAGTTTAAAGAAATCTACTGATTCAAGCAGTAGAAAACTACTTATTTATAGTTGTTATTAATAAATAATCACAGAGCCTTCCTATGTGATGCAAGTTAGGTACGATTTATTTTGTCGCAGAACACAAATATTGTCTACACAAAGACGTTTTTGGAGGTGGTTGGGCTCGAACCTCCGCCCATAAAACAAAGCATGCTGAAGCTTTCATGATCAGCCATAATCTACTATAAATAACTGATTTTATACTGTTTGTATTAGTGGATTTCATTTAATTGAAGATATTAGTAGTTTTCTTATTCTACAGATTCCGGATGGAGCAGTTCCAACTGACAATCAGTAAAAAATAACTGATTTTTTTTTTTATAATTTTTTTTTTCAGTGTGTGTCCAGGACGGGGATTGGCGCCTTAACAAATAATCAGGCCTGAACGGCAGGTTTGTCTTCAGGATGGAGCAGACACCTCCCTTTACAACGAGCTTCCTCTCACATCATTTATGTCAACCCTACGTCACAAGGGAACTCCTAATGCGATGTACACTGCGCGAGCTGACGCAAGCACGCAACGCCTTATAAATACTTATATGCAACATGTCCACGACAAGCTACTTGCTCCTTCAAAGATTAAGAACCCTCCATTGGCTAACTATCAAAATAAAAAATTACAGGTATTGATGGAGTCAAGTGTACCTAATCGTATTTGAAAATAAATTTCGCGATTATATTGTTTTCGTGCAGCCATTTTGGGAATTACAGAATTTAGTTGCGTTTTGAAACAATTTAACTTCTGAAAATATTAGTATAAAATAACTTTTTTTGGTGATGGCACGTTTATAATCGACTTTTTAGTTTCTTGTTAGATTCTTAGGTGCTATGGAGACACATTGAAGTCTGATACCTTAACTGTATTTGGAAGCGTGTTATATAATCAGTGTAAAGTAATACATATCGTATAACTTTTTTACAATCTTTCTGGGTAAACATTTACATTAGTATATATCGGTTGCGTAATTTACGACGCAATTCACTCGAAAGTTAGCGTGGCAAGACTGCTAAGAGTAATAGCTAAATCTGAGCAAAAAAAACAATATGATGGGCGTACATAACTGTTAAAATTACCTGAAGTTTAATTTTTAATATAAATGAAGTTTTAGGCAACAGTAAACATAAATGTGTTAAGTGTTTTACCTTCACTAGGGATGTTGCTAAATTTCCTAGCGAAAAAATACGTGAAGTGAACGTAAATCTCCAATGCTGAAATATAGTGCCAAACCTTAAGAGCTCAGACAAGGATTAATCCATATTGGAAACAAATAATTGAATTGTTCGATCGAGTTGATTTTCATCTGTATATGGGTAAGGAAGTGGCGTATCTACAGTGTTATAGGCATATAAATTTAACGCGAAGTAATTATATCTTTTTTGCATCTCATGCTTTACGATTATTCACAGATTAGGGGCTATACCAGGATATTCTAAGATACACTAACTGCAAAAAAGGAGAAGTTTACAGAAAGAGTGGTCGTAACTGGAACGTCATTTGGCGCACGTGCATACTACTGTTGAGTGTGTAAATAATTAGAACTAAAATGATCAGTAACGTCCAGAACGGTTTCCAGAGTGCATTCGTTTTCCCACCACGATTATGACGTTAGTGCAGTAAGGTGTCAATACAGTGATGTCACCTAACTCAAGAGTATTATGGCTCGCAAACGCATTAAACGGAATTTGACAAAGGCTATAGTGTGGTTATGCACGAGGTCAGGTCGGATGAATGTATCGTGCATTCGCCGGGCATGTGGTGCCATCCGATTTTACAGTGGAACTGATGTTGGGACCAATGGTAATGGGAGGGCATCCGCACGCATCGTGAAGATTATGGTCGAGCAAAGTCCCGGACACAGTAACTGGACACTCTGCAACAACCCACGTAATTTTACTCCATGTATACACGAATGGCGCCAGCTGGACTATGGTTTCACCGTCCCATGCGTTGACTGTCAACACCAGAGCGAAGACGGCGGCGTTTGGAATGATGCCCCAACCGGCAGGCATAGAGCGATGGCGAGTTTCATCGTATCCTGTTAAGCGATTAATCTCGGTTGAACATTACCCCAGATTACCGCTGTGTACGAGTACGACGACGCCAAGAGGAAAGCAAACATCATGCTGACTTTTTGGAGGGACACATCGGCATTACTTCTGGCATAATGGTGTAGGGCGCGGCAAGGTTTAACCTCTGACAGTGATTCGGGAGACCTTGAAGGCACAATAGTATGTCAGTGATATCCTGATATCTTACCCATCATGCGACAGCATTCTGGTGTAATCTTTCTACAAGACAACTCTCGTTCACTCATGGCACTGTGGAATGCCTGTGTCACGTTGAGGATCTCTCGTGGCCAGCAAAGTTCCCCCAGTATGTCCCCAAATAAAACTTGTTTTGAATATGCTCGAATGGTCTAACGTCAATTCCAACCCAGTGCCAGTAGGCCGAACTGACTTAGGAGAGGATGCAACAGTTTCACGACTTGCTTCCGACATGTACTCAGGCCCAAGTGGTACTGCAAATATTAGGGAATAAGTCATGGCAACTACATTTTTGATCAAAATTGCGCCATGGTATCACGGGATGTCGTATGTCTCCAGTGAACCTGACACCCATAGTATGTAGCAGTGTGACTGGCAGTTATCGCACTGAGAGCGACGTGAATTCAGCTGTGATTCGACCGCCACGCAAAATTGATGTTACTCCAAAATGAACAGGCGCTTTTACGTCAGAAAAGCCATTCTACAGGAGAAAAAGTGCAGAGAATGCCATAAGGAGCTGCTAGAAGCTGTTGGGAAAAATCCTGTTCCTCACTGATCTGTCGCGAGATCGGTAGCAGTATTTCAGCAAGAACTGGAAGCAACCAGTAACTCAACAAGTAGGGCGACCGTTATTGGCTGATTGACACCCTCCCGATGTGGTCAGCTGCCAACTCTAAAAAACGTAGAAATGTGTACTTAGCATCCAGCTGCATGTTGTCCAGACTATAAGGTTATCTTTAACTCCCAATACCAATGTTGGCAATGATTAGCTATGAAAAATTAGGCAGAAAATAGCATACACTCGAAAATTATAATTTTAAGTTAGTTATTTGCAGAATGTTAGGAATTACTGTTTTCCCGATAACATTTTGCCTGAGCATGTTACATGAAGACAATGTTTTGGGTTACTCTAATGTACACAAGGTTATTACTAAATAATAACAATCGATAAATAACCACTTGTAAAACACCTTTGTTATTTAATGATGGGGTTCCTACTAAATTTCTTAATTACAGGCTACTTCATTACTCACCAAATGTTCGCAGATGACAGATATAAAATCAGTCTCACGAATTTTCTGTTTCATCTCACATAGTTTGAAATTTTGTAAATAACTAATTTTAATTCCCAGCTTACAAGAGCATTTCTCTGCCTTAATAATTATGCCATGTCAAAGGTCGTATTATGATTTCTACCTCATGTTCCATATCGAATCATCTCAAGATTGTTCCTGGAGTTCAGCACCATCTTGTTGTCAAGAAATGTTATGGCGGGTCACATACACTGTCTTGCATTATCGAGTAGCAGTCAGTAGACATAAAGTCATTTCACCTAAATTTCGATTAAACTACTTTGTATGAAGTGACTGTCGGTTAATACTCCAGTATTTTAAAAGAAAGTTTACCAAAACCCTGAAAAAAAAAATTGTAAATTTGTAAATGGGTGAAAATCCTATATTTAGTGTCCACGATTGTTAGGTGCATGGCACTCATATTACATACTGTGTAACGTTGCTTTCCATTCAGGTGCGCATACACAAATCCAAATCTATATCTAAGGTAATGAAAAAACTGTTACCAAAGATATTTAGTTGTGCATTTCCCTAAATATGGCTATCGAACAGACACTGATGCGCCTCTTTAAAATTCATGGTGGTCTCACGCATGGTAGTGGTGCGTCTGGTAATCACATAGCCCATTCTGGGCTTTCATTTCCTGAATGCCTACAATTTGCTATGTCCTCTAAAGCCAGACTGGTGTTAGCATTAGATCAAGAGAGCAGCATATCGAACTCAGAGACTCGCGGAGGTTTGTGGATGCGAAGCGTTTGGCCCTACTTCAAGCCTGGCTATTAGCCCGCTCTCCCTAGGGTGAATATAATTGTCGCTAGTCTCTCTCCTCGGAAATTTTGGTGATCAAAATATAAATTGTCACAATGCATTCAAAATAGGCGTCGATGAAATGAAAGCGATCATTGGTTGCAGTTCCTCTGATGCCAAGCTATCACAAAAATTCGAAGTGTTCCTATTTACAAAATTAAATTCCGAGGTAGTAATTTGGGATGATCTCGTGGCAGTCAACACTCAGCAGCTCTTTATGCAAATTTCGTGGGCCATTAACATTTCATGTGATCTCATTCAATACTTGAAGTATGAACTGTCATCAAAACCCCCCGAACTTTTTGATAATATTTCCTTTAGGAAGACAGCAAAATCTTCACTTTTTAATATCTTCAGTTCTTCTTATGCATATAAATGCTCCTGTCACCTACAACTAGTGTAGTTTTCGTAGATGGTGGTCATCTTCTTCGAGCTTTTATCTGGCCTGGACAAGTGAGATTTGGAGCGGTACGTGAATTATAAAAGCATAAGCTGTGGTGGTAGTGTTCTATGAATATGGAAAGGTATTGTCTACCGAAACTAAAGAGCAGAGACGCCGTACCTCGCACCAATCAACTGGAGATGAGAATTCTCACTGTAACAACACTGTCTCTGATTTCCTGACGAATAAATAGAATATAGGTTGATCATTTTCTTGGCTCATAATTCCGAGACTGAACGACTGGAAATGAGATAGGCAGAGGCAGATGCAGGCATTATGATCGTCAAAAAAGCTTTGGAAAAAGACAACGCCAGACTGAAAGTGTCAGCAGTGGCAACAGACACAGATATCATTGCTATATTGCTGATTCGAGCCAAAAAGACAGCAACATTCAGGTTTGTATTTTTGGTCCCAAGAGTAAATTGTACATATTAGAATGCTTTCAGTAAAAGCTGAAACCTAGACAAGACTGCCCATTGCTTTCATATCACAGACACTTCATCGGCTGCCTTCGGTAAGACAAGAAGAAATACCTTTAAGATTCTGAAAAAAACCAAGAGTTGGTTATCGTTTTCAACAACCCGTCATCGGCGAAATCAGATACAGTTGTTGTTGGACTGAAGTTCCTTATGAAACTCTACAGCAGTGAGACATTCTCCAGCTTTAATGAACTTCGGGGAATGGTGTACGCTCGTACTCTCGCCAGACAAGCTGTCACTCTATCTTTCAATCTGGCGATACTACGGCCCATGAGCGCTGCATGTGAACAGCATTTAATGATGATTACATACTTTCAACTAGGCATCCCCCCCCCCCACCATTTCGATTATTAACTCAGCGTTTTACAGTCGCTACATGTGCCAAGTGAAAACTTATTTTCTTCCAGGTACAAGAATGTATGAGGCTGGATGGGGCTGAGGATGGAATAAATGCTGCAAAATCTTGGTTCCTGTGGCGATGCTCTTGACACATGCTCCGGATGATCTCCTGAATATATCTCATGGTCGCGAGTCTGACTGTCGGGCTCGGTGCTTGTGCATGGCTGTTAGTATTCCTTGCTCTATGATGTGTTTCATCTTCAAGGGCAGAAACTGCTACAATGACCGTGAATATGATAAAGTGTAGGATGCAGCCGATTCAGCTGAGTCTCTGTAAGTTACTTACGTGTTCTTAAGTGTACGAAAAGAGGAATTTTCCTAGAAGATAGCTTAACAAAGTTTCTCATTTCATTTCAATTTCAAAATTGAGTATTGTACACCCAAATGCTATTATTATTTGTCAAATATTTTTCCCCCCTCTTTACGTTAGTAAACCTTGGTTTAATTTGAGCACTAAGTGTTGGTTTGCCTATGAATCGCAACACAGATATAGACTATCATTGCATTAGTATGATCGTATTTGGACTTACGTGCTTCTTAAATGGAAAAGTTTACAAAGCCGGATGAGGATGTGGAATTCCGCACATAGAATATATTGATACTTTTGTATCTATGACCACAGAGTCAATAAATGACAATAATTCTAACCGAAGAAAACACAGAATAAAATATTATGGTAAAAATGTCGCTTATGAGTTCGTTGCGCGTAGAAAAAGAACATGAAGCCTGTATATGAGACTCTACGACTTTCAGTGCATAGTTGAGCGCACTAACTAAAACATGACCACCAACTTTCTGCGTTACAATATTTTTTCAGTGTTAAAACATAAAATGACTGGGGGTATAAATAACATTTACAATAAACGGCGTTTGGGAAGATGGCTATGTCTGGTGTCTGTCAGTGTACTGCCTTTTGCATGAGTTGAAGACATTGTTCATGAGAGTTAACAATTTGCTTTTTAATTAAAATTATGGTCGGTTATAGGACTGTCAGAGAAACCATTTCGGCTTAAGTTAATTTTAGCACATCCGCCTGTCGGTTAAAAGACTTTCAGCTCAAGTGACAGGTGAATTAACTTAATAGGATAAACGATTTTAGGTCAACTGAGGCGTCCCCAAGCTATCCATGTAAACTTTTTCTCCCCGTTACAACATTTGATTTCTTCCACTCGCTTACTTGATAACAGAATAGATCTCCACGACGTCTGCTGATATAGTTACACATCGCAAAGCTGCGTACTAAAATGTCGACGACAGGTCTCGCTGTAAGACGACAATAGTTGCATCAACTGATATCGGCAGGAAAGTTGCAGGCTAGAAAAGAACCCGGGACATAAAGGCGGTCAAGTGACGGAGATGCAGAGGCTCTGAAAACTGTGACTATTTTGAGATCATTGGTGACACGACGCAACAGAAGCTTGGCGAGAAGTTCGCTAACAACCAGCCAGCACTGGCCGACAGAGTTTAATTAACGCGGTCGCATATAGGCTGTTCACGGTAAAACAAACACTTTTTTAAAAGCCCTGCTTGAAATATACTTGTATGAGCGTTGTGTATTCTTCCGCCTTAGGTAAAACTAACGTTTCCTTGGGCCCCACCACTTTATTCATACGTCGGTCAAGCGAAACTTTAAATGGTTACAAAAGGAAAATTTCACAATTCTGCTCATTTTTACACTTCGATGAATTAGAAAAACAGAAATCAAAATAAATAATTTAAGTCATTGTAAATAATTACCTAAAACTTTTTCCTCGCCGTTAAGATATGGGACTACTTTCCCTCCATCGTTACCAACTTTACCGGGGGCATGTCACTCAGTGCGCCTGTTATAATATACGCAGGCAGGGGCAGTGACATTATCTGAGGTTGATTTTAAAAGTGCTCATTTTATCGTGAACAGCCTTTACCTTGTGATTGAACTGCGCTGTGTTTTGGATTTTTTTTTTTTTTTTAACGAAACTGTTAAATGTGTTCCCAATATGTCTACCTTCGAAAAGGAAACATACCCAGACGGGGGCGTAATCGTACTCTAAAGCTATCACATGCTACAAATATTATTTTGGAGCCCTTCAACGTCGTTAAAAACAGCTTATGAAGAGTGGTGTATCTTAGAACCTACTTCCCGAACACGAGTGAAACTACAATAGCAGCCTGTGTTGAACTTTGCTAAGGACGTCCCCTAAATGAAATTATCGAGTCACCCTTAGACCAAAGATGAGGTAGGCCGATCTCGCTGGCTGCGCACTACCAATCTCCGAGTCCCAACATTGAACTGCTTTCCTGCCAACACGTCTAGCGAAAACGGCATGATTTGGATTTTAGGTTATAAATCTGATTTGTAAACAAATGCTTTTAGATGTATGTATACTTCCTCTTTTCAATTTGCAAGGCAGTTTGATTAAATTAAAACAGGTGAAGCTGTTTTATTCTAATAACAGTGAGTGTCATTCAAGAATTAAGATATAAACAAACACGTTACTCGTTCTTTACCATGTGACTTTGACAATCGTGTTGCTTTGGTGTAGGCGAATGTTGGGTAAATGCACAGAAGACGAATAAGTGGTCTACATCATCTTTAGTCTGTGAGTGACGCCACTTTAAGTCCCATAGGTGCACGCATCACAACAGCAAGCCCGTTCAGGGCCTTGCGCACATCGGCAATGGGACACTTGATGCGCGTGTTAGAGCAACCGCTATCGCAAACACGCTTCAAAGTCTCGAGCCCGAAAAACAGCTCTAGATAGGTGATCGCCTTAAGGGGAATGTGCACGAAAGCCGTGAATTTACCTTAATTTTGGTCAAAAATTGTTTTTCAGAGAATTTTTCAAAATTTTTGGCACGACAGGAGATAAAGAATAATTTCGAACACCTGCTTACATCGCTAGATATTCGCTACCATTACTACTATCTAAACACTGTTGGAAGATAAGAAAGAATATCTTATTTCTCATATTCCGTCAGTGCTCACAGAATAATAAATGTAATGCATAGTTAACAATACAAGAAGTTGTTAAAAAATTAACATTTACGTCTTTTCATGCCAAAAATTTCGATAAACCCTCTGAAAAACGAGTTATAAAGAAAATCGGATAAATGTACTGCTTTCGTGAATCATTGGCCTTAAAGTCACGATGATGCAAATTCTTGGAACGAGGCGGCGTCATGCGAATGGCCTGAAGAGGCTGCAGATCAACAACATCTGCACCAGGATAATCCGGGTTCGGATACCTGGTAGGCCACGGAGGCGTGTGCCATTTTCGACTATTTTTCCGAGTTTTAAGAGTGAACTCAGCTTTTCCATCTCTACTTTTTTTAGCCAACACGTCCTTAACTGAAAGACTGGTGCATTCAATAACGGCATGCGAATTATTTTGTTACTAACGCATTCTATATTATCTCGTCACGTGTTGATGTTAGGTCTATTAATATAATTTGTAGTCTACATCTTTATACTTTAAAGTGGGGCGTTACTGAATAGCAAAATAATAAATCCCTACTAAATTATAATTACCGAAAGGTAAAACGCGTAATGTTCTGTTTAGGTTTATATAAATATTGTTAAGAACATCACCCAAATGAAATTTTTATGTCAGATTTAATGAATATGTTTTCATTAAAATGATGATGGATCTGTGCTGTGGCCAAATCAGTAAATAAAAAATACCAAAATCTGAATTAAAAAATGACTGTTGGTTTAATTTACAGAGCTGAAGTGGAGTGGAGAGATTTGGGCGGTTCTTAATATCGAGGTATTAAGAGTCGATGAGGGTGAAGTAAGGTGAGTGTGGATCAGCGCCGAAATGGAAGGGTGGAGGAAATGGGAGATCGCCGAGAAAACCCGCCGACCAGCGGCATCGTCCGGCACGATTCCCATTTGCGAAAATCCGGGGGTGACCAGGTCGGGGATTGATCTCGGTTCGCCTCGGTGGGAGGCGAGCAGTAAATTTAAGTTGTTGTGCACGGAATGTTGCCACCGCACTTCGCAAAACCCAGTTCCAAGTGTCGGTCGGTGGGACGAGGAACGGCTACGCCTTCCAATTTTTCTCCGTAAACGGAACGCGGATTCCTTTCAGCGTGTTTCCTCGAGTCGAGCCCGAGACGCACGGAAGCGGGTAAAACATTGCATCGCGCCCATTTCCACGAAGTCGATAGTCCATACGTGCAAGGTTATCCACAATTACGAGTTCGTGTGTAGTGATGTCTGGTGCCCCGAGGGGCTGCCATCACTGCGCATCGTCTGCTGCAACGCTGCGTCGTGTTGTCCACGGTAAACTGAGCACTTTTTAAAACCCTGCTCATGATCTACTCGCAAACCCGTTGTGTATTCCTCCACCCTATGTAAAATTAACATTGCCATGGGTCTCGTCACTTTAGTCATGCGTCGGGCAAATGAAACTGTGAAATAATTAACAAAGTAAATACTTCACATATCTGTTCATTTTTACACATCGATGCATTAAAAAAAATCAGAAAGCGAAAGAAATAACTTTAAGTTATCGCAAATGGTTACCTAACACTTTTTATTTGACGTTAAGATTTGGAACTACTTTCTATCCATCGTTACCAACTTTACTGGTCGAATGTCACTCAGTGCGCCCATTAAAATACATGGATGCAGGGGTCAGTGACTTTTTTTCTAACGTTGAATTCTAAAGTGCTCACTTTATCGTGAACAGCCTTTAGTAACATTAACATTGCCGACGCACGATCACGATCATGCGTCGGTCAAGTGAAAGCGTGAAATAATTTTCAGAGTAAGTGTTTTCCGAATTTGCTCATTCTTACACCTATAAGCTATAAAGACAGACGAAACAAAAATAATTTCATTATTTTCAAGTGTTTACCTAGCACTTGTTAGTGAACGTTCACATGTGGAACCACTTTCCGTCCGTCCTTACCAACTTTATTGGGCACATGCCAGAAATGGTGCTCGGCTCGTCAAAACACATGTACACTCTAAATTAGAATCAGTGGAGAACCACTAATTCGGAGTGAAATTCAACTACTCTAGTCAGTAAAAATGGCTCCACTTAGAATTAGTGGAAAACCACTGGTTGTTCCAGTGAAAAAAAAATGTCACTGATTGAATTAGTGACGTGAAACAATTTCATACTGATTGAATAAATGACGGCCGACTGCAGTGGCGAATTAGATATCGTTTTTATTGAATTTAACCAGATAATTGCGTGAAATAAGCATATTTGTGAAATTTTTCTGTTTATACTGCGCAATTTACAATACTTTAAAAAAATTAACAAGTTTTCGGAGGTGGCTGGGGTTGGGTTCACACACCTTTTCCACTTCGCCATCAGACCGTCGCCTTACCATCTGCGCCACGAAGTCAGGATGGAAATTACGAGGAAATGCACGTCTTATATTTAACGAAATCGTGGAAATCTAAATAGTATGCTCCTATTTTCGTCTTTGGTTTAATTGGTACCGTTAGGATTGTTGAAACGAATAGTATATATATATATATATATATATATATATATATATATATATATATATATATATATATATATATATATATATATATATATATATATATGAGTGCACTCTCTTCACGGCATTATTGTGCAGTTTAAACCTTCAAACACGGCGTTGTGATGATTAAATTAAAACGAAGTGAAAGACGCAAATACGGAATGAAACGCTGTGTGTTCATATTGCCTCACAAAATGGTGTTTTGAAAGAAGAAATGCATTTTCGAAGTGTTTTGTATTGGTTTCATTGGTTTATTCTTTGTTATTTCACTCGATAAACGTTGTTTAACGGCCATTATTAAACGTTGCTTTGCCGTCATTTTTACGCGCTCTTTAACTCATCGGTCGAAAAACAAACCACTGAAAAACTGTGAAAGAAATGACTGATGTATAAGTGGTAAATGTCACTGGATCAATAAGTGAAGGATTTCAGGCACTTTTTCACTGATTCAAAAGTTAAATTCACTGAAATAACTGTTGAATCAGTCACGTACTCTTAGACTGGTTGAAACAGTGCAATTCTCCCTAATTCAGATTTAGAGTGTCGGTAGGGGCAGAGAAAATGTTTTCAAAGGTTGATTTCAAAAGTGCTCAACCTACCGTGAACAGCGTATACCTGCGCGGGCGGACAACATAACATACGCAGAACTGGATCTGCTTGCGTACCCTACTTTGCTTTTTTTTTTCTGCGCCATGTTTCGTTCCGCGTCTCGTGACGGAACGAACGTCTCAGAGGAAATTTTTGTTGTCGCCGCGCGAGATGTTGGCGTAAACAAACCGTAGAGGGGAATGCAGGGTCGACAGTACGCGGTACCAGCTGCGCAATAACTCATTTCTGAATCGCAACCGCGAGCAACTCTTTTGCGAATACAGTAAATAGGTCATTCACAGTTACTGGACACTTTTCTAAAGCCCTGCTAAAGTTCTACTGCCAGGATATTCCTCCCCCTCATGCAAACACAGGTCACCGAAGTCTACAGGCTGTTCACGGAAAAATGAGCACTTTTGAAAGCCCTGCGTAAGATCTACTCGTATGCACGTTGTGTATTCTTCCATCATTCGTAACATTAATATTGTCTTGGGCCTCGTCACTTTATTCATGCGTCGATCAAGTGAAACTGTGAAATTATTATAAAAGTAAATATTAAAAAAAATGTGCTTAATCTTACATTTCGATGCATGAAAACACAGAAAGTGCAAGAAATAATTTTGAGTTATCACAAATGGTGACCTAACATTTTTTATTCGACGTCAATATACGGAACTACTTTCCATCTATCGTTACCAACTTTACCGAGCGCATGTCACTCAGTGCGCCCGTTAAAATATATGCAGGCATGGGCAGTGACTTTTTGTACGGTTGATTCCAAAAGTGCTCACTTTACCGTGAACAGCCTTTAGAAAATTACATCAAATGGACAACACACCACATTCGTTCGCGTTCGTGTAGTAATATTTTGCATAAGAACTATTTCTTACTAGCCATTACCAACATACCTATTGTCTCCCTGATTGTATTCATGTCAATTATAAATAAAATACTATTGTTTATGGAACAGATATAAGTAAAAGTTAAATTTAATCAAAAATAATGTACTTCTATGTGAACAGAAGTGTTAAACGCTTGCGATACCAGACATATATAGGAAACAAACTATCACGGCATACATAGTATGATTAAAGAAGTGTGAACAAACCGCGAATAGACTATAGATCAGTTGAACTCGCGTGGTTTGAAACTCTTGATTACCACAACTTCTGGTACCTTTCAAAAGCACGAACATATGCAAGATTTACAATTAAAAATGAAAACCAGACTGTGTAGTTCCCGCCTGAGGCATACTGAGAAAAAGGTTTTGTTGAATCAAACAAAGTTTGTTCGCCCGCAACTCAATTATAGGCTATTCGCTGTAAAATGAGCACTTTTGAAAGCCCTGCTGAAGATCTACTTGTATGCGCGTTGTGCATTTTCCCGCCTTATGTAAGATTAACATTGCCATGGACCTCATCACTAAATTCATGTGTCGGTCAAGTGAAACCGTGAAATTATTAGAAAAGGAAATATTTAAGAAATCTGCTAATTTTTACACTTCGATGCATTAAAAACCCACAGAAAGCGAAAAAAATCATTTCATTTATCAGAAATGGTTGCCTAACACTTTTCATTCGATTTTGAGTTATGGAACTACATCCCATCCATCGTTTCCAACTTTACTGGGTGCATGTCATTCACTGCGCCCGTTAAAATATATGCAGGTAGGGGCAGTGACTTTTTTCAATGGTTAATTTCAAAAGTGCTCACTTCATCGTGAACAGCCTTTATAAGCTTTTATTCTTATAGTTCCTAAGTCGTCCTTGGACAAGCACACAAATTTTTGTCTTAAAGTTTGGCCTAACATTTCCAGACGTATTTATTAACCACCATTACAGCCAGAATGTATCTAAATTCGACCGACAAACTTCGAGTGTAGTTTAATCATGAAAAAAGAAGTTGAAAACATATGTTATGACATATGGTCTAAAATTAATTCTAAGGGAGATACACATTTTTGAAGTTGTAGTAAAAGAAAAAGTTTATTTCAGTATCACTGTAATGCAACTCTCTCTGGAATCTTCACCTCCTTTTAATAACCGCAAACGTGCGTTATTGGGAATTGCTAGTGCCCCACCTGCCAGGTATTGTTAATATTATGTAGGAAGTAAAACAGAAATTACTCGAATACGGCGAGGTTTAGAGTTTTACATAAAGCGAAATTTTTGCTAATTATAACTTGGGGATTGATAATCCGTTCTTTAAATCCCAAATACGCTACCGCGACATGGATGTTAGTTTGAAATAAGGGCAGTAAAAGTGATTATATACATGAAATAATTTGATTACAACTACAAGTGTTGTAGTGTTTGAAGAACTTTGTTCAGTTATCCATAATCCAGACGACATGTGTTCCATGTTAAATATTTATCTTCAATATTTGCAATAAACAATTGTTCCGGGTCCAAATTCAAAGATGTGTACCACCCTTAGTATTCACTTTAGACCGTAGGTCGTATACAGAATGGGGCAAAAACCAAGTGGCAAATATATAGGACACTTTGTACCTAAACTAAATATTAAGGGCGACATAAGTCCCCGAAATTGGAGATTTTTGAATGTATTTTTGCGAAATATGGGAAACCAGATGAGATGAAAGTACAGTTCGCGGAACATTGTTTTATGTTATCGGGATCTTCAACCTAAGAGCAAATCCACAATAATGACACTCCCCGTTACGAAAATAACAGGGGTGGCCACCCTCTTACTGCCGGCAACTTCGTTACCGTCGAGAATTAAGAACGTTTGATGCTCGTTTATTGAGCAGTATGACCTACGAAGCAAAAGATATATTAAGAACGACGTTAATTACAGTCTATTCACGACTGGAAGAGACTTTTGAAAATCAACATTTGAAATAACGCTCCAGGCGTAACATGTCAACCTTTTTTTCAATAATTTGTATTCCGCAAATGTATAATACTTAATACTGTGATAGACTTCAAATAACTGCATTCCTGAATAAATTAATATATAACTTAGTATCTTCTATAACTTGTAATATTTATTTCTTATTAAATACGAATTAAAAACCGCGAGAGCAGCGATATGTTGGCAACGGCTAGTAACAAATAGTTCACAGTTAAAATATTATTTTAACCTAGTTTTTTGGTATGCTATTTGTAAATTAAACATTGCCTATTGATATATTATAATATTTAGGTAGATACTATGTTAACGTATTTCATTGTTACAGTTTAAAATAACAGCGCAAAATACAGTGCGTAGGCCCTAGTTACACGGTGTTTGTTTTAGGAAGCAACTGTCGACAGCGCTGTCGCTCTCTCTCTCTCTCTCTCTCTCTCTCTCTCTCTCTCTCTCTCCCTCTCTCTCTCTCTCTCTCTCTCTCTCTCTCTTTGTAACTCTCCCTCGGGAAGTTTCGCATCGCTAGTATAGTAGAAAATTATACATATTTCATACTTATTACAGCAAAATAATGATTTTTGAATTTTTAATTTACAACGCAAGAGGTTTTCATGTTTGAATACTTATTTTAATATACTTAGATGTTATGGCGGGAGAGTTGCAAATCTAAGATTGGCAGACGTGGTGAGTGGCTACATGACAAGGCTTCTTGTTGCTGTGTGTGCAACGAAGTGTTAATATTTCGCTTACTCCGAAAAATATTTCAAATTACCACAAGTGTGTACACTTTTTTTTTTTTTTTTCCCCCAGGAGGCAACTTACGATGTGATAAATCTGTGTTTCTATGGCAGGAATAAATTTACTGTTATGTATGCCAACCGCTACGTGTGAAAGGACTGAAAGGGCGTGGCTGCTTCATGGTCGTTAACGCTGGCCCGTTTGTGTGTTAACAAATATTGGACGTGAGAAACATGTACGTTTTAATCGTGAACTGTGTTCATGACGAAGTTAATTATACATCTGTTTATTTATCACAACGTATCTTCGCCTTAGATGTTTGAAACACAGTTGTGTAACATGCTTTTTGTGATCTGAATGTTTGCCACAATCCCAATAAATTACTACGCCCAGCCAGAAATTGTAAATAAATAATTTAATAAACCTAGTAAAAACTAAATACCTATGTAAAAAATAAGAGCAGAATAGAATATATGGAAGGTGTATTTGTGTGCATGTTCACCACTATCTTTAAAGTTTGTCGCTGATATGTACAAAAAAAATTGCGACACGATTTGCGTGTTTGAATTTACTGTCTTTTTCATTGGACTCGTTGCTCCTTCGTTTTAATTTTTATTCCATTTTACGCCATCTTTTTAACAAAATAACCCAACACACATCAATAACAAGATGTTAAAAACTATTGTGCTTTCCGCCACAGTTGTAACAGAATTCTTTGAACAGCTGTAAACAGTAAACAACGCATTTGATATAAAGGTAGGCCACATGGCAGTGTTTATGTTCAGGTGTAGTGGAAGGATACGTAATCAGTAACCCAAGTCGAAATTTAGCAGGGCTTCAGAAAAGTCTCTTCCAGTCGTGAATAGATTATAGAGTTAGAATGGACATTAAATATTGACATCACTAAGAAATATAAGGAGTACTAGTGAAGATAGATCAATGCTGTAAATAATCGTTGTGTGAATAAATTAAAAATCAAATTCAATTATATTATCGGTTATTAAGATCTCCAGCCATTACGAACTCTGATATGTCCTTCAGGCGTCGTTAAAGAATAATTCCAGTTTAAAAAATTTATTTGGTGATTCGTACCAAAGTGTCAAAAACGTACTTACGAACTGTGGCCTATACATATTCCTAAGGGAATCAAAACCTCTTATATGCGTGACTGAGAAATCCCGTAAGTTTAATAAATACAAAACAACTACAGATTACATTTTATCTTACTGCATTCCGTTTACATACATGTCCCAATGCAGAACACATTAATATTGTCAGCAAATAACATCAGTGAAAAAACGTGTCTTACCACATTTCTTTGTGCAATGAAAGTGTTGGCTCCAGGGACACTGTCAGCCACACCATTTGCATGAAAAATAGTAAATATCCTGCTGGAAAATGAGGTTGTCAAGCTGCACCAAGAAGGGGAGCGCACATGGTCGCAGAATTTCCTGTACGTATCTGCGCGCCGTCAGGGTTCCTTCAATCACCACCAGTTGGGTGTGGAAATCGTAGGAAATGGCACTCCACGCCATGGCACCTCTCTTTGGAGTGGTGTACAGCTCTATACTTGATCCATTCCAAGGTAGCAGCAGATATAAACATTGCCAGCAGCACAATCAAAGCCAGTGGTAGGCTTATCGGTAATCGTATGTTGCTTCTAGGGATAATGTGAGCCAATAAGATTTTGTTTTATGGTATGATGGTATATCTAGAAGATCAGGCAGTGACATCGCATCAGCTTTAACAAAACTCTTGGAATAGACAGTGAAAGAAACACCTACTCTACAGCACATAATACTTTAATAGCGATTCGTGTGTACCCCAAAACAGCTCTGCAGAACTTTGTTGATCGGGAAGACAATTCTGTTAAGATAATTGAACAAAAATTTCAGGAACCTGGACATAACTGTGTGCAAAAAGTGTATAGCCTTCACACTGTCATTGAAAGACATTTTTGTGGGATCGATCTCCATAATCCTCTTACCATAATTAGAGAATTATTGAACTGTCGTTCGAGGAAGAAGCTTAATGTAATTCAGTTACGTGTTTTCAACGATTTCAGAAAGGTAGCCAAGAAAACAAATTTTAACATTGTTCCATTCAGTTACGTGTAGCATGTCATTTATGAAATGGGAGAAGACAGTGTAAAGTTCAGAATAACAATGCAGCCTGGTGTTCCACTGGACAAAGTGTCTCTTCATTTAAGAACACCATCATCAAAAGGCACGAAGAAAAGCAAAATGCCTTCTTTACCAGCACCATCAATTGTGACAGAAAAACCTAAACTAGATGCAGCAAAAGTAAAAGATATTAAATAATTATATAAATGTTTCAGTGAAACTGACAACATATTGTGGAACACAATTCTAAAAGAAATGTTTCCTTTATAAAACAATATAGGAAGGTAGCTAATAAGTTATGAAGCATTACTGGCTAGGATCTTTCATTCATAGTTAAGTGAGGCTATTTAAATTTCAAATTCTTTTTAGCAAACTTAATTTATATGCTCCTGAATGTAAACGGGATTTCTTGATGCTAGTTTACTGCAGATTGTTTAGTATTAGGCATATTATAGTACTACAATATTTGTATAACATTTCAATTTTCTGTAAGCCCTGAATTTACATTTGTACATGAATAACTTCTTCTAACAGAAGCAAACGT
This sequence comes from Dryococelus australis, assembly GCA_029891345.1. Taxonomy (NCBI): domain Eukaryota; kingdom Metazoa; phylum Arthropoda; class Insecta; order Phasmatodea; family Phasmatidae; genus Dryococelus; species Dryococelus australis. The sequence continues at coordinate 315,337,486 of CM056993.1, forward strand.
AAATTCAACATTATCATTAATATTCTTGTAGGGTCAACAAAGACAGTCACAGTAATGTGTGAAGTTAGAACAATCCCAAAATCCTATCCCTTTTGCAGGATGGCTTACTTGTTCTAACTCCAGAGCACTTATTTATTTTACTTGCTTTATATTAGTTTTATGGGCAATTGCCTTCAAATTTCCATGAATGGCTGTTAAAAACATTAAATAAATAACGATTAGGAGAAAATATTGATCAAAAAACAAACAAAAGAAACATACAATGGCAAATTTTCAATCCACTGTCCTGGAAAATTTACAAAATGTGTGTTATAACAGTTTGTTTCTAAGGCAGCGAGCTAAGTAAACATCGTGCTCTATGCTAATGTCACAAAGTTTCAAGCTCACCTTCATCTTACTTTTAACTGGTGTGGTCTCACCTGCTACTATAGTCAAATAGCATCGTTCCATGTTGTCGTCAGGCGATAGCTGGGCGGAAAGCCCGAGGTGCCAGTGTGGTGTACAACAGTCGATGTCGTTCTGGCATAGATTGTAGTATGCTCAGTGTGGGGCCTCTCAGTACTGCGGCGATGTAGCAGCGTGGTGTACAACAGTCGATGTCGCTCTGGTATAGATTGTAGTATGCTCAGTGTGGGGCCTCTCAGTACTGCGGCGATGTAGTAAGCCCGCTGTACGGTTGTCCAGCCATTTAGGGTAGCGACTATTTCAAACTGATGCTAGTACTCCCGCCGTGAAGTCTGGCCACCGTAAGGGGTGGGCTTAATTGAGACTCCCTTCCCCACTACTGGCTGCACGACACCAATACTGCTGAGCTGCTTGCTATCCTTCGAGGTAGCTGTGTGGGTGACGACTTTTACTGCCTCCTCACTTTTCTCGGCTATGTTGGCGATGTTGTAATAGTAGACTTTCCCTGCTGCAGAAATTCCTGGCAATCCTTCTTCATCGCACTTATTTCCTGTTTCGCTTCATTCTTGAAACTGCCCATCCTGTTGTTTACACTGTTGACTATTTCAATCACACTGTCCATTCTTTCATTCACACTGTCAATTTTCCCAACCACGCAGTCAATTCTTGTGTTCACTAACTCGCTAATATGCCTTCTATTTTCGTATCAACATTCCCATTAACAGTCTATTTTACTGTCCACAGAGCCTATTTTGCTATTTACAGTTTCGATCACGCTCTCTTTCGCACTACTAATCTTGTTATCAAAGTTACTAACACTTGTGCTCACTTGGCTACCTAACCCCTCAATCAGTGCTCTCAATGACTCCAGTTCTGCAGACATTTCCCTGGTTAACATTCACTGCTACGGTTGTATAAAACAATCCTAATATCACTAATTGAACCTATTGCCTCATTTGATTTACAATTAATTAATCAACATTTACCTCTATCCCACTTCTGACACCGGTGTTACAAACTGAAGACGCCTGCGAGGCGTATCTGAGTTCGTAAGGGATGGAGGTCATATTAACAAAAATAAATAAAAGAAGCTAAATTTCATTTTTAATTTATTCACTCTGCTACTCTGTACAACATCGATTAGCTATCTCCAACTTCACTCTTTCTATTTAACAGTGAGCGCACTATTTAATGTTTATTTCAAGTTTAATTAATGTCCTTAATGTCTCTTGATTACAATCAATTAACTCATACCCATTATTAGCACGTGTTCAGTCTATATATTTCCATCAGTTGTAATGTATTTCACTAAAGCACTTGATCCAATAGTCCAGGCTCCAGTCACGTCCTTCAAAACGTTGACACTCGCAGTCGCCACCTTCCTTTTCCCACAGCTGGCCACGCCACTTGCTCTAAATCCCGCCAATCATCCATGTATCAGTTCCAACTTAAAACTGCCGGCCCAGAGGCATGCTGTGAAATTTATAGTTTAGTCCTGACCTTCTCGAAGGTTCAACACACCCTGAGCTGCGCTGAGAAATGAGGTCAGTAATCCAGAACATTCTTCGATAAACGAGGAAATCACGGTAACCAGGGTCACACAGCGTCTTGCAGCAGAATATTATATTGTCGGCCTCGCTTTGAAACTGATACGCCGCCGCCGCTCGATCGCCTGTCGCTGTTATCTCATATACTCTCCGTCATCCTCGCCCGAACGCGCTGGGCGGGCAAATGACAGCAGCGCAGACCCGAGACACATAACAATACATATATCCGCCAAGTGAATGTCTCATTCGAATATCAGGGAAGAGAATGGCAGTTACTGCAATAATTCGGTTTCTGAAAATAAATTTTAGTAATTTTGTTTTCAGTTTTGTAACTTTTCGTGAATGGCAAAGATCTTTTAACTCATCAAAATACTTGGTAAAAATTCTTTATCACTGAAACAAGAACAGATTGTGAATAGAAATAAAATAACGTAAAGAACATTCTGTCTCAGTTACAGAGGTTTACGACAGCTCCGGAATACACATTAGGGCGAAGAATGTTCGAGAACTTAACATGTTAACTTTTCCAAATAATAATTAATATTATAACTTCTTATGAACACAAGTGTCATAACTTCAACAATATACGCCATTTACTGGCTTCAAAATATTACTTTGGACTGTTAACTTGTAGCAGCATTAATATTCATTCTTTTCTATTAACACGGAAACGGAGAAGAAAACCGAATATTCGGAATCCGAATAGCTGATTCGATTATTGGCGAGACTAATCGAATAAAAATCGATTTCGAGAATAATTCGATTCTGCCCATCACTAAGTCCTGGTGAGTGAATTTGTTAGGAGCCAGGTGCGGCCGGTGAGGGGAGAATTAGCTGCGCACGCAGTCGACCGCAACCTGAATATCGTGTTAAAGACATTAGCCTATCCGTACTATCAGTTGCGCGCTGTCGATGCGCGCCGGATGTTTTTGTAACAGTTTGTAAACTGCCAGGCCGTTACTAATATCAGCTGCAGCCGGCAGCGCCGTACCGTCGGCCAAGCGCAGGCATCTAGGCAAGCGACTAGAGACGGGGAGTATTTACTGTACCTGGTATTTCGTAACTATTCCGAATATGGAAGAGGTACTGCAAATGAGTACTTTCTAGATGTATCAGGTACGAAGTAACTTATTCTTCGGTAGAATGCGGATCAGGTTTAGAGACGTGTCTTCTGTCTCTGTCTCGGATCACTAGTTTGTCGGCTGCGCATGCGTGAAGCTTAAACAATTTGTGTAGGGTGGAGGGAGGGAGTGGAATACGGCAACTGGGGTTCCTAGAAGATAGTAAAAGGGAGACGAAAGCTTTGTTCTATCTAATTTTTCTTTCCATTCCTGCGCATGCGCGATGAGCGAAGCTTTGTCCTACGGAAAAGGGAAGGAAAGTTATTTTACAGTTCGTGTTCAAAGAAAGCTAGTAGTAGAAGGAAAAAAGAGATAGAAGATAGCGCTGTCGGTTATTTCCTTTTGTGTTCCACAGGATATGAACTGTGTGGAACGAGAATATCCGATTTCCATCGTAGGAAGGAGATAACCGATACCTGGTAAATATTACTTCCCGTTGTTGTTCCCAGTACACGTACATTTATTACTGTTCCAAATAACGGCCGATGAAAACGTCATGCCCTCAGTCGGTTTTTAGTAAATCTAAACTGATGTAGTTACTGAATTCGTACAGATGCGGAGTTTGTAATATGTGACATATGTAAATAAAAACAGACTCTGGCCTATAAACATTCAAGTAACTTAATTCTCTATTTGTTTTGTTTCGTATATATTTAATTTGTGTAAAATAGAGTCTGTGCGGCGAAGACATTGTGCCAAGAATAATTTGTCAACACAAATTTTAGTCTAATATCTACTTGAAAATAATTTATATTTCAACTGGCATATATATTGACTAAGAGATAATAAGAATGTGAAAAACATTTTTAAACAATTTTTAATACATGAACTTTCATGAATAACGAATTGTTGAAAACAATTCATTGTTTGTTTGATAAAAATGTCTGTGTTTATGAATAGGTATATAAACATGATTTTTGGATACCTATATCCTATATTTCTGTTGGGAAACGACTCAATTAAATGCATTGTTTGTAATGTAAGGTATACAAATGTGGTGTGTGTGTGTGTGTGTGACTATGACTGAGTACGAAATAGCAGGTATTTGCATCAGGTATTTTACTGGAACAGTATCAGGTTGTGACAAGTACTGGAAAAAGTACCCACTACCCAACTCTACAAGCAACCCGCCATAACCCCCCTTCACACGCCTGGCACAACACCCCCTTCTCCCTCCCCACACCACACACTCCCTCTACTGTGTTGTATATGGGTGGAGGGAGGGGGGGGGGGGTTTGTTGTTGCTCCAGGCATTCGGCCTGGTGCCTGTAGCGTCGCAGCAGGGCCCCGATTTAATCCAAAACCGGTCCGCTACCTCTACTTATATTTATTGTTGTTAATGATATAGCTCTATCACGCCAGTCAACAATAACCAACAATGCTCGCCTTCACTCGCTCTACGCACACTTCCGAGATATGAACATTGAACACGAAACAAAACCGGTAGCTAATTCCGACAGATTGGATGGAACGCGTGCGCAAGCTCACAGTACAGAACATCGTCCTCGGCAGCTGGATATCGGATCGACAAGTGATTTGTTGAGATACAGTCAGTTGTGCCGTCCGACCTGCAGGAAATATGTACTCCCGTTTCAGTACGCTGTTCTTCATGTTCGTCGACATCGGTGTTGCGTAAGACATCGATAATTTCGGTGCGTGTGCTAACGTCCTAGATGTAATCATACTGTGAGCGCCAGATATCTGCAAGCTTGAATGTCACAAGGAGTGAGAAGTCACCGATCAGATTAGAGACTGCCACGTTATGTAGAGAATAACAGAAAACTTTGTCCGCGGTAACCGCTTTTCGCTCTTACCCCTTCATATATATTAAAAATCATCCACTGCTCTCTAAGAGAATACACCATCGCCCATGCTTTCATTAGTAACACTGCATAGATTTGCAGTTATTCTATATAGATCCTACATACTTTGAAATTTGAAAACTAATTTACCATCGCAGTGGTGAACTTATAAAGAAGTTAAATTTTCCGATCAGTTAATAGTTAGAATTCCACACTGTGTTCTCAGTCTACCTGCTTCTTCTCCTAACCCCCTCCAAAATATGAGAGATAGCAGGGCCGTTTGCGACCGTCGTCCAGACACGTAGATCTGTGGTGCGTGGTATAATCGCCAATCTTCATTTATTTGATGAGTAAGAGATGCGTGACACCCCCTCATGTTGTCGCCCCTACTGACCCGCTTCCTTTTTTCCACCCTCCGGACTTTCCGGATGTCCTTCTTTCCCTTCTCCAGAAGCTTCAGGACCACATTTCCATGCTCCAGCCGCTTATTCCTGACCCCTCTCAGCTTACATCCCAACAGTTCTGTTAGGTTTAAGGTTTCTCCCCGATGAGGGGTTATGTATAGTTCCCCTAGTTTCTTCCTTACCTATTTAGTCTCTTTTATTTTTCCTTGCGTCTTCGTTCCCACACTTTTTACAACAGAAGAGCGAATCTTCGCTGGATGGCCAATTCTTGTTGAGTGTAATCTGCCTGTTTCTATGTCTTTGTAACACTGTTCGCGTATACACTTTCGTCTGTAAATCAAATGAATCAATCAAGAAATGCAGTCGTCATACCGCGTTAGTACTTGGAATAACTGTGATCTTTGGGTTAGACAGTGGCAGGCGTGGCTTATAACTGAGTGGGCGACAGCCAAGGGTCGTTATGTTGGTTGGCATATGTACACTATAAGCAGCCGCAAAGGGAAAGAGGTGCGGTCCAATGGCGGCCAGGAACTCTGGCCACGCCGTGAATGCTACCTAGTTGCACTAACATTGATGGGCAAACAGAAGAGAAGGACCAGAAAATTACGTAAGCAACGCTATTACAACATGTAGTTTCGCTCATCACTAACTTACAAAGATGTTTTGCTCAATCTGTGGCCTCTCTCTCTCTCTCTCTCTCTCTCTCTCTCTCTCTCTCTCTCTCGCCTGTTCGTGCCTTGCTTGGGCGGGGGGGGGGGGGGAGAGTCCTGAGGAGGAGGAGGCTGGGCTGCTCGTCCCGGACAGCCATGCTAGTCACGCAAGTGGTTACGTGGGGGACGGGGTGAGCAACTCGCTGTGAACCCTGACCTTCCCGCCACCTGGCCAAGGTCAGCGCAGCTGTTACCACGCTCCGAGTCGCCGCCAAATCTAACAACAATCCTCCTGAAGGTTCAATGTCGCGAGGAGCTTCCATTCATGCCACCCCAACACCTGCTCACGTTCACGACTCCAGTGTCCATGTGCATTACCCGCACGACGCTCTTTCCTTGCTGCCAGAAACTACGGGCCTTCGCGTTTCCGAGATCTCGTTGTTAATCCATTCAGACCTTTTGTACACATTTGTGTACATTACGTACGTGTAGGTAATATTTTGTCTGTACTGCACACTGCTAAGCTCAATAACCAATGATACGTGAAGCTGCTTTCCGCGTTTGAGGCCGTGAAGCGCGGGAGTAATAAGGACGAGACTGCCTCGCACATCAAGTGTGCCATCGCCCCTATGCGCAGGGCTCTGAACTGGCGTGCAGTGTTCTCCTCGTGCTACGTGTACCTACGGGACTTCCAGCGATGACTCTCATCATTCAACTGGCGGAAAGTCTGTAGAAATATTCAGTGCAGGCTCCTATCGTAGTTCCGTCCGTGTCCGAGTATAGGCTGTTCACGGTAAAGTGAGTTTTTTTAAAGGCCCTCCAAACAGGCTTTAACCACTAATAAGTGTATCTTACTGCAGCATCAGGCATTAAATATTGAGGGTGGTGAAATGTACACACTGTGTTTATTCGTCACATTGCGAAGTTTATATTAACTAGCAGCAAGAATATGGAAATGGGATGAAAGGAAATATTAGAAGGGCCTTAAAGAGTGCTCACTTTACCATGAACAGCCTATAGTGTGTTTTAAGATGCGGCTACCTGAGGAAAACCGTTTCTAACCTTGTTGGAGGGCTCCAGTATAGTATTTATAACACGCATGATCTCTTGACAGTACCGTTCCGTCCTCGTCTGAGTTAGTTTTCTTTTCGTAGGTAAACGTCGTGGGGAGACGTGTTAGTTTTTCTCCTCAAAACCCGTGTTTCAAACACGCTGCAACGCCAAGCGCCAGGTACCGTCTTCGATTTATCGATTTTTCGCCAAGGCTTCTATATCAGAAGGTGTATTGAAATTTCCCGCACGAAATATCCTAAATAATAGCTTCCCAAACTTTATTGAATTGCCACAGCTTCACTACGTTTATTAATTTTCAGCTGGTGACCGTTGAGGCGAAACTCTATTTCTTGTGAACAATTACAAAGGCGACGATATCAACAGTGATCAACAAATACTGACCTAAGACAATGCACTAGGCAGTGCTCTGTGCTCTCTCGTTCCGAAAAAAAAAAAAACATGATACAAAACTGTATTTCCAGAGAATGGCAACAATTCTATAAATCCAAGATGGCGGTTGGGAATCTGCCATAATGATTTGCCTGTCCAGGTGTGTTGCCACTCTTTCATTGCTTCCAGGATTTGTGCGTCGGCTTACCGGACTCTCATGATGTTTATTTTATTTTGATTTTCACGTTCCTAAAATTTACGAATTGTTATTGGAATTCAGAAGGAAATAAATTTGTAACTGAGCCACTTGTGTTCTGCCATCTAATCTATCTTTATTCATACATACCCAAATAAAAAGTCAGTACTCTTTAATTGAACATTCCTGCATCTGCTGATACACACTTTGTGGCGTGATACTTTAGAAGATGATATAAGGCTGCTCACGGTAAAATGAGCATTTTTGAAAGCCCAGCTTAAGATCTACTTGTATGCACGTTGTGTATTCTTCCGCCTGATGTAAAATTACATTGCCATGGGTCTCATCACTTTATTCATGCGTCGGTCAAGTAAAACTGTGAAATTATTAGTAAAGTAAATATTTTACAAATCTGTTAATTTTAACACATCGATGCATTTAAAAAAAGCGAAAGAAATAATTTAGGTCATCAAAAATTGTTACCTAACCCTTTTTATTAATGGACACATGTCACTCAGTGAGCCCGTTGAAATATATGCAACCTTAGAAAAATGTTACTGCCCCAGTAATATTTTTCTAAGGTTGATTTCAAAAGTGCTCACTTTACCGTGAACACCCTTTACTGTTGTTCATTGGTGACCCAAATGAGAGTTCTTGGGAATCCTGCAATTGGGGTTATGGCCTCCGGTCGCGTTTTCGAGGAAAGAACACGCAAACTCTAAGCGGATGCCGAGGGGTCGAAGACAAACGACGCAGTGGCCGTCGTGCCTGCAGGCCAGCTTCATTTAAACAGCGACGAATAAGTCTTGCAGAGACCAGCAATCGCAATGCAGGCACCTCAGAATGCAGGATCTCTCTGGACGTGGCGCCACGTTCTGCTACTGCATGTTGGCGGATACGACGATCTTCTCTATCTGTGGTACATCTGGTAGGACCATTATCTACTCTAAGTGACTACGACCTGTACATATTGCTAACGAGAAGCTGCAGAGACCACATGGAAGCAGCCAAGGCGCAGTGTTTGGAAGACTCGAAATAAACAGTACGCTCTTCATGAGGTAAACTAGGCCATCATGAGCACATATTATAAGGCAGGGGACGTCAAACTGTCACCCCCCTCCCCCCCTTCGGAGCCAGCGATCCGTGTGTCTGCAAGCGAGGCCTTGGTGGAGCCCTCGTACGTCAGTTATGCTGCATTACAGAATCCCAGTGATGAGTGAAAAGCCTTATTGAACGTAAGAAGGGGCTTAGAACAAGGAGTCACGGTATTGTTATTATATAACTTGTATTGCTTTTTTGCTTTGGATGTAAAGATAACGTAACTTGTATGTTTTATAAAGAGACGATGGTTAAAGTGTATTAGTTATTGAACGACTAGTATTTGTCTGAGCTTGGCCCTCGTCATTAAAGTAATTCATTAGAGCGTTTATTCTTGTACTCCCTTAGGTTTCAGGTGAACTAAGGGAGGTAACAGTATCCACGCCTGCATGCATCGTGTCACAGTGGTGACTGCAAGGCCAAGATGAACGGCTACACGACCAGCTGCCCATCCGGCTTCGTGCAGTCCAACTATGCGGCCCTGTTCAGATGTGTCTGGGCCATGGAGTTAGGCGTATACAGGAGATGACATGTTGTGACGTAGGTGAAGCCTCTGGAGATAGGTGGTTTTACTATGGACTCTAGTCGCCATCTTGACAGTAACCCAAAACATCGTGTTTACATTAGAATGACTTTGAGAGAAAGGTTACATTCGAAGCATTTCGTGTTGAACAAAGAAGCTGATGAATAAATAAATATATATCACAATTCACGTGTGAAGTTTTACTAGTATATTATTGGCTTGTGTTAGATGTGTAATCAAATAATTTCCTCATAAAACTACCGATCGTGAGAGTGTGTACCGCGGACTAGTAATGGGTTATGTGCGACAATAATCACGTGTTTCATATATAGTTCTCATATATCAGGATTTGTGTAAAACTATTTTTTGAATAAATGATTAAATAAAGTATAACAAGTGTGCTACCGTTGTTGTGTAATGTATTGCAGGTTGCATATCAGTAATGAGTGCAACAAAACGGCGACCAGCAGCTTAGCTAAATTTTTGGAAGGCAAATTTCACATGTTCCTGAGCTACAGATAAATAATTATTTGCTGCCATTTATATTTAAATTCCTAACACTGACAATGACTCGAGAGGTTTGTTTCCAATATGACTTCGTCTCCTTTATACATATTTAATGTCAATATAGTAAATGATTTCTGGTAAATAAATTCAAATCCCGTTTTAGTTATTCCCACTCTTTACATTACATTAGTTCTCTGTTATGATAAAGTTTTATACTTATTTATCCCTTATTGAAGGGTGCAATTTTGTTTCTTGCACCTACAATGTTGGACAGGATTAAGTTGCACTTGGTACATAATTAAAATACAGAAATTAACATTTGTAATGAATTGTCTGCACTGGACAATCAATTTTAGAAATTTTTCAGAAGAAAAAAAATGGGTAGGTACAGGAGACATTTATGGATTATTTTATTCTCTATATATACAAAAATGGTGTTACATATTTCTCCAAAAGTGCAATTTAGTACCAAAGGCTTAAGCCCCGGCTAGAATCACCATAAGAATTAACAATAAAAAATTGAATCCACACATGTATATGGCACCAGCTACAACACAACATAATGGCGTAAGATGGCGGCCTACTCGCGGTAGCGACGTTAAGAGGATTACATATTTTCATTTATTTTACGCCGAGTTCTACGCCTGCCAATCACGAGACAACATTTCCAACCACGAGTGTCAGTGCAATGCAAGCTTATAACAAGAACATAGTTATTAAATAAATTTTGCAGTGCAGTTCAGATTTCCGGTTATTTAAATAGTCAACGCAATTATTAACATGTATACCACACTTTAAATATCCCGAAACACGATACCAGCGAAATTTTTTCATCACAAGTAGGTTAACAAAAATAAATATTAGGTTAGCCAACATATTGTTTGAAAATATCTGCGATACATGTAGTCTGTCTTTTTTTTGTGCTCGTTTCTCATTAGTTGCGTAACAATTTTCTTACTGCGGTTGTAACCAGTTTATTTTCATACTTCCATGGTAACGCCACTGTTATTTTGTTATGGTAACACCACTGTTATTTTGTTATGGGAACGCTACGGTGATTGTAGCGTAGGATTTTAGTCAGTCAGTAGCCACAATTTTAATTCAGCCCAACATGTTAAAAAATTCCACATTGGGAGAGAAAACTACAATAGGAAATTATTTCTATAAATACACCTTAGGGATAATAAAGGAACCACCCTATGGTTAGGTTAAAATGTATGAAAATTTATTCGCTAGCATTTTAGCTTACTTTGGGTAGTTTAATGAGATTAGGATACATTGTTGAACTACAATGGGTTAAATACACATGCACCGCAATGTTATCGATAACAAGCGCACATGTACTAACCACTGCCAAAGTGGTCCACATACATACTTGTGACAAAATTTCTTTGTTATTACCTACCAACTTGTGCAATTATTATTTTTAGTGTGAAATTCTCCTTGAATACATTAAAAACTATTCAATTTCAATGTCTCAGAACCATGCTGCAGAAACTTGACAAACAAACACTCCTCTAAGGGAAAGCATTATCGCTGAATAAATGACGTTCCTCTCCTCCCTTCCCAAGGGGAGGGGGGAGGAGGGGTTGCGGTAGGCATAGTGATAGGACGCTTGTCTTCCACCAATGTGATCCATGTTGGTTTCCCTGTGAGGTTACTCACAGATTTTCACACATAGTAATTGTGCTGATTGATGCTGCTGGCTGGCATGTTTTCTCATTTTCCCCCACCCTTGCATTTCAGTGCTGCTCCATGTCTGCCATATTTCACCCTAATTGGCTCTCAATACCTTGGTTGTTACAAACCACCAAACCTCTCTCAACTCCTCCCGTCTTAAGATGACGGAGACCATGGTGGTGGTGTTTCACGAAGCACACTTTTTTTTTGCATCCCATATACATCCAATACACTTTGGAAAGGACTTGTCAATTTTTTTTTCTTTACTTTTGTTATGCAATATGGATATTTGCACACAATTACATTAACATAAAATATATAACAGATAAATAATATAATATACACACTTATTAATTCTAGTAGCTCTACAAACATGTTAAGACTACATTTGGGTGTTGTACAAGATGTTACAATTCATGTACAGATAGATATTAAAGTATAAATATGTAAAATCTACATTAGATTGAAACACAAGGTATTACATGAAGTCTCCTTATATCAGTCTTGTTCTGCATTATAGGAATGTATTTTTATGTAAGTATTCTTCTACGGAATAGAAGGTCTTTTTTAAAAAGTATAATTTAACCGCTCTTTTTAATTTCTGTAAACTATTAATTTACTTCAAATGACTGGGAAGGTTATTTATTAGTTCTGCCCCAGCATAGTACGGATTTGATGTAATTTTTGAGGTTCTGTAGGAGAATAGGTGAAGATGATTAGCTTGTCTGATGTAGTAATGGCGTATATCACTATTTCTAACTTTTTAATGTTTTCCATATAAAAAAAATACTACAACGCTAACATATACATGAATGGAAGAGTGAGAATTTTGTTATTTATAAATAGCGGCCTAGAGTGGCTTCTTTTTCCTTATTACTTATTAATCTCACTATTTTCTTCTGTAATCTAAAAGCCTTTTTTCCATTTTGTCGATTTACCCCAAAAATATTATTCCATAACTTATTATGGACTGGATATTTGAGAAATAGTATACAAGTATTGTGTTATTATTACAAATCTTTTTAAAGGTTTGTACCGCAAAACACGTTGAACTTAATTTTTTACAGACACTATCAACATGTTCATTCCATGTTAAATTACTGTCTACAATGAGCCCTAGAAATTTAGTATTATTTACTGTATGTAAGCCGTTCTCTTCTATTCTTGTGCATCTTTCATCCTGCATTGAATGTTTATTTCTTTACATGAAATTCATGAGCAAATATTTGTTTACATTTAATAGGTATTAATTTATTATACTGGAACCATCTGGACATCTCAGTCACTTTTTTTTTTTATATTTTCTTTAAGAACAGCGTTATTTGAACTAGTTGCCAAAATTTTTGTGTCATCCGCAAACATTTAGCTGAGCCGTTGGTTATTTGTTCTGCAAAATCATTAATAAATATTAAGAATAAAATTGGTCCCATTATTGATTCCTGTGACACTCCTACTCGAGTAGTTCTGGTATTGGACATAACATCTGCAATGTGATTTTTGTCATAATATCTTATGGAGATGATCTGTTTTCTGTCTTCAAGAAATGATTTGCTCTTACTCTTACGTTGTTCAAGATTTTGTAATAAAATATTGTGGTCGACATAATCAAAAGCTTTTGAAAGATCTGTGAATGTACCTGTTGAGAATTGTCTTTTAAAAAGAAGTTAATATGTTTTCAGTTAAACTGTAAATAGCTTGTTCTGTAGATCTGCCCTCTACAACGCCATACTGATGCAATGAAATAACACTGTTACTTATTAAGAATTGTGTCAGTTTATTTGCTATCAATTTCTCTAATTTTTTAAAAGGACGTAAGAAGAGCAATAGACCTATAGTTATCCATCAATGCCTTGTCGCTTTTTTATGTATTGGTACTACTTCTGCATATTTGAGTCTGTCAGGAAAAATTCCCTGGGCAAGACATTCGTAGAAAATGTAAGTCAAAGGTAGTTTTATTAAATAAGGACACTTTTATTTAGCAGAGTCATAGGTACCGCATCTATTCCACAGAAACTTTAACTTTTGAAATTTTTAATTACATTTATGATGTTTTCTGCAGAGATAGGTGTGAAAAACAGCTTGTTAACATTCCAAGTGTTAGTTCTTTGGGGTATGTGTGCAGGACTAATATTTGTAGCTCTGTGTTGATTTTGCAATTTTAGTGGGATGTTTGTGAAATAGTCATTAAAATTATTAGATATTTTCGTGCTTTTTTCAATTTTGATTCCATCAACTTTCAAGGAAAGGTTAACATGTCCTTACCTAGGTTTCAATTCATTATTAATAATGTTCCACATTGCTTTTGTTTAATTTGAGGAGGCGAATTTTTTCCCCATTGTATTTCTGCTTTGCTACTCCAAGTAACTTGTTCTATAATTTTTCCTGTTACTTACAGTATAATCTTTGTTTTTCCCCTGGGTTCTTAGCATTTGACGCATTGTTTTTAACCTCTGTCCTGAGACTGTCAGACCTAACCTAAACTTTACTAATCCATTTTATTTTCGAGCTACTGCTACATTTTACAGATTTGAGTGGAAAGGCATGATTAAAATGACAAAGAAATATATTAATAAATCTGTTCCAGGCAATGTTTGGTTCAGTTAATGTATGAATGATATTTGTTCTAGAGAGGTTGTTAGTGGTTGTTTCGGAAATGTTGTTCGTGGTTGCTGTAGAAAATTTTGTTTTTGGTTGTTTTGCAGTGTCCGTGGTTGTTCTGTAAACATAATCCCATTTTTCATTTACAAGTAGGCTTTTAAAAAATTTAACATTTTCATCTAAATATCCATGATTCATCATCAATATTAGAATAAGCTTATGTCCAATTAGTTGCCCTCAAAATTGGAATTTGAAATATCATTAAGAAGGGTGAAATAGAGTTTAAAGAAAATCACACGATGTTTTTCTATTATGCAGATGGTGTAGTTATAGGAAAAGATTGACTTTATCTAAGTTTTCTTAATTTTGACTACCTTTGGAAAATGATAAAATGTATGAACATGTCATTTACTGTAATGATTACAGCCTACCGTTAAATACACAACCATCTAAATGCACAAGTAAACTTTATTTATATAACTTATATTTAGTAGCTAATAAAAATATGAGAACTGATTTGGTTGTAGGCCTATATTCTTGTATTGATAAACAGCTGATTTCTTGTTTGTCATTGAAACTCTGCTGACTTGGGGAGAATAAAATTGTAAGAGTGGAGTTTTTATAAGGTGTAGCATTGTATTGGTTTACGAGATGATTTGCTATTACCAACAAATTAATTCCATAAACTCCTACACTGAAATAGATAACCGGCATTTAGAAAAATACGTATCTACAGTTTTACGAAAGTGCCTGTACCTCTTAATGAGTCCGTAACTTACAGGTTAGACCTTAAAATTCACGACACGTTAGTAATCGTAACCGCAATTGCAAAAATTAAATACACTGCAATTGTTAATTTACAAACTTACGCAGATAAAAATATCCCTATACACACAATAATTGTGTGATATCTTTCACGAATGTGTCCACGGTATATACGAATACGCTAAACATTGCAATCGCATGGCCCGGCTCGTAAGCATTTTCATACATCAATATTACTTTTCGTTGGTCGCCGAATAAATAAAAAATATATTATAGTTTTAAGACGTGTTTACATGCCAAATTCACTTTTCACAAACGCAAGAATAACACAAATTTAGAGAATATTCAGAACAGCTAGTGAGTTCAGCAAGTCTGTTCCATTTCAATGTAAACAAAAGTTGTCTCTCTCCCGCATGGCTGCTTCACTTGTAACACACTCGCAGACGACTTCAATAGCGTATTTTATTCGATTTTAGTACGGTTAAAGTTTTAACATAACTTTTAAAAGCTCCTATAGTCAGAAAATTATTTTCTACAATATTTCCAAGACATATACAGGGAATGGGAAGCAAATCAACAAAAACACCGTATGCAACACTTCCATTTAAATGTAAATAATTTATAACTTTACATATTTAACGGCGAGATTTATATCAAGTTATCTGATACAAACACACTCACGCTTTATGTAAATGATCGTTTAGGTCAAAAACGGTTGTATATTAATTTATGTCGATTTTAATACTCATAAAAATACACGTGAAAGATAGGCCGATACAATGTTTTTGGTCTACTGCTGGTCACGTGACCTTTTTTTACCGGAAAACAACCGCCTAACTCCACGCTATAAACTGGCTTCACCTGTTAACACTGCACGGTTTAGGATGTAGCCACTCCCTGGTCTTGGCGGTGATGATATTCGCGAGCACGACACCGCGCCGTAGTAGCAGTGATCACCCTCTTAACGAGCATACTTCTGCCTTTCCGTCCTGTTCTATAATCATTTTAAGCACTGGGTAGCGGTGACGTTTCTGTGACCTCACTTTAACTATTTGCATCGCGCAGTTGGTTATATATATATATATATATATATATATATATATATATATATATATATATATATATATATATATATATATATATATATATGTTCGTTGAAAAAACACGTGTTTAAAAATTGAAGAGGAATTATGGATTAATTTTTATGTATACTGCTGAACATGCCCACAAGAGGCCATCAATTTGCAATAAAATCAAGACCATATATATATATATATACATAAAAATTAATCCATAATTCCTCTTCAATTTTTAAACACGTGTTTTTTCAACGAACTTTGATTGTATATGTACTTACATCCAAATTCTTATCAACTGGAATTTTATTATTAGAAAAGCGCCACTCCTTTACAAGAAATCCAATTACAGAGTTTACTAGACAGAAAACCTTGCTTTTCACGACAACAATTTGAGAGATAAATAATTACGTGATTTTCGTTACGTAATCTAATAATCAACTACATCAGCTCAACTTATTTTAAATAACTGGTGTATTACTTCTCTAATTAAATTTTAAGATTTACACTGTTACAGAATAAGTATTATGCAAAATATTCATACCCCTTGAAAGACAAAAAAACTACACTGATGAGCGAGAACTATACTTTTCTCGTTTTACAGAAAAATTAAAGCAGGCAGAACTCGTTTTAGAATTAATTTAAATTTCTTAAATCGTTCAATGGAATTAGCAGTCAGTTTGACTACTATTTTGTGGCGACTACATACCAAAGTAGTGGTTAGTTTCCCGTACTTGTTAATTCGTAATAGACCTACAATATGTTTTTTGTCATTTTAAAACTAATTTAACCGAAGCATAAGCATTTCTTTGGTTACATGCAAAATATTCATGATACTGGAATAAATTAATAAAAGGGGTTTTGTCTGCGGAATAATACTGAGGCACTCACATCGGCCTCTCTGAGATGTCAAGGTCAAGCGATTTAAAGTGTGATAAGTAACTCAAGGGATAAATATTTCCTTGTATTCCTCAATACTGTTGTTTTTAATGATTTGCGATCATATTCGCGTCTATACAATCTTTTACAATGGCTCTAGAAGCAGTGCAGTCTCACATAGCGACCCTGAATTTACTGCCATGCACACTGGTTCGACACGTATGAAATTTAGTACACGGAGGTAGGTGCAATAAAGCTGGATCGTCGCCCTTACAACGGGGACGAGTTCACTTGAACCAAGAGTCACCAACATTTGTGACCTGCTGAGACTTTGTATTAAAATACCGGAAGATTACACAAACTAATTGTTAATTGCATGACCAAACTGCAAACGTTTTCTACATGTGATAAAGGCTACGCTCGAAAAAATTTTCCGCAAATTTAACCCGTACTGAGTAAGCATGAATACTAAATCATTTACCCCACGCACCTATTGCAGCTTTCCTATATTTGTTCAGGAAATAATCAAATGTGAAGTGAAAACTCCAGCTGTGTATAGAAGCACTTCTATATTTGTAGCCGGGCCGCGGTGGCTGAGTGGTTAGACTGCTCGCCTCCCACACCCTTGCATTCCGACGCTGCTGCATTCTCCCCTCATGTAATCCTAACCGCCTCTCAAGACCTCGTTGTTGAGAGCCGCCCAGATCATATCTCTCAACTCAATTATAATTGTAGCCGCATGTGTGGTAAATTTTCTATACTTATATATAGAAAAACAACTTCCATTAGAGTTTAAGAAATTTACAGTGTGTGATTCGGTGATCTCATTCCTACGACACTTAGAAGGCATTTCACAAATTCCCCTTTCATTTGGGGGGGGGGGGGAGTTGGAGTGTTTGTTGATTGGCAAACACTTATTTACTGTATACTGATTACATATTGGCCGTTCATGGTAAAGTGAGCACTTTTTGAAGCTGTTTCGTCAGACATAATAACCAATAAATACATTAATTGTGGCCTCTGACTTTTGGTTTTGGGTATGGTGAATGTATGCCCTTCGTTTATTACTCACATGGGAGGGTTTACATTAACAATTGGTTGAAGGTTATAAATTGGTTGAAAGAAACAAAGTAACTAGAGCTACAAAAGAGCTCACTTTACCATGAACGGCCTATAATTCCCTATACCGTGCCGCGTGAGTTGTTCGAAGTGGCGGCCGTTGACTTCGTTACACAACGATCGACTCCTGATGATGTTCCGCCGGATTCTTTGGCAGACTCGTGGTAACTCCTCCGAGGTGTGCCGCGTGGAGTGGCGGTAACTCGAGCACTAACGTAGCTATAGGCTCTTTAAGGTAAAGTGAGCACTTTTCGAAGGTCCCCTCATATTTGGAATAATAGTCAATAGTATTTTACTGTAGTGTTTGAGTCCGATGTAATATACACGCTAATTTCATACCTTACATGGCAATAATTAATTTAAAAAGTTGCGGAAGGATAAAACATGGCTGACAGGAAAAACAAATAAGGGCCTACAAAGTGCTCACTTTACCGTGAACTAAGAGGGAAGGAAGAACGAGAAGCGGATATCTTACTGCCGTTATTCTTCTAACCGTATGTACATAACGTGCACAAAGAAAAATATCAAGCACAAATCCGGGAATCAGTTACACTGTGCCAAGAATTTATGGTCACTGCAACATCCGACACTCGCAGCCGTGCGCGTTATCTAAGCAATGATAGGAAAGGGGTGAAGTAAGAGGAAAGGGGGAGAGTAGGCGTGACTTTGTGTAGTTAACATTCCGGGATGCATGCTTTTCTTGGTAGAGCAGTAGATTCCAAGAATCGTCAGTGACGTCCCCCTCCCACCAATAACCTTTCTCAAGTTCGCAGATATCTGGAGCGCAAATTAACCCGTCCCACTGCATCCGCCATCTTGCACAAAACTCGTTACTTAATGCGTTTTTAACCCGAAACGAAACTACGCTTAAGAGTGTTTCCAAGAAGCATGCGCGTTGAATATTCTAATACTATAATACATTAAATGAAGCAATTATATACTTAAATCAATAAGTTTTGCTATTAAATTTACAAGATGCTATATGAGCTATTTTCTGCAGCAGTCATACTGTGAATCGTCTTAGCCAACCTATGGGGTTGACTTTTTGTCACCGGCAACGTTTATCTATGCTGCCACTTTGACATGAAGGTACAGCGCTGTTTGCCCGTGTACCTGATGCACACCGTTTAGAGTAACCAGATGAGGCGATTTATCTCCAATTGTACTACTTCGGGCTTCTATATGGCGACGTCGAAATTAAAAAAAAATCGCCGAATAGGCATTGTCGCAGATTGCGCTACTCGTGGACTATTTAGGCGCTTTACGATAAAAGTTTTTTTTTTTTTCCCTCGCCGTCAGCATGTGATGTTTTATGTACTCGTTTCCATTTCGATAACCGAAGTTTAATGGAAGATAAAACACTTTACTCGTATATCGATTGGTAAGTTATCGAGCAGTATCAGTGGCCACGTCACTTAATGGAATCATATCTTATGGAAAACCTCAGTTCCATTTTTCCTTTTCTCAGTGCTACTAAACACTACTCTGTAGTAAATTATTTTGTCGGCTAAATATAAACTTGATATTTTTAAAAATGTTGTCAAATGACATTTGTAGCATAAACAGGTAGGCCCTATGTAGGGATGTAGGCCCTAATTAGTGATTTACTTAATATATTTGTTTCAGGAATATAACTAATCCATGGACAGAATTCATTGACGACGTTGGATGATTTAATAAAATTCCTTATTATATTATGGATATAATATTTTGTGGAAAAATTAATTATTATGAGAGAATGGTTTTAATAACTTTCTTTATGGGCAATGGATTTGGGCCTTAGTTGTTGCATTCTATTTTGTTATTTTGCAACAAAGTTTCTAGAAATAATAATTTTAAATGGTTTGAAATTAATAGACTATATCAATACTTGTTTGTAATTGGCCATGTAGGGTTTTTAAGAAGAAAATAACTAACTTGCTGTTATATTAGTGAAAGAAATTTTTAACTTTAAATAGAAATGTTCCAGAAATCCGTTTCGGCAAAAGAAGGAAATATCTGCTGCTAGTGTGTGCTAAAAAAATGTGATTACACAATACTTTAACACGGATCGGTAAGAAATAATCAATATTATTAGTATTTATTCTTTTAAATTTTAAATATCTTATAACTTGTATTTGGTGGAAATCATACAATATCATCCAGTAAAGTTATTCTAAGCTGATAACAGGAAAAAATCATATAAAATAAAAATATACTAAAATATACTGTGTAATGTTAACTTAAAAAAAAACAATCATTCTGCTTGATTTAACAAATAACATTAATTATATTAGAGGCTGTTCACGATAAAGTGAACACTTGAAATCAACCTTAGAAAAAAGTCACTGGTTGTACCTTGTGACAGTTGTTGCCAACACATACAAGAGGAGGTCTTTGTCTCAACTGCTTCCTGAATGTAGGTGTTTTAAGTTGGAAAACAGCTGAGAGCCCCCCAGTTATGCCAAGAAAGGGATTTGGGTTGGTTCCAGTAAATAGGTTTGAAAATTATTCGTTCTCTTGGTTTTTATAACAAAATATAACCATTTACATAGTTTTTCCCCGAAATTGTACAATCAATAAACGTTATATAAAATATATAGTTTTCCCACTGAACACATTTAGTATACCAAAGGTATCAAAATAATTATGTTTAAAACTTCCCCCAAAATCTACTTTTTTGCAAGATTACATCTATTTCCAGCTATATGCAGATTAAATATAATTATTTTGCTTTAAACAATACTTAACTAAAATGGCAGCAAGGCCCCCCCCCCCCCTAAAATGTTGATGGAACAGCAGTCCTGCCCAAGTGAAAACCCTGTGCTATCTCCCCGAATCTGGTCGAGACACCTGTATTGATACTTTATTTGAAATCATCTAGAACATTACAAAATTATCTTCACTAGGTCGATACTTAAGTTCTGGAAGAGCCCCTTGGGGGTGTGTGACTGGCGTGGGCGGCACGGCCACGCGGCGCCCATACTTGCAGACCAGCAGGCCCGTCCAGCGGACGTGAGGCGTGGAGCTCCTCAAACACACCCCCGTCGCAGCGAAGGTAAGCCGTCCCAAACGGCCAATATTTTCTCAACTTTATATGGCACCATCGATTTGATTTTCGTTAGATGTGCAGAGATATTTGTACACGTTTTAACTATGTACTCATTTAACTTTTGAGTCGAGTATACTTGCTTACAAAAAGTTAATACTCTCTCTTAAATTTTCCTTCGAACACACTGGTAAACTTAAATATCTTTATAAAAATACAATAATCTTAAAGTCTTAGGATGCTTAAGAAAACAGTTTTACATCCTTTAATGAAGACTGTAGATTTCACAAAAGGGAAGGGCGGGGGACTGCCCTTTTAATTTGTGGGTACGTGATATCTAGGGTCACCTGTTTTTCCCGAAAAGATTTACGCGAAAGCTAGACTTCAATATCCCATGTGCACACCCCAACCTTTTCGCATTTGTTCGGAGAATGTGGATCTTCGATCAATACTGTCATAGGCGAAAGGAACCTCACTATCTGAAACGGCCCTCGCCATTTCACGCCAACTTAGCACTAAAATAATCAATTTTTCAACTGAGATGGTGAGTCTCGACAAAAATTAAATCACCAGGTTTCAAATTTACATCTTTGTAAGCTAAGATACATTTTTGTTCCATTTTCTGGTGATACGCAATTAAATTACGTGTCACATCCGCCCATATTTCTTCCAGTTTTTTATTATTCACGTTTTCCAAACAAATGCCGTGGATTGACCACTGATTTATTGAAGGGTGCATCAATCGCCGCCCCAAAATGACCAGCTGGTGCATACTGGTGGGCACTATGAATCAAATTATTGAAACATAAAAACAAGAGGTATAATACATCATCCCAATGACGTTGCGTATCTGATAGAAAACTGCGTAAGGCAATCTTAATGTTATGGTTAACACGTTCTACTAAATTTGCCTGTGGATGGTACCGGGCAGTTTGAATCATTTTTACTCCCCATATAAAATTAAAATATCTGAATTCTTGCGACAAAAAATACGTAGCGTTATCTGTTACTACATATACGGGTGCACTAAAAAGAAAAAAACCACTATGCAAACGTTGCATTACAACTTTGCAGATCTCAACTGCCTTTATGGTGCGTAACATGAAAAATAGACAGAATTGGTTGAAACTATCTATATTACTAGGACATAGACATAACCCGATGTACTCCGGGGCAACGGACCCACGACGTCTAAATACACACGTTCCCAAGGATACGTGGCTACCGTGCCCGCACACTGGCCTTCTTGTTTTTTATTTTTCGGTTTAGCATGTTGGCACGTGTCACAACCCTGTACCCAGTTTTCGAGGTCAGTGCGGACTCCCGGCCATGTAAAAATTTCTAACATGCGACAGATGGTTTTATCACGCCCTACGTGTCCTCCGTAATACGATTCGTGGTAATATTTAAACACTATCGTCCTCAAATTTTTAGGCACAAAAACTCTGAATTTTCCTCGTCTCGTCCATTCACCTAGAAAACCTTTATGGATAACATACGGCGAAGTTCCATTCTTAATTTCAAACAAAATCTGCTTACATTCCTGATCAGCATTTTGGTATTCTTTAATGTCAGTAAACACGCTGGGAATTTTTTGTAACGTATTCAATTCTGAAACGTCTGTGTTTCCTACTGCTGGCCTTAACAGCTGACTATCGACGCTCGCTACACTCTCTACAAGTGACCCACTCTTCACCTGCTCATCGCCTTGCTCAAACTCTTCAGCTCAATACATGCGCGACAACGCGTCTGCTACCGAATTATCGACCCCGCGAATGTTTTGTACATTGAATTTGAAACGGGCCAATCTTACCGGCCAACGTGCCAAACTGCCTGCAGGCTTTTGGGATTTTAATAACCAGCTGAGCGCTTGGTTATCCGTGTACAACGTGAACGGTGTGATCCAAATAATCTGCAAAGTTTTCCATAGTCATAATACAACTTAAGTATTCTTTGTCACAAATAGTAAATTTACGTTCATGCAAAACGGGAGGATTTGCTAACATATATTTCAATTTTCGAAAAGCTTTTTCCTGGTCTTCGTTCCACCTAAAGGGCACGTTTTTTCTTGTCAATTTATTTAACGGCTCTGCAAGATCGGAAAAATTCGGAATAAGCTTACTATAAAATGCTACCATACCTAATAATCTTTTCACTCCTCGTACATTCTTATGCTGCGGGATATTTACGACTGATTTCACCTTTTCCGGAGCGGTTCGCAAACGTTGTTGTGCCCAACTTATCTTTTGCGGATTTACCGTCAGTCCAGCTTTACGCAACGCGTCTAATACTAGCCGCAAGTGTTGAAGCTGTTCCTCTAACGTATTACTATAACTGCAAACGTCATCCATGTACTTGAATACAAACTCATATAGATATTTTCCTAATACGTGAGTTAACACTCTAGACATACACTGGGGTCCGGAATTTACTCCCATCGGTAAACGCGTCCACTAGTACAAACCCCACTGTGTACAAAACGCTAACGGTGCCCTACTATTGGGACGTAGCTCACACTGTAAGAATGCCGAATTTAAATCCGATATAGTGAAATACTTTGCCTTGTGCAAATATTGAAGTACCGTTTCCATGACGGGTACCGGATAGGAATCCACGTACCATTTTTTATTTATTTTTCTATAATCACAGATAATTCTAAACTGTCCCGGAGTTTTCTTAGGAATTAAAAAAGACGGGATTTGCGTACAGACTTTTGGAACTTTTCACGATTCCCTGCTCTTGCAATTCTGTGATCAAATTTTTCAATATTTTAATATTGGATGCTGACACACGATACGGCACGCACTCTACGGGCTCATTATCTTTCAGTTTTAATTCTACTGGAATCTCTTTACAATGCCCTAACTTCTACGCAAGCACATCTTCATATTCCATTTTAAGCTGTTCTGAAGCTTTCGCTACCTCTTCAAAATGCTGAAGCAACTGATTTTTACGGAAATTAGAAGGTTTTACTTGCAAATTTACTACCATGTCGGGGAAAAAAACTAAACCTTAATTCTTTCTTTGCTACGTCAACGCATGCGCGCGTACTACCCAAGAAATCGATGCCTAAAATCACGTCATGGGACAGATGTTCAAAAACACGGAACGCTACTTTCCATGAAAAATTTTATATTTTCACTTTCATCACCGCTATTATGTTTGACGTTATCAAACTTCCGTCGGCTAAGGAAAATACCACCGACTCTTCCCGTTTTAACTGTGCAGTTCCAAGCGGCGCGTCCCGCGTGACTTTATTCAAGGTCTCTTGCCTTATGAGTGTCGCTGAAGTACCCGAGTCAACCAAGCCTGACATCGTTAAATTTGCAATCACAAGCTGCGTGTACAGTAGACCATTTTTTTTGCATAGATTTGCGTTTGTGACGGCGTCTATTCCTGCAGGTTTTCCCTTTAACGGACAATTAAATTTTAAATGCCCAGGATTACCACATCTGAAACAAGTAATATCTTTTACTGTTTTACGACCTTCAGACTTAGCAACACTTTCTGAATTTACTTTTACGTCTGACCGGCCCCCGTTTTCAAGCGGCTTTTCTTTCCCGTCGTTATCCGATTTCTTATAGAACCATTTTTCCTTCGGATGATTGTTCTTAAAGAAATTTTACATTTTTGTTTTAACTTTTCCTGCACGGAATTCCCTTCGCCTTTTTGTGCTTTATGAAAGCATTTAGCCGTCGGATGATTGGCACGAGAACAGATTTGGCATGGCCGTTTAGGGGTTACTACTTGAGGCTCTCTTTGCTTACAATCACCAATCGTTAATTCCACTTGAATTACTAAAGCTAATACTTCATTTAACGTTCTCGGCTTTGAAGCAAATGAAAAATGTAAAATATTTACTATTTTCCGGCCACAGATTAAAAAACAGTATTTCCACCAAATCCATTTCCGCACACGGCAAACCTAACACTTCTACCCATCTAATAGTCTCGCTGACAAACTGCTCCATTGGCTCATCGGGACTTTAAAATCTTTCCAATATTTTCATACTTTGGTGCGTGATAGTTACTGATGAACCGGTCTGTCTCAACATTGCCTGACTAAACTCACTAAATGGCATGTTCATTGATCGCCTGCCCCACTACATTTTGCAAAAGGCTCTGGCACTTTGAACATTATAGCGGGATACAAAAGCACAATTTCACAAATATGTAAAGAAGCTAACTACTTCGGACTCACCCGCTTGTTGAGTAGCTGCGTCGCCTTTCCTCACCAGCTGTCGCATTTGCTGGCTCAGCGTCTCAATGCTGTCGTCCGGCTTGAACGACACCCCTGCATCCGTCTGATTTTTTTTTTTTTTTAAGAGTTTCCTTAGACATTCGCTGGATCCACGATGCACGGATGCCTGTGGAAGTCATTTTGTGGATGAGTTAATGCACCACTACTAATACAAGTCACTCTCACGACCACTGGAACAAACCCAAGGGAGTTTGTACTATTTCGTAACTTTACAAAATTAATAAATTTACGTTCCCTTTTAACTTCTCTGTATTGAGGATATAGAGTGGCGCTGATTTCTCTATCCTGTACGTGACAGTGTATGCCAACACATACAGGACGAGGTCTTTGTCTCAACTGCTTCCTGAATGTAGGTGTTTTAAGTTGGAAAACAGCTGAGAGCCCCCCAGTTATGTCAAGAAAGGGATTTGGGTTGGTTCCAGTAAACAGGTTTGAAAATTATTCGTTGTCTTGGTTTTTATAACAAAATATAATCATTTACATAGTTTTTCCCCGAAATTGTACAATCAATAAACGTTATATAAAATATATAGTTTTCCCACTAAACACATTTAGTATAACAAAGGTATAAAAATAATTATGTTTGTAACTTCCCCCAAAATCTACATTTTTACAAGATTACATCTCTTTCCAGCTATATGCAGGTTAAATATAATTATTTTGCTTTAAACCATACTTACCTAAAATGGCAGCAAGGCCTCCCCCCCTCCCCCTTAAAATGTTGATGGAACAGCAGTTCCTGCCCAAGTGAAAACCCTGTGCTATCTCCCCGAATCTGGTCGAGACACCTGCATTGATATTTTATTTGAAATCATCTAGAACATTACAAAATGATCTTCACTCCGTCGATATCCAGAAGTCCTGGAAGGGCATCATGGTGGTACGTGACTGGCTCGCAGGCGTCACGTGGTCAAGGTGACGTACGAGGGAAGGGAAGGCAGTCATAATTTCGTGGGCGGAACGACCCCGCGTTGCCCATACTTGCAGACCAACAGGTTCGCCCACCGGACGTGAGGCGTGGAGCTCTTCAAACACACCCCCGTCGCAGCGAAAGTAAGCCGTCCCAGACGGCCAACATATTCTCAACTTCATATGGCAACGTCGGTTTGACTTTCTTTCGATGTGCAGGGAGAGCCGTCACAACCGGCATAATATTTTAGCGGGCGCACTTAGTGACATGTGCCTAGTAAAGTTGGTAACGATGGAGGGAAAGTAGTTTCATTTCTTAACGTCGAATAAAAAGTGTTACGTAACCATTTGTGACGTCTTAAATTATTTCTTTCGCTTTTTTTTTTTTTTTTTTTTTTAAGTGCACCGGAGTGTAAAATTTAGAGATTTGTTACATATTTAGTTTTATAATAATCTCACAGTTTCACTTGACCGACACATAAATAAAGCGATGAGGCCCATGACAATGTTAATTTTACATAAGGCGGAATATTACACAACGTGCATATAAATAGATCTTAGGCAGGGATTCTAAAAGTTCTCATTGTACCGCGCACAGCCTGTAATACTAAAGTGACTAAATATTCACAAATATATAATTTTCATATTAAGAATCCCGCCTACCTAAAGCTTCAGCTGCATTGCAGTGTGTTTCAAATACACGTTTTCCCCCACGAAACTGTTAAACGGGTGTCCCGTGTACTGATCTACGAAATGAACATACACTTCAGTGGAGGCTCGTTGAGTTCTTTCAAGACATCACGCGCGTTAGAAACACCATTTCAGACCACTCCAAAATGGCCAATAACTGCTTTTTCCGAAGCACTGTACCTCAAGATTTACGCGTCAGATACATACAAAATTGGTTAAGGGCAGGTTGCACTATGCGTGGGCGTAAAGGGAATCACAGGCTAAATTCGGACAAATATCTCTCAGACATTTCTTGTGATAGTACTTTCAACTAAGGCTTTTTTTGCTTAAGATTGGACGCATCTACATTTGGAAACTATTCAAATATTAATTTTTAAATTTTAGTTGCACATTTTAATTATTCATAAAATTTCGCCATTTTATAAATAATGAAAACGTACATTTGAAATAAAAAAATTAAAATTTGGAAGGTTTACAAATCCAGATGAGTTCAGTCTCTAACAAAAAATAGTTGAAAATACTACCAGAAAAAACCACTGAGAGGTCTTAGTCCGAATTTACCCTGTGATTCCCTATACGCCCATGCATGGTGAAGCCTGGCCTTAATGGCCCTGCACTGAACCTTGCCACAGACGTCACACCAATAAAATGATACACTGTAAAAAAAAAACTTTGTAATTTTTACTGAGAAATCGTTTGTAATTTTTCAAATGCTTGTAGAATTACTCGTTTGTAAAACGACAAACGCCGTGTTTGAAATAGATCTTAAAAAATGTTTGTACTATACTGACCCCATTCCACGAACTTAAGACAAATGGCGGACACTCAACAACGTATAAAACGTATAAAGCTGTTTTTGCTATAACTATGGGTGATGTAAAGTGTAGTTGCGTGCAAACACAAATGTATTGCACGTTTGAATAACGTAAAATACTTCAAACAACTCGAATAACTGTGATAAAACAACAATTTTAATAAAACGTGATTGTATTACTCAATAACTGTTAAATTTCCTAGCTATGAAGAATTATAAAACTAACTAAATGATTTTTCCTTCTTCTTCTCTTCATAGTAGGGTTACAGCCTGTTCCATCCAGAAATTAAGAGTCCTTCCATCTCTTTTTCGGTCTTCCAGGCTATCTCTTTCCATCCCCTGGTAAATTATCTCTTGCCACGCGCACAATTTTGTCCGATGCCATGCGGGATACGTGTCGATTCCAGTCCATTCTTCGTCTTTCTACCCAATCTCCTATTGCTTGCATATTTAACTGTCTTCTAATCTCTTCACTTTTGATCTTTTTCTCCTGGATTTATGTACGTAGAATTTTCTTCAAAATATTAATTTCATTTGTCTCTAAGATTAGTTTAGTTTTTGAGGTATCCGCCCTTGTCTCAGCAGCGGAAGTCGATATTGGGCGTATTACTGCTTTAGATTCTTGTCTTAGTATCCTTATTTAAGTACTTATTATTCCACATGATGTCGTTCATGAAGCCCGCTATTCTCGCTGCTTTATTGACCGGATGTGCAACTTCATTCTGCAGTGATCTCCAACTTGTTATCTTAAAACGTAAGTATTTTATTGCCATCACCTGTTCAATCATTTTTCTCTCTAGTTCTAACTTACATCTTATGGAGAATTTATTTATAGTCATTGACTTGGTTTTTGTCAAGGATATTTCCATATTGCACTTTTGACAATCAAGATAGAATCTATATAATAAACTTTGCAAATAATCCTCGGAATCCACCATCAAAACAGCATCATCAGCGTAACATACAATGTTAAGATTCTTTATCTCCCATTCTGTAGCCATCTTTAGTTCTAATGTATTTTATCCTTAATTAAGTATTAAATAAAATAATAGTGGTCTTAAGGAATCACTTTGACGGACCCCTCTTCTGATTGGTATTTTCTCCTATAGTTTTCCATTCACTTTTATTATGTTAAAATTACCATTAAAAATGTTACTAATAAGTAAAATCAATCCATTTGGTACATCATTCTTTTCTAAAATATGTAAAACATATTTTAGTTCCAGCCTATTAAAAGCCTTTTCGAGGTCGATAAAACATAAAAATGCAGGGTTCATTGTATTCAATAGCTTTTTCTATTACCTGTCTAATTATAATAATAGCATCTGTACAAGATCTGCCAAGCCAAATTCCTTGTTCTTCATCTTGGAGACAAATTATTTCAGATTACTTTTGTTGGATTAATCTTGTTGTAATTTTCAATTCAGTATAAAGTAAATTTATTAGTCTATAATTTTCTGGTTTGTGTTTTTCTTCCTCCTGAAGCACTGGAATCACGATACTAGTTTTCCAGTCATCTGGGAATTTAGATTTTTTAAATATTTGTTTTATTAATTTTGCTATTTCTAATACAAGATTTTCTCCACCATATTTTATTATTTCGTTGGTTATACCATCCTCTCCTGGAGATTTCCTTTTCTTAAGTTTCTTAGTAATAGTTAAAATTGCTTCTTCTTATTTTAGGAGCATTACTGTCAATCAAATAAACATAATCATTTTCTGTGTTATAGAGATCTGTGAGGTATAGGACCCATTTACTTTTTTCGATTTTATTTGATGTTATAAAATCTTTTACTACCATTCGATGATTCCTTATTGTTCTCCATATTTTTCGTTGCATACCATAAAAGTCTCTCTCTAAATTACACATATAGACTTCCAAATATTGTACTTTAATATTTCTAATCTTTGCATTAACATTATTTCTAATAACTTTGTAATTCTCATAGTCATCTGCGTTTGTTGTTTTCATATACTTGAAAAATGAATTTTTCTTTTCTTTGGATTAAGTTTTGACCTCATTACAAAACCATAGTTTATTTCTGAATTTCTTTTGTGATTTATTTATTTATTTATCTAGTACACAGACCTACAGAAGCAGCTTGTAGTATAGCATTCTGACCTGTTTTCCAATTATCATTGATTTCTTTATCTTCCTTCGTGCAATTTTTGACAGCTTTTCCTCTAATCTTCTTTGATATAGGTACTGTATACCTTTATCTTCCAGTAATTCCCTGTAAAGTTGTGTTTAAATTACTGGTTTTCCTTGTTTGGTTTTTTTGTGAATGAATTAGCAATTTTGCCAAGACTAATCTCTGATCAGTTCCTACATTGGCTGAATATCATGTTCTAACAGTCAGAAGTTGAGTTGGATGAATATTTTTATTTGATATTATGTAATCTATTGTTGAGCGTTGTCCTCTAGTATTTTCCCATGTTGTGGTTTCAGATAAAAACACGTACTATTTATTCTAAGATTATTGTTTGTGCAGAAATTTATGAGAAACTCTCCATTATCATTTAATACATTTTCATTGAATCTCTGCATAATCCCTAGTAAAATATTGTTCCCAATTCTTCCGTTCAAATCTCCCATTATTATTACTTGCTCATTAATTGGTATCATATCTATTCCATAAAATGTCTCTGTGTCCTGTTTTGGCTTACAGTCCTCTGGTGCATATACACTAAATATATGTAAGGTGGATTTTTTTTTGTGAGACCATTGAAGCTCTTTCTGATATAAACTTATATCCAAGGATTGCATCTTTATATTTATTATGAATAAGAATCCCCACTCCCTCTTTTGTTCTCCTGTTCATATCTACACCACTACAGAAGAAATTAAAATTTTTATAAGAAATAACTCCTGTACCCTTTTTCTTTGTCTCTGAGATAGCACATATACCCAATAATTTTTCTTCTACCTCCATTATTGATTCGTGATCTTTATTATTCCACGATGTAACATTCCAACGTCCTATTCTAATCAAATTATGTCTCCAAAGTCGTTTTTTTCCGTTGGCTGGCCAAGATCGTCTTCATTAAATCAGTCCGGCTCTCTTCATATCTGGTACTTTGAGCTTGAATCAAAATACACCTCGAGTGGATTGCTAGACCGGCTGTTGGTGGGTTTATATCAGTGTTTCCTTCTCTTAGACCAGCTGCTTCCACCATAGCTAAAGAGCCTGGTCCGCCCTGCAAGTTTTGGTTCGCCCTGGGTATTTCATTTCCTCAGTACCCTCCATATCTACTAGCATGGCGAGCATTCCCCTATCCACCACCCGGGGAGGCGGCCGATGGGGGACTATCGACCCCATACGGGGTATTCTTCTTAATCAAATAACTTATTTAATATTTTGTAGGTACTGGCAGCTATATTCACTATAAAAGAAAGTGCTAAGCTAGTAAGTGATGTTTGTTTTGAGGTTAAGGTTGAGGGCTAATAATACCACGGGTGTAGGTTGTAATCTCCGTACTGACTATGTGTAATTTTTTTTTCATAAAGAATATTTTGATATATATATATATATATATATATATATATATATATAGTTATTTACTGTTATTAATTATTCTCATTAGTTTTATAGATGAAACCAAGATAATATTATGTACACTTCTCAGTGATATTTGTAACATTACAAATACTCTATATGCTGAGCAGATTTTACAAGAAAACGGTTTGTAGTTTTACAAAGACTTTTCTTGACAACTGGGTTTCCAAGGCTTTTTCTCGTTAAAGTACAAAAAAGTTTTTGAATTGTAGGGTCACCGCTTAAGTCCCATAGGTAGACACAGCACACCAGTTCAGTGTCTTGCGCTTAGTGGCGACGGCGCACTTCGAGCGTAACAGTTTAGCTCTTACCGAACACACGCTTCTCGGCCTCAGACGCGAAAACCAGCTCAAGGTAGGCTGGAGACTTAACGGGAACTGTCCTCTGTGTTTGCATAAACAGTTGTTTCCTCGTACAGTAGCCTTTAAAGGGGTTTTCTTTTATATATTTGATTCAAGGTTTCTTCACACTTCTCGAATCAAACCGTTGGAAAATAGCCCATGTATGACGTGATTCGTTGTTTCCTAAACACGTCATGTATTACAAGCGTTTACACTTCTGCCAGCATAGAAATGCCTTATTTTTGGTTTAATTAATCTTTTACTTATATTTTAATATTATTGTGTGCTCGCTGCTTTGTTCCACGCGAGCGCGTGGAAAGTGAAGGACAGAGCAGTTATGTGATAGCGACAGCTCCCGACTTTCGGTATCGGGTGTTTTTGAGACATCTGGAGAATGCTCTGGATTATTGGCTCGTTTCTCTCAGCTAGACTCGGGGTACGGCGAATCTTCCAGGTCAAGGCCAGCGGCTATGGAAGGCGCGTCTGGCCTGCGAGTCGGTAGTTGTTAATGCAGATTCCCACCTGCCATCATGGAATTTTCGCCATAATCTGGAAATGCAGTTTTGTACCTATAATGTATTTTTTTTGGAACGGCAAGACATAGAGCATCGCTTACTGAATTGTCTGAGGTCAGTATTTCTTGATTACTGTTGATATCGTCGCCTTTGTAATCGTTCGCAAGGAAAAACCTCGCGTTTCGCCTCGAAAGTTACCAGTGTAGCGAGACTGTAGCAGTTCCATAAAGTTTTGGAAGCTGTTATTTAGGATATGTCATGCAGGAAATCTCAATACACTTCCTGAAATAGAAACTTCAGCGAAAAATCAATAAATCCAAAATGGCGGATGGAAATCCGCCTCGAAAGGATGAGTTTCAGTGATAGACGACTAGCGAAAAGAGAAGCGAGTGGCGAGAGAAGTGACCAGCGGGAGGAAAATCTGCGACTGTGAACATCAGAACAGTGAAGAGTGCGACTGGCAGGTTGGACTATTGGACTGGATGAGTGAGTGAAAGACATTACAACTGATGGCAACAGATAGACTGAACGTATGTTAATAATTAGTATGAGTTCATTGACAATAACCAAACACAGACATAAAGAAGGGCGACAATTATAGTTGAAATACACATTAAATATTGCGCTCACTGTGAAATAAAAAGAGTAATGGTGGAAACAAATAATTTAACTACTCAAATAATAGCTATATCAATTAATTAAAAATCAAATTTACTTCATTTATTTTTATTAAGACCTCCATCCTTAACTATCTCAGATACTAAACTTGACGTCCGTGTAACATTATGTATATTATAATATTTAATTTATAATTTATATAAATAAAAACAAGGAAAAAGTAGATGTGTTGGTAATGCTTAGCAAAGGCTGTTCGCGATAAAGTGAGAACTATTTAAATGAACCTTAGAAAAAAGTCACTGTCCCGGCCTGTATATATTTTAACAGGCGTACAGAGTGGCATGCGCCCAGTAAAATTGTTAACACAGGATGGAAAGTAGTTCCATATATTGACGTCGAATAAAAAGTGTTAGGTAATCTTGTGTAATAACTTAATTTGTTTCATTCGGTTTCTGTTGTTTTTTCAATACATTGTCCAGTAAAAAAGAGCTGACCTTAAAAATATTTACTTTTCTAATAATTTCAGTTTCACTTGACCGACCCATGGATAAATTGATGAGGCCCGTGGCTATGTTATGTTTACATAAAGCAGATGGTGCATACAAGTAGATCTTTAGCAGAGCTTTCAAAAGTGCACATTTTACCGTGAATAGCATATAAGAAGTGATTCTTATGCAAAACATTATTACACTAGATGAGTACGAATGCGGTGCGTTGTCCCTTTGATGTAATTTCCGAGACCCGGTTAAGCTTTGTTTGCATAAGGCGGAGGAATATTATGAAAGTAGGACTTTGGCGGGGTTTCAGAAAAGTTGGAATTAACTGTGCATAGACTATACCAGGCGATTTTGGGTAACTCGAGGTGGCAAATTGTGGGGATTGGCAACGCGCTCAGGTGGGGACCGTGCAGGCCCAACATGCTCGGCTGGAAGCTGGGTCGGCGGTCTCTCTGCTCCGGTTTACGGGGACTTGATATGCGGAGTGGAGAGCCGATGCATGTGGCACGGCGCCCGAGTTTCAGGGAGAGCGCGAGAGAGTGTGTGCGGTTTTTTTTTTTTCTCTCTTCCGCGGGGCGACCCGATAACCCGCTCCCCCAGTTATGCCAATAAGCGTGCGCCGATGTTCGCCACCCCCTCCACTGCCTCGCGCCGGCCAGTGACACGGTTCGCGGACTGCCCCGTTGTGGGCCAGCGGCAGTTGGAGACTTGGTATAATCCATTCACGGTTACTCCAGACTTTTAATGAAGCCCTGCTAAAGTTCTACTTCCAGGACATTCCTCCACATCGTGCAAACTAAGCTTAGCTAAGTCTGTAAAATTACACCAGAGGACAACGCACCGAATTCGTGCGCACTCAGTTGTAACAATATTTTGTATAAGAACTATTTCTCACTAGGCGCTACCAACACACATGTTTTTTCACTGTCTTCTTTTCAAATTATTTATAAATGAAGCATTATAATTTATAGATAAAATATGAATAACATTTCTATCTAACATAAAATAAAGCAACTTTAATGAACGCAAGTATAAGACGCTTGTGATACATGGTATATTTAGGAAATAACTAAACACGTAATACATGGGGTGATTTTTCAAGGGTTTGATTAAAAAAGGGCGAAGAAACCGCGAATAGGCTATAGATAGCCAGTGACGTGTGCTTTTTATTCGGAGCGCATCCTGGACGCGTGGGGGAGCCTTGCTACAACCACGTCCTTCTCTCCCCGCCCCCCTTCACAGAAGCTCCATAAACTTACCTCAACACCTATAGTCCATTCACGTTTACTTACAATTTTTCTGAAGCACTGCTAAAGTTCAACTTCCAGGGTATTCCTCCGCCTCGTGCAAACAAAGCTTAAGGGCCCTGCCTACCGGCTGGCAGCAGCGAAATTTAAATAGGAAAACCCGTGTTAAGGAAATTTCGCTTCAATGCGTCAATTTTAAAGATATGCGTTTCAAACAAAATTTATTCTTCGCGATGATTTTTTTTGTGAAGATCCCTAAGATCGTATATTTTCAATACATATTGGCAGTATGCCCTTTTCGTAAACAATAAATTAAAAAAAAAAAATCATTGCAAACAGTTTATACATGTTACGGAAACATCTCCGCTCTAGAGAGCTTTTTTAAAAAAAAAAGTGTACATTTTGTTTGAAATGTCTATTTTTAAAATGAACGTACTGGGCCGAGATTTCCTTAACATGGGTCTTGTTATTTAAATTTCGCAGCTGCCAGCCGGTAAAGAGTTACACCAAAAGGATAACGCGCCGCAGCCATGTTCACTCACTTTATTACTATCTTGCACCCCCTGATTTCTCAATGTCGGACGCTTTTTCGTCCGTCAAATGTTCGCAGAGAGCAGATATCAATTCAGGCTGACACTATTGACGAATTTTTGTCACGTAGTTTCTCAAATTTTGCAAATAATAAAATTTAATTTCCAATTTTCAAGGCCGTCTCTCTTCCTTAATAATCACGTTACGTCACAAGTCGTATTATATCCTCTACTAAATTTTCCATAGGCCTAAAGCTGGGCTCGCAACCGTCAGTCGGCCGTCCGTCAGTCACTCTTCCGTTGGTTTTTTCGTCCGTCCGAAGAAAGCGACTCACAACAATCCGCCGTCCGTCTATCCGTCTGGCCAGGAAATGTTCAGTGTCACCACCCAACAACACGAACTTTCTCGCGCAGAGAGAAATGATTTTTAATGAATGTCCCTATATTCTTTTTCCCTAACATAATTAATCAGTGTTTCCTCTGAAAATCTACATGTCATCTTCAGTTCAATGCAAAGGTGAAACGCAAAAAAGGAAACTTCGCTGCCTTGTGAATTTAAAAAGAAAATTATCCCGAAAAAAAACAAGCGACTGTTTTCCGACAGCCATGTTCAAGGAACGACATTACAAGGCGATGGACAATCCGTTGGTCCGTCGAAAGTTAAAATTTCAGATGGATTTGACGGATTGACGGATAGAAAAACAATTTGCCCTGCGATTGGTTGAAGATCACGTGACCGCCGGACGGACGGGCGACTGACGGGTGAAACGGATGGTTGTGAGTCCACCTTAACGAATCATCTCACAATATTAGTAACTGGGGTTCAGGATAATCCTGTATAGGTTGTAACGTCGTAAAATTTGGCCATGTGCAGAATTTTATTATTTATTTGTTTATGTATTTCCAAGTCGTAATACGAATTGACACAAACTTATTATTATTTGTCATTAGCACATTAATTATCTTGATAGTATGTACATTTCACTGTTCGTTTAAATTTTGTTTATATTTTGTCCTGAACAAATTTATATGTCTTTCTAGTCTGTTTTTGTAATGTGTATAGAAGGCCCTAGTATCTGAGCAGTTATTGACCCGTTGCCATGGTAACGAAGTGACGTGTGAGCCATTATTGCCTCTAGCACTCTCGTGATTGGCCCGTTTTTGCAGGCGTTATTTAGTTAAGTGTTTGAAGGTATTTTCTAGCGATCTTGGTGTTCGAAGACAGGACGATAACCTGCGTGAGTTTATACAGTAGGGTTTTAATGTAGTTTCTATTACAAGGACCCGAGTTCCAACCTGAAGATACACTCTAAGAAATTATTCAGAAATTTATCATACCAGTGTAGGTATACGCTTGAGGAAGAAGCGGAAATGGTAATTTTTCCCCTATGAACCCGTTGCAGCGTTCCTTCATTTGCTCAAGAAACAGTAAAAGCGTAGAGAGTTCACAACTTTGTGTATTAGCGACGCTAAACATTCCTATAGGCTGTTCAAGAGAAAATGAGCACTTTTGAGCTCCTAGTTACTTTTTTCCTTCCAGTCATATTTAATCCATGAACAACTTTTTAAAATAAATATTGCTATGTATGTAATAAACACAGCGTGTATATGGTAAGACCGCAGTAATAGGGAAATTATGAGTTGGGTATAAGGGATTGGCGAGTAGGATGGTAGGGTTGAGGAGTCGCCATCTTGTAACGTCACCCGACCGCCATCTTGTATGTCATTTACCTTGATCTTAACCAATGACCTTGACCTTGAATTAGACCCCGATAAACTTTGACACAACACTAAGAAAAAAAAACGTTAAAAATTTCCAAAAATCCTCAAGAAATTCCTAAAAATCTAAATAAAATTTAAAAAAAAAATGTGTTATCAATAGTTATTAAAATTATTTAAAATATCCTCAAAAATGACCCATTTAATAGAAATGCTGACAGAGATCAGCAACCCCGGTAACTGGGATCATGACTCCGAGCCAGGTGACCAGGATCAGCACCAATTGACCTTTGACCTATGACATTTGAGCGTTGACCCAAAAAATCCAAAATATTCCAAAAGTTCCGAAAAAAATTACAAATTTTTTTAAAAAATAGTTTATTAAATTTATAACAAAAAGTATTACAAAGAATTTGATTTAAAAATTGTTTTAAAAAATTAAAAAGTCGTTTTAAAATTTATTGTTATAAAGTTTATTTAAAATAAAAAAATACTTGCATTTAAGAATACAACGATTAAATGTGACAGTTTACGTGCTTTGCAGGAATGAAAAATGTCACAATTTGGTACAGGTTGATATAGGCAGTTCACGGTAAAATGAGCACTTTAGAAAGCCCTGCGTAAGATCTACTTGTATGCACGCTGTATATGTAAAATTAACCTTGCCATGGGCCTCATCACTTTGTTCATGCTTCGGTTGGTTCAAAACGTGGAATTATTATAAAAGTAAATATGTTGCAAATCTGGTATAATATGTACTTAGATGCATTAAAAAAAAAAACAGAAACCGAAATAAATAATTTAAGTTATCCTAAATGGTTAACTAACTCTTTTTATTCGACGTTATGATATGGGACTACTTTCCATCCATCGTTACCAACTTTACTGGGCGCAGGTCACTCAGTACGCCCGTTAAAAAAATATATGCAGGTAGGGGCAGTGACTTTTTTCTAGGGTCGATTTCAAAAGTGCTCACTTTATCGTGAACAGCCGTTAGCAGGTGGCATAATCGATACTACATACGTGTTGAGAATAAAATCCAATATCGAGGGAGTCAAACTAAAGTGAGTAATTGATGGAGCAAAAGCGACTAGTTAGCACAACCTATACTTTAAACACATACACAAATATGGCTGTCACCTGGCCATACATAGGTGATGTAAAGATATGAAATTTAATATGGTTGTCACACGAAGGTGATACACAAACTATAAACCAAATGACAATAAAAACATTGGGACTACACCTATCAAGATGGCTGCCTCCCAACATGGCAGCCTCCAGTAACATATATAAACAAATTATGTACTCAAACAAAACAAATATGGCAATCGAACGAAGGTGAGAGAGACAGTAACATATAAACAAATATGACTGCCTTCTGTAGCATGTAAACAAATGATGAACCAAAAAGAAAATCAAGATGGCGGAATGAGTATA
Organism: Dryococelus australis; assembly: GCA_029891345.1. NCBI lineage: Eukaryota > Metazoa > Arthropoda > Insecta > Phasmatodea > Phasmatidae > Dryococelus > Dryococelus australis. The sequence goes on from CM056993.1 coordinate 315,375,464, forward strand.
GGTGGGAGGAGTGGAGGCGACGAAGTCAGTCGTCTGCTGGAAATCAAACTAAAGTGAGTAATTGATGGAAAGAATGTAACCAATTGCGGGGTGGGGGGAAACCTTCGGGAATGTAGGTTTTTAAAAATAAATTTTTAATAATTTTAAAAATAAATTTTTTATAATTTTTGGTGTTTTAAAGGATTTTTTTGGAATTTTTATTTTAAAGGTCAATAAAGTTCATGGGGTCAAATATAAGTCAAGGTAGTCTGCATCTAATATGGTGGCAGTAGTCTGTAATGTATTATGCCTGTTGACTTTATGTATTTTTTCTCGAGTTTTTTTCCTCAAGGTTATGGGGTCAAGGTTGATGTAGTATTCATCTAACATGGCGGTAATAGTCTATAATATATAATGCTTGCTGACGTTTATGCTTTTTTTCTCGATTTACTTATATTCAAGGTCATGGGGTCAAGGTCATGGTCATTGACTTCCGATATAGCGGATGGGTGATGTATACCAATATGGTGGTCACCTACCAATATGGCGGTCGCCTACCAAGATGGCGTCCTCCAGCACTGTGTAAAATAATGACAGATAAAAACAAATATGGCAGCATCCAGTAACATATAAACAAAGATGGGTGCCTCCAGTAGGATGTAAACAAATGACGAAAGAAAAAATCAAGATGGCGTAATGAGTCTAGGTAAAGGTAGTGGAAGCGAGTGAGCCTGTCGTCTGCTGGATTCGAAGAAAGGTGAGTAATTGGTTGTGTGGGGGAAGACTTCAGGAAATGTAAGTTGTTTAGATAAATTTTTAAAGAGAAATTTTTTAGGGAAAAGGGAAAATCCGAGGGAAAAAGGATAAAATGGTCACCGGCTTTAAAGCTTTTTTAATTCAAAATTTTTTAAAATAAAATTTTATAAAAATAAATTTTTAAACGATTTTTTTTTTAATTTTTAAACAATTTTTTTAGTTAAGATTTTTAGTGATAAATTTTTGATAAATTTTTTATAGATTTTTAAATTTTTGTGAATTGTTTGTGAGTTTTAAAGATTTTTATTTTTGAATTTTCAAGGTCAAAGGTCTTAGGTACTGATCACGGTCACCTGGCTCGAAGTAGTCACCGTAGTCGCTGATCCCTGTCAGCATTTATGTAAAAAATGGGCAAATTCTTAGGATCTTTTTAATATTAAAAAAAATTTAATTAATAATTCTTGATAATTTTAATAATGATTTTTTTCGAATTTTTGAGATTTTTTTTCGACGATTTTATTTTTTTTACTTTTGAGGATTTTTAAAAGATTTTTAGTGTTTTTGAGGTCAAAGGTCCTCGGGGTCAAGTTCAAAGGTCAAAATCAAAGGTCACACGGGTTGGGGGTGAAAGGTCAATAACATCCAAGATGGCGGTCTGGTGACGTAACAAGATTGCGGCTCCCCTGAATCCGGATCCGACGTCACACGCCCTTGTCCCATATTTCCTCAAATCCTACTACTCACGTATACGGGTACAAGAAACATACAAAAAGGTTAGCGACTTTGTTCAGAAAAGGGGGGGGGGGGGGGGGGAGCTGTGCGTGCATTACTTCTTCGGAGTCTCACACACGACTGAGTTCTGTGATGAGTAATTAAGGTTAGGTCAGGTGTGCAGTTACCATTACAAATATAGCATTTCAATAATAATAACGAATTGAATAATTAGCAAATGAATAATGATAGTTGCAAACGAAGTACTGAGAAATGAGTTAATACTTAGTACTGAATAATTAACAAATATGCATTTACCAATTAAACAATTACGAATACCGAGATAGTTTGTGGTTCGAAGACCATCGGGGTAGTTAGATTTTTATTGCTTAAGTATTCGTAATACATAATTACCATTTAAACATGCATGAAACATGTATGAGGTAATTATATTTTTATCGCCTAGTAAATAATAAATTAATTAGCAAATACAAATGAAGTACACTTACCGAGAGTATTTATCAAAACTAATTACACACTAAGTGCATGCAAGGAGACATTAATTAAACGATTCCACAAACAATAAGTATGTGCAACTCCGATCAACTAGCCCGCAGGCCATGTGCCGAACAGCTCGAGATCCGATGGCCTCTTGACCGAGCGTCTGTCAGCTATCCTCTGCACGGCAATGACCAAGCAGTCTCCAACTGGCCTGTGATACCCTGGCTGCCGAAGGGTCCCTTGCGCATCAAATTCTATTTTAAACTTTTAAATCAAGTGCATGAATTTTTAGTAAAGTATCATGTTACCCCTACTGTTAATTTTACGTATTATTATGTGACGGGCGGCACCACGTCACTGCACGCCTTTGAATAATCATCAAACATACAACTAAAAACTCTTAAAATTAATTGACTGGACCACGACGCACATGCACTCGAAAATTTAAAACTAATAAGTTATTTGCAGGCCGGATCACGTCGAAAGTCACCCATTTGAATACTTTCTGTGTTTGACTACCTGATAAGCTGAGCTGTGAACTGTCCGACACGCACGAACACTTTATCACGTAGATTTTTCTGTTAAAAACCTCCACAGTGGAGCAAAAGTAATAAATAATTAAACTGTAATGTTCTCGCCAGGTTTAGGTTACCTTCAAAAGCCTTAGAATATCCTGGGGTGCCAGGAAAACAAGTGGTACTTTACTTATGAATTTTCAAGTGCGGCAGCGACCAGCTCTGGCAGACATTTGTGTGGTGGACTGATGTTTCACTGGTTCGTTGCCGGAGCGCAGCACCGTCGACGGTGAGCGAGGAGAACTGCTTGCCCTGGTGCGTGCGCACCCCAAAACAGTGACGTCTGGCTACATAGTTTCCGGCAACTTGATCAAGAGGCAGGAAGTTTGATGGCGTACTGTGTGAGTATTGGTGCTTGACTTTTCAATTGTGAAGACCCCTAAGGGAAATATGTGTCCGCTACATCGGTTCACCTTGTAATGTAACATCAAATACCATTGGGTGTGAATATTATGACGCCTCCCAAGGGCAATTGATAGCCCAACTATTTCTTGGAATTACAATTTTTGAGGAGAAATTATTGATTTCGAATTTGATTGGTAGCACCAGGTGGCAGACATGTGTATTTAAAGCTTCTTCATGCTTCCTTCTGGGTCGGTCAGCGTCCTCGAGGGGGCAAGCTTCTACCAGATAAGTAACATTCTTGTTTGATACACAAATGTAAGCTCCTCAAGCGAATAGGTCCTCAACGTCATTCTGACGTTAGGCGAGGGTCATTAGCCGGATATTAAAAATATTTTAAAGTTTACGAAATGTTGGCCTCTTAACCGAAGTTTTATATTGTTACTTTCAGTAGCCCATTTTGTAAACAACCCATAAGGAAGCATGTGACCAAGTCTTAACCAGGTGTTGGGTGGTTGTAACCACTGGTAACCAAACACAAATATTATGGTCTTAGAATTTAAAAATCGAGCCTAGGTAATGGTAGGCTATATGCGAGACTCTGTTGTATTTTCTTTACGAAGTATAGTGCATTTTGCAAAATCATGTTTACTCGTGGGAGTTAATGCTGGCATCGCTAATCAGTTGCTCCCATCAACATGGTATCGCGAGTAGATTAGGTATTAAACATTGAGGTTGCAATGATAATATATTTCTGACCAGTAAAGTGTTACCGAATTGGGTTTTCTGGTGTAGGAACAAAAATTACTCTATAAATGCCAGTGTGACAGACATTAATCCGCCATTTTTTAACGATGGTAATTTGGGGGAAGTTTCACAATATATTTTGTGATGGCCTTCTGTATTTACTAACTATATGGCCAGTTAGAGGCATAAACCTAACCTGTGTAGAGTTTTACAAGTATTACCTGAATAATGGCTAATTTATTGTACCTGAAATTCTTGGTTGCGTTTTACTCTATATTTTGGCAACCTGGCCTTTTTATATATCCTTCTTTATAGATCAGTTACTTAAGGGAGAGGAGATAATATTAGCCTTTCCACGTGTATGTAAAATGTATTACAATGGAAGTTTGTCAACATGTAAGATAAATCGTAAATGAAAAGAATTGAAAGAAACATAACCGAAAAAAAAAATATTACCACACTTCCTTGGTTCTGTTACAAATCATTTATCACTATAAACTTACCCTTGCACTGTACATAAAATGGCTTTATTCATGGCTTTTGCAATTTTAGTGTTCTGTTGGTTTTGCTAGGTCTTTATGCAAATCCTGCCTTCTCATGCCCTTGGTTTAGGAAGCAGCAAGGTCAGAATATAAATATTGTCTCCCAGCATTTCAAGTTAAGTTTTACGTTGTGCAAGTTAATTTTACAATAAAAAAAGTCTTTTCGATCGCGTTTCCAGCTATTTCGGTAAAGTAAAATGTTACCCCTACACTTAGTGGTATGTTTTAATATAAAAAGACTGTTCCTTCGCTTTTTCGCACTATTTCAGTAAAGTGTAGATTATTACTTTTAATATTTTCCACCCAGTGTATGGATACTCTCATTCATAAGACTGCTTATTTTACATCGCCTCTTTCCCACGTTGTGTAAGCAAAAACTATTCCTTGATTCTTTTCCACCATTTTAGTAAAGTGTTATATTGCGTAATTTTACATTCCTTATTATATATTAAAATATAGTTTAATGAAGTGTGTGAGACATGCATTTGTGTACTATTCAAGGTGCGCAATGTGCGAACTACATTTCCTGCTGCAACTATTCACAAACTGTTTGGATTTTAAATTATGCATATAACGAATTAAAGTGTGGTAGAGTTTGAAATGCGTAACTGCTACTTGTCAATTGTGCCAACCGACCAACGTCTCCGCTGCTTCGTTTCCTGACAGCCAGCTGAATACCGTAAAATGTAATGATAATAAATAACGACGATAAGATATTTATCTGTCTCCACTTATATACTTCTTATTACGCAGTCGTGGCCGAGCAGCGGCGGAGTAAACATCGCGTCCGGTGTGCGGAGTTCTGTCCTCCCGCGCTCTTAAACGGGGCTCTGTTCCGACGCGCGTAGTAATAGTTCTATATTAGTGTCAGTCACGTCTAGGTTTGTCCAACATGTCTAATGTGCGCGTGAATACCTTGCGTATCGTGTTCGCCAAACGACCTTCGGCCATGGAAATACATGAATGGATTGATACGGTTTTAACTGTAACAGAAATTTAAATTGAAGCTATTCAACTGGATGGGCATCAGAACTGTTTGTTTTTAAAACTTTTTTCCTCTGGACCTTGTGAAGCGATACTGCGTCGCACCAATGGCCAGTAAACTTTAGTCACCGCAGACCAGAAAAGGATCAACGTCACCATCGAACAAGCTTTCGACAACTTAAAACTGGTAAGAATTCTAAATTTACCTATAGAAATAGACAACCAAAAAATTCAGACGGAGTTAGTGAAGTATGGTCGACTTGTTACATTACAAGATGAAGTATGGAATCATAAATATAAATTCCAAGTAAAAACGGGAGTACGCATGGCATAGATGGAAATAAAAAAAGACATTCCATCTTACGTTTCAGTTGACGGCTTTCGGACTGGAATGATATATCCCGGACAACCACGAACGTGCAGTTACTGCCAGTCTCCTACTAATGAACGAATTGCGTGTCCTAGTTTGCAAGACAAGGACGCACGTTCAATACGCCGCTGGGGGATGAATAGGGCAACGGAAAATCCCGCAGCTGACACGCATATACTGTACACCCCTGCCCAGCACTCTCCCCGAGCGGATTACCCTCCACTTCGCAGACGCGAGCAGCAAGGTCCAGTACAAACACCTGTCGGTGACTCATCTGCTGAGCATGCGGTCAAACTCAACACCTTAGTGAGCGCGCCACGCCAGAAACACGTGGAGGCGGCTCAAAATACTGTTATTGCTCGCGCAGGGCTACCACCAAACACACAGGATGTCTCGCCGCTACACATTCCATTATCCTCTGCTTCATGGGTGGACAGCATGGACGTGGAGAGCGTAAACAATGCAACCACACGACGGGAGCATGAAACAACTGCTGATGAAAATATGTCCGTAAGAGAAAAACGACCTTACGAACGTGACGCCCGGGCCACAAGGGTTAGTCCTGTTCGCAAAGCGAAGGTGTTATCGCAGAGTGAACAACCACAGCTACAAGACAGGAAGGAATCTTTGGAACTAGCAAAGGCCGTTATAAATAAAATGGATACCTCTAGCCAAGAACGTCCTGATAACCCAACTAACTAACAATACGACCGGCACATGTGTGCATCCCCACCTGTATGCCCTATTACAGGCCCCCATTTTTCTTTGTCCACTTTTCCTTTTTGTCCACCTTTCCATTTCCTTCTTTCTGATATTATCGCTACATTTTTGAAGCACACATGATAGAGTTATTGACACTTTTAACTTTAAATATTTGTGCAGTCTCGGCCAGTGCGCGATTGGCGGCGCTAGAGACATTGATTCGAACACAGGCAGTTGACATAGCATTCTTGCAAGAAGTAGCGATTCAAGATTTTATAGGGTTTCGTACCTTCAATGTGTATACAAACGTTTGTGACCGGGGACGGGGGACAGCGATTATTACACGTGCGGGGCTGGAACTTGAAGACCTGCGCTACCACCAGTCAGGCCGAGTGATGTCAGGTCGAATAAACGATGTGTCGCTAGTATGCTCCCTCCGGCTCCCAAGCGAGATATGAAAGAAATCAGTTTTTCTCCGTGGATTTGATTCCGTTTTTCTATCCACCCTGTAATCAGTTCATACTCGGTGGAGATTTCAACTGCATAGTTCACCCCCATGATCATCAGGGTGGCATCTATCCTACTAATGCTGCTCTATCTACTTTAATATCTCGCTTAGACGTAAGTGATGTTGCATCTAACATCCAAGGAATTCATTACACCTATGTGACTTTACAGAGTCGGTCTAGGATTGACCGATTCTATGTGAAAAACAGCATATACATAAGGTGCATCGATATGACGTTCTTCCGGTAGCGTTCAACGATCACTCTGCAGTGATATTTACGTATGAAAAGTTTGCGAATGTAACACGGTTTGGCAGAGGGACATGGCGTCTAAATACGTCTTTATTAGGCAGCTCAGAAGTAAAAGAGGACTTCCTAGCTAATTGGGTACGTTTGCATAGCAAAAAATACCAGTTCCCCTCTGTGGCGATGTGGTGGGATGTGTGTGTAAAACCGAACGTCATGAGGCTTTTTAAAAGGCATGCGTACCGACTGGCAGAAGAACGTAGGGGAACACGTGCATTCTACGAACGTATGCTACACGAACTTCACCTGCAGGCAAACAATGGTGCACACGTAACTCCACATTTTAGAGACACAAAACAGAAGCTTATGCACTTATTGAGTGAACAGTTTAAAAATCGTCATATTATGATAAATGATAAAAGTCTATTAGCAGAAGAGAAATTTTGCATGTTTAGTATCATTAAGGAACAACAGCAAATACGACGCAAGGTTATCAACCAGCTTACTGACAGTGATGGCGATATTGTTCGGGACCGGCCGGAAATAGTGCAAACGCTTTGCAGTTACTTTGCAAATTTATACTCGAAACAAGACACGGACGATGCTATGCTTCCGTCGGTTTTGCAGGGTTGTGAAAACAGAGTTAGCTGTGACAGCAAGACGGACATGGAGGTGCCATGTTTAGATGCGGAAGTTAATACAACAATACAGCAATTGCCATCAAAAAAATCTCCTGGTATTGACGGTATTCCATACGAATTTTACAAAACTTATTGGGATATTATTGGTACCTACTTCTGCGAAGTTGTTCGCGATGTGATTGAAAGAGGGGAGTTATGCAAGTCTCATAAAGAAGGGATAATTGCTCTTATACCCAAAATATCCCGTCCACTTAAACCCGCAGATTATAGGCCAATTACACTTTTATGTGCCGATTATAAAATAATTGCTCGGTTTTGTGCGACCAGATTAACCAAGGGATTGTCAGATATTATTGGTCCTGGCTAGACATGTACTGTTCCAGGACGTTCCATTTTACAAGGCGTGCTTGCCCTAAGGGACATTCAATTACTTTCGTCAATACAACACAGTAAAATGGCCATATTGAGTATTGATATGGATAAGGCATTCGATAGAATCGATCACAAATTTTTACTTCATGTTATGTATCATTTCGATTTTCCAGCCAATGCAGTACAGTGGGTGCGGATGGTGTGTACCGGAATTTGGTGACGGCTGTTGGTTAACGGATTCCTTACCCCACCAATTAAGATCTAGAGTTCAGTTCGACAAGGATGTCCGCTATCCATGATTTTATTTACTGTCGCCATTGAACCTCTGTGTAGAATGCTCAGTGCCCGCTTGCAAGGATTCCCTGTAGCGAACCTGTCATTTAAATTAAATGTCTATGCTGATGACATCACATGTGTCGTTCGTTCAGAGCGGGAAATTACAGAGACGGCAGAATGTCTGGACCTTTTTCGCAGTGTCTCTAATCTGCGAGCGAATGCTAACAAAACTGCCGCACTGGAGCTAAGCGCGACCAGCGAGCCATTTGACAACGTTTTTCCCTTTCGGAGGGCCGAAACTGTGAAAATATTGGGCATATACTTCCACGCAAACGCCACTCTTATGTTGCAGTATAATTGGAACATGACAATAAATAAACTCCGTGCTCGTCAAATAGAAATGAATTATCGTCGTACAAATATTATACAGAGGGTTACTTTAGTAAATGTATTCTTACTTGCGAAGCTGTGGTATGTGTCACATATATTCCCACTACCATGTCAACAAAGTGCACAAATACTACAGATTGTTAGCCGCATGTTGTGGAAATCTTATATATTTAAATTATCTAGGCCGCAACTTTATCTTTCCTTGCAAGACGGAGGCCTGAGTCTAATTAATCACGTTTTGAAGTGTGAGGACTTGTATCAGTCTTCAGCAATTGCAACAATTTTGCGCCCAGAGGACATTTACGCAGCATTACAGAAAATGATGTTGTCTGAAGCTAGACGCATGCCACTTCAATACCGTCAGGCAAAGGAAGCACTCGCAACTCTAGTAGAACACTTACCGGAGGCGAAAGTCGCATCAGCGAGATATTTGTACATTCGGGCTTCCAAAACGTCGGCTGTCATACCATCTGTTGTGAATCGCACCCCATCCATCCGCTGGAGGCGCCCATGGAAAATACTTGCCGATCCTAACCTTTCCTCGGGTCTTCGAGTTGCAGCATTCGGCTTCTACAATAATATCGTGGCAACTCAGCAGCGAAAATACAGCATTCACCTGACAGCTGACCCTACATGCCCGCTGTGTGGCAACACCGACACGGCCCTTCATAGGGTAATTTCCTGTGTTTATGCAGCCCATCTGGCAGTGGTGGCGCGTACGAGTACGAAAAATAATTCGCGATGAACGTGGAGATGTCAGCGACACGCACATGCTTCATTGCGATTTCTTCACCTTCCCCTCAGTTCGACGAAGAGCTGCGGCCTGGTATATACTTCATGCGATCGGTTTTTTGGTGGACCATTCGAAACCGGTGACAGTTCAAGACTTTGTCCAGCTACTTTGTCAAGATAGGTGGAACATGGAGCGGCGTGGCACATTGCGTCAGTGGTACGGCAATTTTTTATTTTCATTCTGACGTTCACGCCTACAGGAAGTGCGTGTATATTACCGAGGTTGGGTGTACGCCGTGCGCTGCCCACCCCTCGGTCCTTACAAGTGTACAATTTAATGTTCCAGTAGTAATCGTTGATAGGTGGTAGTGTTATAAGTCAGTGTCACGTGTCGGGGTGTACGTCGTGCGCTGCCCCTCACGTTAAATAATTTTTTATGTGCTCATCGACTTTGTCAGTAAAACCAGTTTATCAAATGTTCATATCGTTTTGTGCCCCTATGTAAGAATTGTGTAGATATTTTATTGAGTATTGTGTTATTGTTTATATTGTGGGTTGAATGTGTACTGTATATAATAGGTTAAGGGTAAACGCCTCTGTATATCTTGTGTGGTAATAAATCTATTTATATATATAAAAAAAAAAGTGGTCTAACGCATTAGTCTGGCAATTCTGCACTATTCCCGATTGTATTTTGATTTCTAATAAAATGCAGCCCCCCTAGCGGCGAACTTTGGAACTAATCGAACGAGAGAAACACCAGCGCTCCTAGCAGCCAACTCTAAAACCAAGATGTCAGTCGAACGAATGTATAAACAAATGACCAACGAATGTGAGAGAAAGAGTGGAAGAGATGTAATGTGAGAGACAACATGGAATCATAGAGCATGAAAAATCAAGACAGAATTGAGATATGACAACACGACTGTATGCGCCTTGAAAATACAAGTCCAGTGATATATACTAGTTAATACTTATGCCTTAAAATTTTTAATTATATAAATAAATTTTAATTAAAAAACTATTATCAAAATGATTATATTTTATCGACTTCTCAGATACCTCATTGTGTTAGCTAAAACATGCGATTCTGAGGGAAAACCGGAAATTTTAAAGATGTCGGCTGGCTCCCTTGAAGGGGTATTCTGGGGGAGTCCTTTTTTTTTTTGCAGTTGGGCAAAACGGGAAATTTTTTAAGGAAAGAAGTGATTTTTGGGGTAAAAAATTTATTTGTGGAGCGACTTCTGTGTAAATACATGCGATTTTTTTTTCTAGAAAAACAAGCGGGAGAACAGGAAATTCCAAGATGGTAGCAGATCCTCGCGCCCCATCCCTGTATCCCTGTGTTCCCGTATTGGCATGTGCCTACCACTCCAAGCATTTTATACTGTTAACATGAAAGTATCTTACTTTTCGTTAAATCGAACTTAACTTATATTTCCTCAATACATTATAACATTCTACATTAAACTGATATGAATAAAAATAAGAAAAAAGTAGGTGTGTTGGTAACGCCTAGTAAGAAATAGTTCCCATGCAAAATATTGTTAAACTGGGTGAGGACGAATGTGGTGCGTTGTCTCTATGGTTTAATTTTCTACACCTAGTTAGGCTTTGTTTGCACGAGGCAGAGGGATAGCCTAAAAGTAGGACTTCAACAGGGCAAAAGTTGGCAGTAGCCATGAATATATTATAACACCTGGTGTGTGTTTGTGTGTGTGTGTGATGAAATTCTTGTGCCGCAGTAAGAAGAAGTGTGGCCAGTCAAGTGGAGTTAAATCGATTTATCGCGGAGGCTAAGTAAATGGTTCACCTCGTCATATCCATCTTCCCCAGAAAGTTTGACCGAGATTATCTCGAGACGGCGCGTACAAAGATTGGTGATGCGTAGTCGTGTCGATACCAATATTCTGATGGAAGCCCTGTAAAAAAAAACACAGGTGTATGAGGTATCGCTTAGGGTAGGACGTTGCACAATGCAATAATGTGGTAGTATTGAGAAAAGGCCCCACTAATGGGATCCACTGAAAATGAAACTGTATAGGTTGTGTGTGGGAGTGTAGGATAAAATGTTGTTTTTAAACACCCCACGATTAGTAGTAGTATGTGATACTAGTGAGTAGTTGTTGGCGATCCAAGTTGTCATGAGACGACCAGTGCCTCTATCCACTTTTATACTTGGTCTGGCGTGATCGACATAATCGATTCCTCTGCTTCGATTCGGCTCCCCCTTACCCTGTCCTCGCCTGTGCCCATTCCTCGTTCTCCACCTCTTCCATGTCACTTTTTTTCCTTCTTGCTGCTTGTTGAACTACTGCTGGCCTTCAGTCAGTAGCTATTTCATAGGGAACGATTTCTTAGGATCGTCTTGTAAGATGTGGAAATAGTATAGGGATATCTACATGAGGCAGGGCTTTGGGTATTACTAAGGCAATTAATACAGCTAACGTAAGTCGCTGCTCCAGTGTTAACTGTTCGATATGAGCAGATTGGAAGTTTTGTTTGTAGGCCGCATGGTTGCAGGTTTCTGTCGGCGCAGTTATTCATAATTAGTTTTGGTTCAGCGATCAAAATTGATGTTTAGGCTAACGTTAACTGTGGGCCTTCGGGCCCTCCCTTGTCAGCTGGTAAGCGAGTGTTTGTCATTATTGAGAATTTACTGTGTTAGAAGTGGAACCACGACTTGCTGAGTGATATGTGCCACTCCGCACAATTAAAAAAAATGCCGGTGTAGTGATTTTTCAAGTGCAGGCAGAATTTTAAATTGTGTTTTTTTTTTGTAACGAGATAGACGGCTATATCGGGCTGTCAATGCTACCCATCTGCCTTGCTGGGAATCTTAAATATGCCGTAATATGGGACCAACCCCTTGTTACATGTGTCTACGGGATTTCTGACCACGAGTCTTTTAAGCAGATTTTGTGAGAATATTTTGGTCATGATATATGTTAGGTGATTGCTCCTTTCCAGTAATTGGAGGTTTTGGGGCTTTTAAATATTGCAAATTTTATTAGTGTGTTCAGTATTCACGAGAGTGAAGCCCGGATATGTCATATTACATACTGCCATCGTCACCGAGATCGCTGATGATTAAAAGACTAATTTTAGTTGAGTATTTTGTGGGAATGACAGAGAATAAGATATTCCCTTTCCAAATGATTCAGTATAATGATATTATGTTTATTCAGGGACGCTTTTCCTTGACGCACTTCAGGCTAAAGTGTGTAGCACAATTCTAATCGACGTAAGAATATTTTCAATCTTGAATTTAGCAAATCAGTGATATTTGGACCCTCATTAGAGTATTAAGATTGCCTATTTAATTTGTTAGCAATTTAAACCATGTTTTGGGCGAGAAGTTACAATTGGTAGCAAATAGTCACTATTGGTCGAATTTCGTCAAGTGTGACGGGAAAGAATTTATGGAAGCGTTTCGCCTTTTGAAGGAGTGTGAATACATAACGAATGACCTAAAGTAAGCTTATAATAACGGTTCGCAAAATATCTAACCCTGACTATTAAATATATGGTTTGGTATCTGTGATAATATAATTTGTATGCTCGGGAAAACGAGATTTGGTACGACACTATTATTTATATTTATTCCCCTATGCAATAATCATTTGTATAATCAATGTTTATAGCGACGAAGGGATGTATATTTTTGTAAATTGAAGAATATTTCAAATTATTGTTTGTATTGGTCGCTGTTGGTCGCATTTTGCCCAGTGTGACGGAAATAAGACTATGAAAGTGCGCAACCTTATTAAATGGTGTAAAAACAGAAATGGTAACCAGAATGAATATTCGTAAAATATTTAGCTGTGAGTTGTGAAATACGGCTTGATTTCACGACATGCAGCTGTGACAGTTGTACTACATTCAAAATGCACATCGCAGTACACATATAATTAACATACTTTATTTTAACTTTTGTTACTTTCACGCAATATTTTTGTGTATATACTTTAATCAAACATCGTTTCTACACATGTCACTTATGTAATTTCATTTTGTTTGCACTTTATTTATTTTTAATGTTTTTATCACATAAGAATATTTTTATTTAGCCTTACGGTGGCAATTTTACTGTGTTTAAGATAGAAAATTGCCTAGATTTTATTTTTTTTCGTTTATATTTATTTTTATGTTAGTAACGTTATTTCATTTTTCGGTCTCGTTTTGTGTTTCTTATTTTATAATATTTTTGTACCTATTCCGAGACCTTATACTCTATGTTTTTCAGAAGTTAGGCTGTTGAAAGTGGATCGTAAGGGGGTTTGAAGGGTTTCTAGCTTTCCATTAGCCCACAGGTTCAAATCCTGACTTCCGATTGATTGGCTGGAATGACAGAACCCTTAAGTTAGCTCAAGCCAGACGAGCTTATCGAGCTTCTTCCATCAACCTTCACCGCGAGTAGACAATCCCTCGCCTGTACGTAGGTTGAGTGTAGGATTTAAAACTAGCTTGTAGGGTGTTAGATACTTCCCCAGTTATAATATGAAGTAATTTCTGTTTGCCGGTGTAATACTCGGTATTGCAGACCTCGCTCAGTTTGATTACTTTATGTTTAAATGAAGTGTTTATATTTTCCGATTGTCCATTTGTTTACACTTGAAAACTCCAATGTTTATTTTTTTTCGTGACATTGCTTATATTTATCAATTCAGTGCCTAAATAATATTTTTATTTACGGACAATATTTTAAAGGACTTTTAAATTATATTGGTTAGTGATGCTTACAACTAAAATGAACTGCCTACGGACTTAATCTAAAACTGGGTAGAAAATTTTTTCAGTGTCGGAATATATTTTATTTCGCTTGTGGTTATTCTGAATGCAGTTTTCTGAACAATATTATACACTTGTAGAAGTCGAACGAACAGTTTCAATTTACATATCACGGTTGGATATTTATTTGAAATCGCCGAAACAGGCGATTAACAGTGCTATTTTTATACATTGTTTCAATTACATTACTATGTGGAAGCGTGGGTGTAAGAGAAGCGACGCTCGCTCCTTCTTGTATGTCTTGACCAGCCATGTGAACTAGCAGCTCTGTAAGGAAGTCCCAAACCACGGGTTTTTCAAGGGACTGCTTCGATGGGTCAGGCTCGTTATTTATGTTCTAACTAGTGAGTTGTTTATTAGGAGTCCTCAGCATCATTTATGAAACGGTGCTAGGCTAGGGGACGAGTGAATATTGTGCCACACTGACCCGAGGATGCCGAGGCTGATTACTCTGAGTTCAGCTCAGGACTCAAACCATCGATCCTAGGTAATACAAGGCCAGCTTAATCGTAAGAAATGAGATACTCTACCGGAGTTTCGGCGATGTTTGGTTGTGTATAAGAAGAAATGGTTAACTCTAATTTGAACTGATGCAGTATTAATATTGAAAGTGCAGTTTTATCAATAAAATGCAAAAGACTGGCAAGTTACGATTTTAGACCTTCTGCCTCAGTAATCTGTAAGAGAGTAGCTTACAGTTGTTTCCGAGTGTTGTTTACACTTTAAATAGTTAATTTTCTTGAAATGTTTACATTTTTGTAATCACTGTTTGTTTATATTCTACCGAAATTTTCTAGCTACGTTCATTTTATCATTTGATTATAAATCTCTGTTTACACTATCCCTAATTCAGATTGAAAATAATTTAATCACGAGTTTTTCTGGCCTATTGAGTGACTGTGTAAGGCAGGCTTTCATATAGGAAGAATTTCTTCCTTGCCCTGAGGCGGTAATTTCAGTTCTATTGAAACAATACGTTTCGGCCGCATTGTTTCAAGGATAGAGATCTCCGCGACGCTTCAGAAAGGTCTCTTACTAGTCGTCAGAAAAAATGGATCATCTGTTCGGGAGCCCGGAAACCAAGAGGTTGAATCCTGAGGATCTACGTCGGGGCAGAGCCCGAGTGATGTCTTAGAGGCGTGCCGAGGTTCTGCGGGTGCAGTTTCCGCAGATTCGGTCACGAACCTTGGATGACGCAGTTAGAAGATTAATTACATTAGCCCTACACATCGTAAGGTAGACTGCCATGTATTCATTCTACACGACTCAAGTAAGGCCTCCGACTTTTATCCGTCACTAACACACATCCTGCTTCAGACTGTTGTATAAGATATATTTTTTTAAGCAGCACAGACTTAAAATCCCGATTAACATGTGGTGACATTCCATACAGATTTTCAAATCAAGGTGAAGAAACTAAATGAGTATTTTTGGCAATAGTTCGATATTAGTATTTATACGAAAAATGAATATATTGTTTCAAATTATGCCCAGACTTTCCTTTTCATTTCCCAGAGGCTCGGGAATAGTTCACTAAGAATACTCGTTGCATCTAGAGCTACCTAAAGGACAGAAGAATTTAAAATGTCAAGACTTAAGAATCGGTTAATATTACCTCGTAACTGTGTTCTGCAAATACTATAAATCAAGTGACATATAAAAATTGATCTCATTACTATCTAGACAACTTGAACTGGCAGCAGGACGTGTTGAAAAGAATGTGTGTAGATATTGTTCTTATATATTCTTTTTCTTGAGTGTGATAGAGATTCTTTCTTATGACGAATAATTTGAAATTATCAATTAAATATATTTTTCAACTATTTAAACTGGACGTGTTATGTTTGGAGGGTTGTTGTGTAATCGTGCTTCATTCTGAAAGTAATTAAAAATGATTTCACATTACATATAAGTGAAACATGCTTGTGAACTCTGTTTTGCCTTACATTGCAGTGAGCTATGATTTTGCCTTTAATCCAGGTTATTAAATGTCTCATCAGTAACAATTATATTTTCTTGTGTGATCATAAAGTTAAAGCCTCAATTCCAAATAGGCTAATTGGAAATATTTATTTTACTACTGCAAAAATAGTTAGCGCCCGTATGTCAATTAGAAATTTCTACACTCACAAAAGCTTACAATAAATAATTCTTCTGAACATATAAGTTAGGCGCAAATATGAATTTTCTTTTAACACACTAAAATAATAAAGTCTCTAATCAATTCTCACTTTATTATAAAACACCACTAAAACTACAGAACTGAGTCTACCCAGTCATGATTTTATCCAGTTTTGCTGCAGAGAGTCTGATTGCTAAATGTTACAACTTAAACTATTGTAATTTCTTCTGCATTTTCTAGATCACCATACAGCCAGACCAAACCTGAATTTCATACATGTTGTTTAGTCTTAATGACAAGGTGATAACTTGTGAGGTTTAAGAGTAAACGATAATTGTTTGTAATTGATTATGGAATTCTGTTTTTCACATTTCTAGTGCTAGTATGACAAGGGAATAATTTAAGTTGTTTTATATTGTATTATTATGTGTGTCGCCTACATTGAATTTTAAGTAAATCCTGCTAAAATATATAACCTGAGTTGTGTGTCTATGATTAGTTTAATCATGTCGTTGCATGCCAATGCTGAATCAAAATCAAAGTAATGATTATCCTCAAATTCTCTCTGATTGAAAGTATTACTGATGTGCTAAACACTCCTCACTTTGATGGTACCGAGGTTGTGGCATACTGACGCCACCTGACTTTTATCTATATCACACACTGCTAAGCGCCTGGCGCCTAACCATTGAGCTGAATGATCTGTATTCTTCTGCATGTGTATCGTTGTGTGTTTTCTGTGCCAACCCAGCAAGGCTGTTTTGTTTTGTATTTTATTTAATATTGCTGAGAGTACTGTGGTATTGGGAGTGTAAAATATTCCCCCTAAAGTAACACCACGAGCCCCGAGATATTCACAAAGGAATATTTTCACACTGATGTGAAGAAGTAGGCTATGTTACCCAAAGACTATACTTACGCCACACATTGCACAGCCCCATTTGGAGTTAAGGTCTCGCCCAGTAAACTGGAAGAAAAGTCAACTATTTTTGTTTACTCAGTCCTCCAATTTTCTGTCAGTATAATATTACACCAGCATAAGTGAGAGCTGAATTTACGCCCCTTTTGCTAGGTTTTTACACATTATACGAGGTAGAAGTATCAGGCTACGTATCGTGTAAGAGCGGAGACTCCACATTTTGAAACACCCCGCCCAGTTCTACAGCTTCCTGCAAGGGCCGTCTACTAATCTTTGTTTGCAAAATAAAGTTTAATATCATCTTCGCGAGCAACAAGAACATCACGACTACGCATATTAAGTATTGTTCTCAGATGGCATTTTTCAGCATCGGCCAATAATTGTTCTAGAAAGTTTTCCTTAGAGACGACGCCATCTTGTGAGCTGCAAGCTTGGATCATCCCAGCTTAAATTTGTACTTACGTACAACTTGAGAAGAGTTTAGACCTCCACTAAGCTAGGCACAATGAATAAGTTTGATTTTTAATTTTGAAACTAGCATTTTTTTTTAGAAGCTGTAACTTGTGCTAAGTGATTTCAATTTTGACACTCGCGATGAACGAGTACGTTAACACAGGGATACGCGAGGCTAGGTACAGCCACTTTCAACAGCAGTAGGATTTTTTTGTGTTTTATTTAGCTGTAGAAAATTGCCACCAGGGTTGGCTAACGTACCTTTGGATTACGAGGTCTGGGTTCGAGTCACAAATAACTGTTGCATTTTCGTATCTTTTTAGATACACGTTTAGGTTAGTGTAAAGTGGAAGTCTCCTGATTAGCCTGCCGGTTAAATTAGACACAGAATTTCGTTGGGATTTCTCCATTGCCAAGGCCGATTAATAGAAAGGCAACGAAAAATAAATAAAACTGGCAATGATAAAAAAGTAACCTATACATGAAACTCGAAAAGAAACTCATCGATAACTTGCAGAATTTTATAAAATGAATTGCGCAAAAATAAAATCCTTATATTTACGCAAAAATTGAGACAAAACTCCTACAAAAACCGTGCAAAATAGACACTTCAGTAGATAAGACGATGACCCTCAACAACTGGATACGGATAACATAATTATCAGTTTTTTTGGCCTTATAGATTTATTTTCATTTATTTACACCAGTTGGATATTACAAATAACATTTATACAGTAATAGTCTCCTTGAGAAAATAGTTTGCTCTAAGAGTGGAGATGAACTCAATTAAGAAGTTTCATTCAGATGGATAGTAAGGGAATAAATATCAGATAAATATTCACAGTCTTGCTATAAAATTGAACAGTTTGATAACATTAGCTATGCCTACATGATTATATCGTACGTGAAGCAGTATTATACAGTTTATCAAATAAAATCCACTTGAATCAAGAGTACTGAAAATAAACGGAAATTAAGGCAAAACAGAAGATAAAATTTCAATAAGAGAGATATTTACGGATCAAGACACACACGGCCGTAGAAGATAGGTCTGGATATTAGCTTGAAAAGTTCAAGCCCGTGTTGACCCATTTAATCCCTTGACCCCACCACAGAGCTCTGCTACCAAAGTAGTGCTGTTTCACATGGAAGCATATTGTTGTGGTGCCTAGCCAGGTGTACGTCCTATCTATCCTTGCACAACCACTGTGCACACCCTGGCTTAAGGCCCCCAACTATGTACCAGGATAAACTATATTAACTCTTCTAAATCACTACCACCAATTACTTTATCAATGCTCTTTTTATTACAAAACAACTCTGTTCTCAACTACAATTATAGATTACGCTGATAAATTAAATGTTACTTTTCTTATATCCTTCCACTATAAGTTTACATACAGTTCTCCTCTACTGTCTTACTTATTGTTTACTGTAATTTACATTTAAATCCTCTCTGATTCAACTGTTACTTTATCATATTTGTCGCTCTTCCCGTATCGTATCGTACCCTTCTCGCCCTTGCGCTCTACTCATAATCACCTACCACTGCCAGCTTCGGTTCGATCGGAGCTCCTCCGTCGGCTCGTGTATTGGAGATGTGGTGAAGAAGGACGGCTTGCCCAAGCCTGGTCTCCACCCTGCTCCTGGAACATCTCGGCACTGGCTCCTCCCGACACTGCTCCAGCCTTGGCAGCCTCGCTGCTCGGGGATCACTCCAGTCTCACTGGACGATCAACCTCCGACACGCACCATGTTACGAATCTCTCAATCTCTCGATTGGGGGGGGGGGGTGGTTGGCCGTATTAACGTCCGTGGTCTGCCGGTCAGATCATCGTAAGCGCCTATCCCGCTGTCCCCTGGTCACAATCTCCTGCGGGGCGTCGCCCTCGGCCACGGGCAGGCGTCAACCTCGTGGACAGCTATCCTCTCATTTGTGCCTACAACAATATGGAAGGGTATTACAATTTTTTTCTTAAAATGGGAACATGGCGTTTCTACTCTATGGTGTTAGCCCTATGCCACCGATGCTATCAGCACTAGTTTGGTACAGCGCTTTTGCTGCCGCTTCATGAACTAAATGCGTCACTAAGGGCGTCAAATCTTGCACTAAAGATGAGGTAGACCGCTTATTCGTCTTCTGCGCATGTAACCAACAATGACCTACCAAAAAAAAACACAACTGTCAAAGTTACATGGTCAACATTGATGAAAGTGCTTGTGTCTATGTTAATTTTTAAATGACAAGTACTATTTCGTTAATTAAATTATTTTCTGGCAATATGAATTTAATTAAACTACATTACAAATCGGTTAGAGGAAGTATACATACATCTCAAAGCTTTGGTTTACAAATAAATTTTCTAACCTAAAATCCAAACCACGCCGTTTTCGCAAGACGTGTTGGCAGAAAAGAAGTTCAATGTTGGGACACGGAGCTTGGTTGTGCGCAGCCAGCGAGATCGGTCTACCTCATTTTTAGCCGATGCGTCAAATCGCTAACATTGTTAGATAGGCGAGTGTCCAGGCCTGTCTTCTACAGCCGTGACGTTACTTGGGCAGATGCCCGAGGGCGGTCGAGGTTTTCCTTCGGCCTGCTGCCCCTTGCTGCCCTCTGGTGGGCGGCTTGCTGTCTTGTGCCTCGATGTCGGGCGACGCGGTCAGCCGGCAAGTATGTTTGTCTGCGAGGCAGAGGGCCGCGTTGTCGGTAAGGACCAAACCATCACAGGCTCTTCGACCGCACGGCGGAAATCAGGACGAACGAAACAGCCTGTTGTGGGCGCCGGTGGGCTTTTCGCACAAGAGGTGCCTCGGCCCGCTGCAATTCCAGCGGGCCTTGTGGTCGCATTTCTCCACGACAGACAACAAGGGGTTTGTTATTCTGCTGTTTCTTGTATTTTTGGGAACCGCCACCTGCACTTCGTCGTTGTTTAACATACTGCCAATCAGAACACAAGAGGCCACGGTGGCTGAGCGGTTAGACTGCTCGCCTCCCAACAAGGCGAACCGTGTTCAATCCCCGGCCGGTTCACTCCGGATTTTCGCAAGTGGGAATCGTGCCTGACGATGCCGCTGGTCGGCGGGTTTTCTCGGGAGCTCCCGTTTCCCCCGCCTCTTCATTCCGGCGCTGTTCCATACTCACATCACTTCACCCTAATCGGCTATCTCTTCCCTCACTCACTCGCGTTGCCACCAGCACTATCCTGCCAGTGCCCTAACAAAATGAATCTGCATTTCCTTTAACGCGGGGGAAATAAATATCGTATTACAAAACGAAAGGACTGGGAAGTTCACTTCAAGTAAAAACTAGTACTCGCCTGGGCTGGGCATGGAACAATTGCGAGAAACCACTTCTACCTCTACTTACCGGGTTCGAACTCACGACCTTCCGTATTCAAGGCAGGCACGCTACCACTTGGCCAACGCGCTCGCTCATCTGGAAAGGAAGGTCAGATGCGTGACTGAGTAAAGGGGGCAGGGTCACGCAATCACAGTAGCTTAAGGCAGATTCCCACCCGCCATCGTGGATTTATAGATTTTCGCCAAAGCTTTTATTTCAGAAGGTGTATTGAAATTTCCCACACGACATATCCTAAATAACAGCTTCCCAAACGTTGTCACTACATTTATTAATTTTAGCTTGTAGCTGTAGAGGCGAAACGCGAGACTATTTTTTGCGCTCGATTACAAAGGCGACGACATAAACAGTAATCAAGAAATACTGACCTCGGACAATGCACTAGGCAATGCTCTGTGCTCTGTCTTAAAAAAAAAAAACATGATACAAGACTGTATTTCCAGAGTATGGCAAAAATTCCATGAATCAAAGATACTATTTTGTCTCAGTAATATTGTTGTTGTCTTGGCGTCATCTTTAAGTGTGTGAGTTGAGAGATTTGGGCGGCTCGTAACAGCGAGGTCTTGAGAGCCGATGAGGGTGATTGAAGTGAAAATGGATCAGCCCCGGAATGAAGGGGCAGGGGAAAACGGAAGATCCCCGAGAAAATCCGCCAACCAACGGCGTCGTCCGGCACGATTCCCAGTTGCGAAAATCCAGTGACCCGGCTGGGGATTGAATCCGGTTCGCCTTGGTGGGAGGCGAGCGTCCTAATCGCTCAGCCACTGTGGCTCTCATCTGTAAGTGATTCGCGACTAGTGCTACAATAAACATCTCACTGGCTGTAGGAAGCAAGATTTAGGCTGATACGGTTTCTGTTAATGGAAAACATTAGTTCTGCTTAATCCACACAGATGTTTGCAAAGTTGTTGGACCTATGTTGAGTGGCAGCA
Source organism: Dryococelus australis (assembly GCA_029891345.1). NCBI lineage: Eukaryota > Metazoa > Arthropoda > Insecta > Phasmatodea > Phasmatidae > Dryococelus > Dryococelus australis. The sequence goes on from CM056993.1 coordinate 315,397,411, forward strand.
AGGAAAGAAAATTGTGTTTGTTTTAAGATAAACGGGTCTCTTTCTCTGGTTTTGGAAAACTGTTCCCAGTCAAATGGGGCGACAGGACATTTGGAGGAGAGAGTAAATAGTGACATTTGTGAGAATAGTAGTTTTACGGATTCATAATGCTCTTTTGAATTTCTAACGTTTCACGATCGCTTGTTTATGTAATTGAGACAGTCAGCTAAGTTGCAGCAGAATTGGCTTAATTTTATTGCTAACGATGCTGGAGAGTGTACAGCTAGAAACTAAAGCAGTTTTTCAATAAAATTATGATGAATTTTCTCACCATTATATAATCGGAGATGAAGAATTATCCTTTTTGCTCCACGATAGTTAATACAGCATTACAGTCGAGGCAGTAGCAGTAGTCACTTGACTTGCCCAACCAAACAATTGAAACGTTATAAAAGGTCATTCGAGTTGATTTTTTTCTATAATGCCATCATAGTTAAAACCACTGCATGTTACTGAATCCTGAAGAAAGTGAACTGGGTATTACAAATCTTAATATTATATTAATAACGTGAAAGACTATAAAGGGCAAAACAATAAGTAGCTAATAAGTTTTCTTTTCATAAATGCCGCTGTCTTGTTCAAATTTTCATATGTGTATGACATGAGTTTAAGTACTCTATTGAATAACGGCCCATATTTAATTTAATAAACTGTATTGTCCACCGAGATATACTCACGGGCATGTTACTACGCTATTGTTCTAACAGTTTGTTACCACACGTCGCGTAGAGTTGGAATTATCAAGACTACGTAATTTCAACAAACTAGAAAACAATTAAAGAAATTTATAAGAAATATTTTCAAACATTTACAGAAAAGTACGTTTTGGCAGTTTTTGAGGCCTACCTCATTTAAATTGTATTGTAATGTTTTTTTTTAACATCTCCCGGTTTTATGCTAGAAAACTTAGCAGGGGACGTCTTACAGACTAACTTGTAACCTAACTTAACTTAAAACCCATGCCTTACCCGGGATTCAAACCCAGAGATAACCGCAGCCCAGATAGGTGGCGTACCAACAGACTGCGCCACGGGAGGCTGGCTACGTCATTTAAAGTGAAGTTTTTCATAAAAGGTTATATGACACGTCTTGACAAGCAATAAATATTTTGCAGTTAAAATCGTTAACATAGAGCAGTCAATACGAGACATTAAATCCGAACCAATTTACAGATGCGTTCAGGAAAGTTACGTTAGTTGGCTTGTTTGTGATTAAGTGAGTAGTTCTGGGATTTCTGCTTGAGGAATATCGGCTTGATGTATACTTCGCGCCAGGTAGGTATCTGCAAGCTTGAGCACCGTCACAAAGAATAAGGGGCGTCACGGGCGGATTCTGCTACCCAATCGGTACAGTTCCATAGACTAGACATGAAGTAGACCGAATATTCGTCTTCTGCGCATGTATAGGATGTCTAACATTGACCTGCCCCAAAGGAACACGACTGTCAAAGTCACATGGCCAACAGTGATGAACGTGTTTGTTAACATCTTAATTCTCAAAATATAAGCACTTTTATATTAATAAAATACTTTCACCTATATGAATTTAATCAAACTGCATTACAAATTGGTTAAAAGAAGTATACAAACCTCTCAAAGCATTCGTTTACCAAACAGTGTTCTAACCTCGAATCCATTCCATGCCTTTTTCCTAGTCGTGTTGGCAGAAAAGCAGTTTAATGTTGGGACACGGAGATTCGTTGTACGCTGCCAGCGAGATCGGTCTACCTCAACTTTAGTCTATGTACAGTTGTGAAGACAACATAGCGATGTATTGCCTGCTTCATAAGTAAATAATAACACAAAATACTGGCTAATGTAACAACTGTATTCATATACACCTTGAAATTTTGAAGCAGGTACTTCTACCGACGAGGGTCTACCACTCTGTTCTATGATGTCAACTATTAACACTACATAAAATATATATTTTTTGTTTATCTTAAAGTAAAAATATTTATTTGTGTTACAATAATACTTCTCAACTTTATTTCCACATTCTCACAGTAGCTCGTATGATTCTGGTTTCAACATATCTGTTGTGAGGCCAATACTATCATTCCATAGTCGTACATTTTTCTTATTTGTTACATTAAACCTTAAAGACATCATCTAAATATGTACAGTCGCGATAATTCCTTGTTGCCTGGGGTAGTTCCCATATCGTTACAGCATTAAAAACAAAGCTATTTTCACTTCCAGCAATGGTTGTAATCAAACACCGTTCTTTCGACAGCTGTACAAATAAACAACTTAGTGATAAAATATCAGTCCACAATTGATTTTGTATACGGTATGAATAAATTAGTTTTTTTCAGCCGTGCATATTATTTTGAGCGTTTCATTTCTTTATCACTTAAAACAGGGAATTTTTCATTGAATTCCTGGAAAATATATGATTTTTAAATCAAAACAGTAATTTAGTTTTCTGCCATTTAAAACTAAGTTTTCGTAATTTTTTATGGTCGCATCTTTCAGATCAATTGCTGATTGGATCTTTATAGGCCTACTGAACATTTATTTCAGAAACGTCCAAAATTTCGTGATTTGCTTCTCTGTTTTGGGAATGACGGTTTTTAAAATTTAATTCTTAATAAAGACTTACGCAAATTCTTTAACACTAAGGCAGTGGTATATCTGTAATGCGGAAACGCTTATATAGATACATCAAACATTAAAAAATAATTCGTTTTGCAGTGCCGAATAAACTGAAGGAGTCAATATTTTTCACCATTTCGTACGAAGAGATGTACGTTTTGTGATCGCAGTTTTCACTTACCCCATAGCTACCCCTGTACATGAGATTATTGGCCGATAGTAGAAGTGGAGTGGAGAGGTCGGTTCTTAACATCGGGATGTTGAAAGACGAGCGAGGTGAGTATGGAGCAGAGCTGGAATGCAAGGGGAACGGGAGATACCCGAGAAAACCCGTAGACCAGCCGTACCATCCGGTACGGTTCCCACATGCGAAAATCTGGAAGCGACCCCACCGTGAATCGAACCCTGTTCACCTGGGTGGGAGGCGAGTAGTCTAACCACCTCACCATCGCAGCTCCTGCAACTGGCAGAAAATAAAAATGTGTCTAGCACTAATATGTATAAAAGCGCATAAGAACAAAGTAAGGAAAGAATAATTAAACATACCCAGGCTGGGTCAATAACCAGTAGATAGGGATAAACCGTTCACGGTAAAATGAGCACTTTTGAAAGCCCTGCTTACGATCTACTTGTGTGCACGTTGTATATTTTACCACGTTATGTAAAATTAACTTTGCCATGGGCCTCATCACTTTATTCATGCGTCGGTCAGGAGAAACAGTGAAATTATCGGAAAAGAAGATATTAAAGAAATCTGGTAATTTTTATACTTCAGTGGATTAAAAAAAACAGAAAGCGAAATAAATAATTTAAATTAACACAACTGGTTACCCAACACATTTTATTCAAAGTTAAGAATTGGAACTACTTCCCATCCCTCGTTACCAACTTCACTGTGCGCATGTCACTCAGTGCGCCCGTTAAAACATATGAAGTTAGGAGCAGTGGCATTTTTCTAAGGTTGACTTCGAAATTGCTCACTTTATCGTGAACAGCCTTTACTCGGAGACATTGCCACTCCAGCAGCAAAAGAACAGAACGACCCAACCTCGGCCGCCCGATAGTATATGACTGTTCGTAACCGCCGTTCAAGCTCGCAATTATACGGCGCGAAGTATGACTCTGGCGCAATTTAGCGCCGTCATTGACACACAAAGACGTAAAGACTGTTACCGTTACTGACCTTTCTGGCTGGAAATAGCCCGAGGGATTCGAGTGAGTGCTCGTTTCGCCACACGCACACTGCCGACCGCAGACTTCCGTCAGGAGCACGCCAAAAACAGGCCAACTTAATTAGCTTACTGCAAAAGTTCCCGTCCGCGCCTAGTAAATCACCACCACCATTCATCCCTATTTTTAATACCCTTGAGCAGGGGCGCCTGTTTTTCGCGAAAAGTTTTCAAGACAAGTTGTGTTCCGAAACACTTTAGTTCGGAACCACTTTCGTGATTGAATCATTTGAATTGTTAGGCGTCTTATCTGTCTGACCGCGAATCACGGACGGTCAGTACCGGAGAAACTTAAACCTGATTGGTTCATTCATGTACCAGACTTTCGTCACACAAAGACAAGCAGCCAATAGCCAAATGAAGATAGCAGGCGTGGACATGGGATATTGAAGTCTAGCCTTTGCGTAAATCTTTTCGCGAAAAACAGGTGACCCTGCCCATAAGCCAATGTGACTGTTCCTATATACAGCCATCCCTGATCTCGTGTTTCGCACGGAATCATTCCGAACAAACTTCTCTGCGGTTTAAAAAGGATCGGGCGGGAAATTGGCGTTTTCTACTGCATTCAGAAACAGCTTTGTAATCGGACGTACAGCGACGGTGCTTCCCGACTCTGAGCACGTACAGATACACCTAGATTCTAGTGGCAAGTGACTGGACACTGGCATACAACTTGTGGCCGGTCAAGTTCCGATTCCAGTTTATCCAGCTTCTCGAGCGAAGAAGCAGTTGTGTCCCCCTGGAAACTAGGCCACCACCTCAGGCCATTGAAAAATGTTCATCTCCGTGGATAGCTGCTGTCGGTAAATAAAGTAGCAAGGCTGGTTTTCGATATACGTTCCAATTTTTTTTCTTACGTCGACGCGATTTTAAACGTAAGATAACAATGCAAACCGCCAAGTTACCCACCGTCCGGAAAATCCCGTTGATCCCTTCGCACTTAAACTTGAAGTACGTTACGTCCATGAGTCAGCATTCCTTATACCGTAGTGCATGCACGCTGTTACGAGTGGACTTCAATATAGAATCCTCGTATGAACCCGGCCACACACACATTCATAGTAAACTAGGACGCCAGATATTGCGTCAAGCATTGCAAAAAGGACCAGCAATTATAAACCCCCCCCCCCCTCCTCCAACCAGGGAAAGAGGCCAGCTATGTCTGAACTCTAAACAACGCGCCGATATAGACCGTCACGAGGCACGACGCGTCCTATTTCAGCGTCCAACCAGCTTCAGGGGAAGACCGCAGAATGGGCGTGTCAGATCGTCGCTAGTCGTTCTACTAGAAACTGTCTCCGGCATCATGTTAAGGGGAAGACAGTCCGTAATAGATAATAAAAGCTGTTCACAATCAAGTGAGTACTTTTTAAATTAACCTTAGAAAAATATAATTTCCTCCGCCTGCATATATTTTGATGGGTGTACCGAGTGAAATTCGCCCTACAACGTTGGTAACAAAGGATAGAAAGTAGTTCCATATCTTAACGTCGAATAAAAAGTGCCAGGTAACCATGAACATGTAAAATATATTAATTTCAGTTAACTGATAGCGGATAGTGTCAAATGTATAAACTGCTAGCAGTGTAAAACCATATTATCAAATGGGTACCCTTACATAACTTAATTACTGAATATTAATTTGAAATCATAAATTGAAATTTATATTTAATTACGTAACGTTTAAGTACATTACCAAACTATAGCCCTATAATATAGTAAAAATAAATATTCGCGCTTGACAATAATGAGCCAATATGCCAGTATTAAATAAAACATCGTTTCCAAAAATAATTAAGGTCGCAAGTAAAGAGAGCAACTAAATGTTCACTTGATTTTAACTAAAATTTAAATAGATTTTTACTTAGATTGCTTCATGGAAAGAGACACATGACGCATTACTGGCTTCGGTGACTTAGCTGCGAGATGAAACAAACGTATCAGCGTCCAACAGTCAACAGGCGAGAACAAAGTACTTGAAGGGGTTACGGGCGGGCATCGCCGCAACACGAAAGAAGGAACATATCCCGCGGATTATGCCATCGCATTACCTGTAGTTAAGGAGAATTATGGCAATTTGGTCCAACGATGGATAACGCACATTCCGTGCATTGTGTACATATTACACGCGCACGTGCACTCTCTCTAGAATAGAGAATAAAAGGAAGAAAAATTAGTTAAACCCTAAACGACAATTTTCAACATTGGCCAGGCTCAGGGACAAGGTAACGCAAAAAAAAAGTGCTAACCGCAAGTGCTGAGCACGATCACAAGAGCCAAAATGAGACCGAACCCAAAACCCGAATAAAATGTCCAAAAATCACAAACAAAGACAATCTTTTTGAGAAATATCATGCTTTCCCTTTTCCCTTACTAACGGAAAAACTAAAGCAGTATTTGCTATTATGAGTTAGTGAATTTTTAATAGACCTACTCAAAATAAAATAAAAATCCATGATACCCTAGTTTTAAGTCTTCATTTAAATTTTATGTTTTTACCAAGGGCTGGCTCTGTTATTTAAAATGAGGTGGATTCTCTAAACCAGTTAATTGTCTATTAATGCTTGCATATGGGTCACAAGTGGTAGCAGAGCGTGGTTACCATCCATGGACCTCTGGGTTATGGGTCCAGCACGCTTTCACTTGTGACACATATTATTATTTTTTATTGTAAAGTTGTAAATGAATAGGCATATAAACAATAGAAATTCATAAACAAACAATTAGTGGAATGAGTAATTTAGAGTATTAATAAAAATAGTATTCTTGCGCTTTTTTTTTCCGAAATATAAAAATGAGCAAATTTATAAAATATTCACTTTCCTGATAATTCCATAGTTTCACTTGACCGGCGAATGAAAATGTAAATTTTACATATGGTGGAAAAAACACAAAGTGCATAGAAGTAGATCTTTAGCAGGGGTTTCCAAAGTGCTCACTTTACCATGAACAGCCTATAATAATAATATTGGCGTAAAGTAATCATAATAATGATGTAAATTAAGGTAAAATAATTTAATATCAATTTTAGCAGCTCCCCCGAGTATTAACAGTACAGTTCCAAGTAATTGTAAGTGCCTTGTTGTTCATGTCTCGCATACCTAAATAAATCCCCTCAGTAACAGACATGCTCTACCATCTCATTTATAGTCAACTACGTCCCCAAAACCTATCTTGTGTGAATATGACTATGCCATTATGCATAACAACGCGCTACGCTGAGGCTCTCTCAACGGCGGCGTCCTCCAGGCGTCGATCGCGGATCGCAAGGATGGCGGTCCTCTCGGCAGCAGCGTCTCGGGCAGGGCCTCCGGCGTTGAGGGAAACAAGATGGCCGCGAGCTACCACCGCCCGCCCCTTATATACGCTGTACCCCGGGCTTATTTGAGTAATCATTTCCGCAGCTGTTTTCATAACTCAGAACTCTAGTTGCCGAGGCCGGATTCCTCTCAGCGTATGCACTCGGCCTGGCAACCCTTGCCTGTGAAGATCATAGTAATATGTACAGTAGCTATTATAATCACAGACAGTAGTACAACAAATAGTTATGTTGATGTTACTATCTATGCTAACAATATTTACATGGCACATGCAACCCATCAGGATGGCTGTCCCTATTTTAGCAATCTAGGTGGTCCCCACAACCGAAAATTTTTCTCAGTGTGCCAACTTTACTGGGCGCATCACATACAGTGTGCCCGTTATACAGAATGTTGCAAAATTGCATGACAATACTTCCGGGAAACATTCCTCACATCTGGAGGATGAAAAAATGCTATATGAACATAGGTCTGCAAACGCTTCGTTTCTTTATTAGAGCCCGTAATACATAACGTATAGTGTATGGCCCGCGGGCTGGATCATATTACTGTGGAATGCCATCGCAATGTTCGTTTGCATGATACACGGCACCTCACCTTACGACACTACATCTAGAACAGTAGGAACCGCACAGGAATTAGTTACACATGTGTGAAAGCTTATCGCCGGCACTAAAGAAAATTTAAAAATCCCCCCCCCCCAAAGTCAGCACGAACACATGCATCAACCCGCTGTTGCATGGACACCCGGGTGCGTTGATGAATCCTGGAAAATTCCTGATTGTTTTGCAACCCGCATCAATACGGTTACGGAGGGTGCCCACATCGTCCACTGGGGTTGCACACACAAGTGTATTTAAATGTCCCCACAAATAAGGGTCTAGTGGATTCACTTTAGGGCTCCTAGGGGGATGGTATGAGGCTGCCAATTACAGCTACGATGGCATTCCACAGTAACACGATTTAGCCCGCAGGTACGTTAAGAATTGCGGGTTGTAGTAAAGAAACGAAGCGCTTGCGGACCTATGTTCTTGTAACACTTGTTCATCCTCCAGATGTGAGGACTGTTTCTCCGAAGTATTGTCATGCAATTTTGCAACATTCTGTATATGCAGGTAAGGACAGTGCCATTTTCAAAAATTTTAAAAGGTTGATTTAAAAAATGCTTAACCGTGAACAACCTTTAGAAAATCACATCGAATGGACAACCCGCCGCATTCGTGCGCAATCACTTGAATAATATTTCGCATGAGAACTATTTATAACTGGGCGTTACAAACTCGCCTACTTTCTCTTCTTGTAAGTAATATTAATTATAAATTAAATATTGTAATTTACATATAAAGTGTAAGTAAAAGTTCAATTTCACGCAAAATGATCTAGTTTTATGTTAACAGAAGTATAAAACGCTTATGATGCATGACATACAGTATTAGTGAAACAACCAAACATGTTATACGTAGGGTGATTTTTTATAAGCTTAATTTAAAAAAAAAACGAATATAGCGTAGATAAACCATAAGGTCGGCGCCTTTGTACGCAATACATAGGTAAAGGCAGTTCACGGTCATGTGAGCACTTTTGAAATCAACCTTTGAGAAATATAACTGCCACTGCCTGCATATGACGGGGCCACGGTGGCCGAGCGGTTAGACTGCTCACCTCCCACCTAGGCGAACCGGGTGCTATTCCGGGCTTGTCACTCCAGGATTTTCGCAAGTGGGAATCGTACCGGACGATACTGCTGGTCGGCGACGGGTTTTTTTTCGGGTTTTTTTCCCACCTTTACATTCCGGCACTGCTCCGATCTCACCTCATTTCACCCTCACTGGCTCTCGAGGCCTCGTTGTTGAGAGCTGCCCAAATCTTTCCACTTGACTATCTGCATATATTGTAACGGGCACCCTAGAAAGAGCCCAGTTAAGTTGGTAACGACGAAGGGAAACTAGTTCTGTTTCCTGACGTCGAATTAAAAGTGTTAAGTAAGCATTTGTGATTGCCGATGGGGAATTATTTTGCTTTCTGTTTTTCTCATGCACGTGAGTGTAAGAATGGGCGAATTTGTAGAACATTTACTTCTCTAATAATTTCCTAGGTTTACTTGACCGACGCATGAATAAAGGAACAAGGCCCATAACAATGTTAAGTTTACATATAGCAGAAGAATACACAATGCGAAGTGCTCAGTTTACCGTGAACAGTTCATATGTGTATGTGGTGTTGTGTGTTACAACTGTTACTGCCTGCAAATGCTGCAACCCACACGACTTTCGCACACAATTGGTTGTCTACTGGCAAGTGTCATGCTACGCTTCTTGGATCAGCTCTGATGGACATTGTTTCATTTGAGTAATTTTTTTTTGTCGCTTGGGCCTGTTTCATGGGTTCGGTCACTTAAGCTTGATCAAGAGCCATTTATTATTTTTTGCTGTGCTTTGAAGATATTTTTGTGTTTCATGACATATCAATTATAACGTGATACAAATACCAAATAATATGAAAAATAACTTCTACCGCGTTTTTAGCGTAAATATTATAATTTAAACTTAAAAGCTCAATTAGTACAAATTAAAAAAACTTATCTAAACACTTAGTTTGGATTCAGCTATAGTGTTTGTTAAAGACGCTGAAATAACATTATATATTTGAAGTACGACACTTGGTTCACCTGCGGTAAGCGTTCAACTTTTGAATATTTTTCTTTAAGTGTTATCTCGAAAGCTAAAGCTGAAATACGGGCATAACACAAAACAAATTACGAAGAAATATATTTCATGACCTTCTGATAACATGAACAAATATTTTGAACTGTAATATAACGAATTACTTTAGAGTACCACTACGAAATGTGTACGAAAAATTAAATTAAATTAAAATTACTTTTAACTCGTTTCATTTATTTCTTTGGATTTAGAAAATGATGTTATAACCAGCCATTCTGGAAGCTAGTACACACATGAAACAATAAAACTTTTACGTTATATCTCGGTAACTATACAACTGATTCCTGCCAAATCTGGCGTGTAAGTAATACTATTGTAGGCCATCTTAACATCTGTAATTAAAAATGTATAAGGCACTTATTTTTGAATTGGCGGTAATATAAATATTTTAATTTATTTTCTTATATGTACCATACCGTTAAACCACTTTAGACCAAACTTGTTATGCTGAACGTATCTATTACAAGCATCACATAGCCTCTTTTGCCCGCCATTTTATAAAATAGCGCCACATGAAAAATTAAGTTTTTATGTCACATACTGGGAAACAATCAACCGATTCTTACCAAATTTTGTTGTCAAGTAACACTAAATAGGTTGTGTGAACTGACATGTTTAGTGAGTCAAACTATTATTTTCAAAATGACGACCATATAAGCATTTTATATTATTATTCTGTAACTACGAGGCCATGTAACAATTTTCAACTTAACTTCGTACACTAGCATTATACATTACAACCATAAAATGCGTCTGTCCAGAGTCTATTTTACCCACCATGTTGTAAGATAGTGCCACACAAATAAATCACTTATGTCATATATCGGGAAACAATCAACCGAGTACTATCAAATTTGGCAAACAAATAGTGCTACAGTAGGCCGTGTAAATATATACAACTTAAGTGAGTCAGATACATTTTTTAAATGGTGGCAATATCAATTATTATTTAGGTAAGTTTATCATATCTTTTAAATATTTCACAAAATTTAACCTAACTTTGTATGGTGACAATATATATTAGAAACATCAAATACGTCTATACAGACCCTGATTTTAGGCCATTTTGTGCGGTAGCGCTAAACGAGGAATTAAAGCTTTTACGCCATAACTTGGGAACCAGTCAACCGATTTCCACCAAATTCTGCACACAAGTAGTGATACGGTAGGTAATGTAAAATTACGTTACTTTAGTGACTCATGCACTTGTTTCCAAAATAATGTCCCTGCAAATATTTGAGCCTAGCAAACACAGTCTACCAAAACTTAAAACTCATTACAAACCGAGATCGATGCTCCGAATCCTACCTCCATAATGAAGTTCATTGCACGCCAAATTACGGTAGGAGGGATTCTGGGTTTGGGTTCCACATGAGGCACGCCTGTATTTGCACAGTCTATTCACGATAAAGTGAGCACTTTTGAAAGCCCTCTCAGTTGGAATAATAGTCAATATATACATTTCATTTTAGCTGTAGACGTTAACTTTCGAGTGCGGTGGAATATACTCGCGTATTTATTACTTACATTGCGATACTTATTTGAAAACGTTGTTAAAGGATTAAATACGGCTGAAAGGAAAAAGTAACTAGAGCCTCAAAAGTGTTCACTTTACAGTGAACAGCCTACAACTGTCTCACTCGTAAGTGGGTTTCATCTCTGATGATATCGCTATCAACGAGGGGTCAAGACTCACCTACCATCAAACCTTTTTAAGAACTTCATCAAAAATTTTCTCATCCATGTAGAGGAAAGTAAGCTCGTTAGTGACCCCGGTAACTTTTTGTTTGTAAAGTAATTATCTTCCAGTGTCATACGCTTTTTCAGACTATATTTTCATATAGCAACGAAAAAGTATAGCGCATGCAAAACATGAAAAAATGACCTTTTGAACTCCCTTAAGGGTACTATGTACTGAAACGTTGTCTGTGAAATCGTTGTTTGCCTGTAAACACGTATCTCGGTAAATAAAAGTTCTGGAAATAAGACTTTTTGGCAGAAAAAAAAAAAAAAAAAACCTATTATCAATGGCCTTTTTCTTCTTCTTCATATTAAGTGTATTTTTGGAGAGAAAAATTCGGGAAAATGGTCCAATATCGCATTTTTAAAACTTGCCTATGCAGTTTTCTTAAGCGGCAAGAGAAAAGTACAAAGATACGGGCGTAGTTTGATCTGTGGACTTTTTACCCTTATGTTACAGATCTAATTTACACAGTACAGAGTTACTACGGAAACACGGCACGCCTTGCACGTAAGAGCGATAAGGTGCTAGGTGTACGAGTGACTGTCGTCCGTATCGCTCTCTCGCTTCTTGACCTTAGACGTGCAACTACATAGTCCCCTTAATTGATCAACAACGTGTGTCTACGCAGTTCGTAAAGAAAAATATATCACGTAGAAAAGTGTTCATGAAATAAAATATCCCGTCTTGTCTATTTGAGTACAATGTAATATACAGTTGTGTTATTCATAAAATCAGTAAATTACCCATACATATACAGATATGCAAATAATAGGTGGTAACTAAGGTATCAGTCTTATATGATTGTAATATGTTTCGTGCCCTTTCTACACCTCATCACAAATACATGCAAATAGTGATGTGTAGGTTATAAATAAATTTTTTGCTTACAGTGAAATTCAAATATAAACTGTTTATCTCTGTAATTTTTTATCTTGCCAATAATTTCCGACTTTCAAATAACATACTTATATCTTATACAGCTACGGTTATGAGGTATTAGAGTTTATCAACGAGAACATCACAAGTGGCAGAGTAGTTCGCGAAAAATACAAAGTGCTGTAGAAATCATTATATAGGCTGTTTATGGTAAAATGAGCACTTCTGAGTCCCTAGTAACATTTTTCCTATCATGAATTTTCTATCGCTCCATATTTTTTAAAATGGAAATTGTCATTTAAGTGATATGCACAATACCGAACTCGAAAGTTAGCGTGTAAGGCCACAATGATATATATTTATTGACTACTAACTGTGCCCGCGACTTCGCGTGTACTTTAGGATTTGTTTACATATTTTTAAAATATAAATAAAAAATAGAAGTAAGGCATGAATAGTGTCAATCGGAATTTATACTAAATAATTTCTATATTCAAAACAAAAAATAATAATTTAAAGGTTTAAATATTAATCAAATAGAATTTACGAATGTCTTCTTATGTTTAGATGGGAATTAATGCAGTGCCTGCCACTTCATTCTCGTGGACTTCGCTATACGTTTACATATGTTAAAAATATAAATTTCACTTCGCTTAGGTTTCATGGAGTTATTAAAATACAGACCGACATCGTTTCACCCAGGTTTTATGGAGTTATTGAAATACATACCTATATAAGATTGTTACTTTATTATCGGAAATAGTTTTATTGTTTGCGTTAGTGTTGGTTGTTTGATAATATGTAATTTCACTATGTTTTTTTTTTCAAAAACTAATCCATATTCTTCTATTATGCGTATTATATCAGAGATTATTTGAAAAACTATTGTTGTTTCAACAATGTTTTTTGACATTAACGTTCTGAAGAAAAAAAATGTGTTACTTAAAAGAAAATTAATTAACTTCACAACCATCTGAGATATCGAAATGAAATAAAGAGCAGACCTTAAATACAAATAAAATCTATGATCTCTGAAAGTTTTATCAAAATCGATTCAGCCGTTTCGGAGCCTGTTCTGGACAAGCATCCAGACAGACAGACAAAAATTTAAAAAAGAAGTTATTTATGCTTCAACGTCTTTTAAATAGCGTATTACGCTTAGAGATTGGTATCCATTTTGAAATGACACACACTAAAATCTTATTTATTAGTATAGATTATTCCAGATGAGAAGGCTTAAAACGTGACCACTTTACCGTGAATAGCATATATAGGCTGTTCACGGTAAAATGAGCAGTTTTGACAGCCCTGCTTAAGATCTACTTGTATTCTTCCGCCCTATGTAAAATTAATATTGTTATGGGCCTCACAACCTTATTCATGCGCCGGACAAGTGAAACTGTGAAATTATTAGAAAAGTAAATATTTTAAGAATCTGCTAATTTTTACACTTTGGTGCATTAAAAATACAGAAAGCGAAAGAAATAATCCGACTTATCGCAAATGGTCACCTAACGCTTTTTATTCGACGTTAAGATGCGGAACTACTTCCCATCCATCTTTACGAACGTTACTGGAGCATGTAATTCAGGGCGTGCGTTAAAATATCTGCAGGTAGGGACAGTGACTTTTTCCTAAGGTCGATTTCAAAAGTGCTCACTTTATCGAGAACAGCCTTTACTTTGATGGCGGAATGCAGAGAGTCGATTCACGCCACCCGCGGAGTGAACGTGTCGGGGTGGCGTGGCGTCCTGCATAGTGATATGTGCCCCCGCAACCGCGCCTTTTCGCCGAAGCGACCACTGCGCTGGTTGGCACCATTCGCCTGGATAGGCTGGAGAAGTTCTCCGGCTCGCTGTTATAGGAACTGCCGTGCTCTTCCAGCGAGGTGGCGCGCACCCACACCTCCCTGCTTTACACCATCGAAACGGAGCCTCCTGTGACGTCATCCGCTCGACGCGAACTTCCCGTACTGACCGTGGTAGTCCCATCGTACTGCGGGCCAGATGACCGGAAATTTCGCTCTTTGAATTCCCCGTCGGCTCTCCCCCCCCTCCCGACATGGGAGTATGCGTATAACGACGGGCGTGGAAACTCCTACCCACAACATATTTCGATTAGTTGCAGGCCACGAATACAGGTGGTGTTGCGAAATATCTTGTTTGTTGTGTCACACCGTGCTTGCGTTATTTTTGACGTGAATACGTCTTTAAATTTGTGACCATAGTGCGAGGCAATCCAGAAAATCCGATGATAGCGAAATCGGGGGATACAGTTTGGCATTGCAGCTCCGAATCTATAGCCTACATTCAAAATTCAATTACACCACTCGATTGCCAAAGGATCGAAGAATATGTTACATTGAGTGAGGACTGCGAAGCATCGCGCAAAGCCGGGCAGGGGGAGTGGGGGTTCTGTAACGCCGCAATTTTGAGTTCGTTTCGCCGCGTCACATAACTTCCGCGTAGTATAACTATATGCTGTTCACGGTAAAAAAAAAAGAAAAAAAAAAGAGCACTTTTGAAAGCCCTGCTTAAGATCTACTTGTATGCGAGTTGTGTATTCTTCCGCTTTATGTAAAATTAACATTGCCAAGGACTTCATCACTTTATTCGTACGTTAGGCAAGTGAAACTATGAAATTAATATAAAATTATACATGATATATTTCTGATAATTTTTACACTGATACGTTAAAAAAAAAAAAAAAAAAAAACCGAAATAAACAATTTAAATTATCTGAAATGGTTACCTAAAACTTTTTATTCGAAGTTAAAATATGGAACTACTTTCCATCCATCGTTATCAACTTTACCGGGCGCATGTCACTCAGTGCGCCAGTTGAAGTATATGCAGGCATGGGCAGTGACATTTTTCTAAGGTTGAATTCAAAAGTGCTCACTTTATCGTGAACAGTCTTTAGAGATCATGGTTTATTGCGGAAAAAGTTTACTGTTTGCTAGGATTCAACGTACTGTACACATACCCGACAGTTTTATTTTCTTATTGGCTGTCATGCATGTGTGAAGCTACTGCCCCAGTTCACTGGGCAAATGAGGTTTCTGATACTGCAAGATAGAACGTTCGTGATTGGTTTGCAAACAGCTTAGCCGAATCAAAACTTTGTCCATTCAATTATAAAAGAATAAATTAGTTAAGAGTGCTATGGAATATATGTTGACAAAAAATTTTCGCGATTTTCCATCATCCCTAAGTATAACTCTTGACTAGGAGAAGCTACGACCTTCTTTTAAGTTTCAATCGGCAGCTCTCGTCAAGATCAATAGATCGCGTGTATAAAAACATTTGTGTGGCGTGGTTGTGGTGAAATTGTACGTGTTTAATGAAAAAAACTAAGAAATCTTAATACATTGTCGGCCTATACTCGTCGAAAAGCCAAGTCGCGATACAGAAATCGAATACGGTTGGAAAGAGCATCTCAAAAGCAATCCAGTGATATCAATAAAACCCCATACGATCGAGTGAAGCGGTGCCGGGAACGTAAAATAAACATCAAATCGTCCGAGCGCGTCAAAGTAGACGTATTCACACAAAACAAACGGCCGTGTCCCTAACACAGCCACACCCCTCCCCCCCTTAAAAAAAAAAAAAGAATTAGGATGGCCAGCAGCAAATACACCCACGGCCAAAAGCAACCACATCAAACGAACTATACACCAATACATCACCAAAATACCCTAAATCGAAAGACCCAAAAAACAAAACCTTGAAAACTCGCGAACTTTCGAGACGGTACGAACACAAAATGCCATCGCGACCCCCGACGCCGACGCCCAAAAATCCGAGGCTACAGGAGAACTTCTGAGGTCGTAAAGTTTGAAATGTGCGTAGATTGCAGTAGAACTTCGTGCTTTTCGTGCTGATGGCCTTGGAATCGACCGATTTAGGTCTGCTGTTCGGATGCAGGTCTTCCCAATATCTTTACTGTAGCAATACCTTAAGCATATCATGTAACATGACAACTGGTGTGTAAGTAGAAACGTTAAATTTGGTTTTTGCAATTAGTGGGTTTACCATGCGTATTTGAAATTTGCTGTCGCCTTTACAACCACGCCTTTCGCGTAGCTGCCAAAAAATGTAATGTGGTACACATATTCATTAATAAACAAAAAGGACATGTGTTTGTGATGATATTTTCCAAAAAAGTTTTTTGTAATTTTCGCTTATACTTTTAACACATGTGGGAGGTCATGATACCATTATTGGAGCAAGCAATTGCCTTCTTTCGTTATAAATGTACCGTATAATTCGGTCAAAGCATGAAACGGGAATTTTTACACTCCTTCCCTCCTCCCCCCTCTCCCAATCATCCATAACACACAAATTGTATTTTCGTGTAATGGTAGGTATGTAGGGCATACCTTCTCGTCGACAACGGGGTCATTTGATAAAGGAAAAATATTTGTCAAAAGAAGGAACGGGAAATAAATTAGCCTTGGACCAACCCTTAAGAATAATATGAAAGCTTTGTGTTGAGGTTCTTTTCATTTATAATTGAAACCATTTTTTCTGACACATTTGGCTATTTATTATACAAATTTCCGTTCGATATTTTTTTTTATTTGGTTGGTGAGAAGCACAGTCGCAGTTAAAAAAAAAAAAAATTGTTTTTATCCTCTATTACAGCAGCTGAAAATTTCTAGGGAGACGAATCTTACAAAGGCTGTGTACATCTTACAAGAGACTAATAAAATATGTATAAGACTTTGGGAGCGACGTGTCGCTAGCCACAGAAGTAGTGGGGGAGAGAGACCTATATCTGTTTCAGTGTCGCTGTCCTGGACTGTAAGCAGGATCCTCGGAATAGTAGGAGTGGCAAGGGGGCGTGTGAATCCCCTCCCCCTTCCCCAGTTGTTAGGGGTGCCAGATACATAACGAGAAGGCACCACAAGAACACAATGTACATAAATTGTAAAGGGCTTTTTAACGTACCCCGGTTTTATGCTTGAAAGCTTAGCAGGGGACGGCCTACAGACTAACTTATAACCGAACTTTTAACACCCCTGCCTTACCCGGGACTCGAACACAGAGCCTCCCGCACCTTAGATCGGTGGCGCACCAACTGACTGCGTTACGAGGGGTCGACAATATATATTAAGTCTCACACTTCATGTGTATTTACTATATGTAGAGGTCAACAATAATGTTAAATATAGTCTATTCGTGGCTTCTTCACACTTTCTAAAACAAACCATTGAAAAATTACACCATAAATGACATATTTGGTTTTTTCCTAAATCTGTCACGTATTACAAACTTTGTGTACTTATTGAATATAAAATTACCTTATTATTGGTTAAATTTAACTTTTACATTCTCTCTATGAATTATGATATTTAATTTATAATTAATGAAAAACAGGGAGAAAATAGGTATGTTGGTAGTGCCTAGAAATAATATTGTTTACTAGGAAGTCTTCACAACACGTCAGAAATGGATAGACTGGGTGTACACCAGCATGCCCTCCCTCTGCGATGGCGGAACGCACCCATTCAGCGAAAGCGCGCGGCGCAACACAGAGCCGAAGCGCGGTTGCCATTGTATTGCGACGGCAGGCACAGCTGCGTCTATGTGCGTGAGCCACCAGTCGCGAGGAATTTCTCATATCGCGGCCGCCATTGTCAACGTCTAGCAGGCGCCGCCCGGCTCTCTCACCACGCGCTGTTCCAGCCCGGACAGCGGCCAGCACGCAGCGCACGCACTGCCTGGGGGAGATCGGTCACAAAGAGCTCACTGCGCGCTTGACCGTGCTGCTCCAAGTCCCTTCCTCCCTTCGTTGCCTTTCCGGCGATACAATGGATCGCGAGCGTAATTGCCAGAGCCGAGACGTTTAAATCGTCAGTTCGCGAGCAGCCAGGCGACGATTATGAGAAATTTTCTTCTCGAACTCGGAGCGAAATAACCGCACGTAGATACCTCACTACGTATCGCGTTAAATTTGGTTCACGTTGTGGAGTTGCGTACTTCCATTAACGTAAGAGTTGGATGGACCCCCGCGTTTTTTTTTTCTCTGTAAATACTAATTTTTGCTAGAAAAGATTAAAAAAAAAAAAAAAAAAAACAGTCATCCATATTACTATTTTTTTCTTTTGCCATATTAAGTGTATTCTTGGAGGAAAAAAATCGTCAAAATGGCCAATATCGCATTTTTAAAGCTTGCCTATGCAGTTATTTTAAGCGGCAAGAGAAAAGTACAAAGACACGGGTGCAGTTTAATCTGTAGGCTTTCAACGCGTGTAATAAGATCCCACTGTTACAGACCTAATTTGCACAGTACAGCGTCACGACGGAAACACTGCACGCCTTGCGCGTAGGAGCGATGAGGCGCTAGAAGTGCGTGTTAATGTCGCTCGTATCGCTCCCTCGCTTCTTGACCTTGGACGCGGGCCTTCATCCCACTCCTGAGTGCGCTGTATACGAGATTTTGTAGGCGTTGTGCTAA
This sequence comes from Dryococelus australis, assembly GCA_029891345.1. Taxonomy (NCBI): domain Eukaryota; kingdom Metazoa; phylum Arthropoda; class Insecta; order Phasmatodea; family Phasmatidae; genus Dryococelus; species Dryococelus australis. Next base: position 315,416,401 of record CM056993.1, read on the forward strand.
TTCAATAAATAAAATTCAAAGCTGCTGGAACACACTCTGATAGACATATGAACACATAAGGGTTTACGCTATTAGTGCAATAATGATTTCAAAGAAGGCTTTGTAGTTGCTCATTTTTTTCCGTGTTTCACCACAGGTTTCACATTTCGCCTTCCTAATGCTGCGTTTCGCTCGCGCCATACGCACGCTTTCTCATCAGAGCCAGATATATTAAACTATCGGTTCACTCCCAGCAACCTGGGTCCGAGAAGTAAACCGCCAGCCAGACGACCAGACGCCGTCGAATGCATCGCCGACGCCAGGCACTCGTGTCAGTACCCATGACCCATCACGATTGATTCTGCCCCCTGTTCCGGAGATGAACCAGCACACACTCGTCGACGTCCAGCAAGGTGAACCGGTTCTGCTACTGACAGACCTGGTGTCGACGAGTCGGATGTTGGAACTAGCATCATAGAGCCACCGATCAAAGAGGAGTCAAGTCTACACTGCAGTGATAATGTGATGGATGATGAATCGGAGACAAGTACTGCTGCTGCTGCTCGTGTTGAAGGTCTTCGTAACGACCTTGTGATTTTTGCCGGCCCTTCATATACCACTGCTGCTTACCGCCATACATGAATTGCTCAGCCTTCTACGAGATACCCAAAAATCATAATTGAATATCTGTAGATTAAAATAGCATGAAATTTGGACTCTGTTCGAAGAATATTAATAAAAATTACTTCATTTTTGCTGATTATGCACCTATTTTGTTATGTGTACAATAAAATTTTGTATAAAACTATGTTTTGTTTTATTCATTTCATAAAAACCCACTTTATATAAAAATATTTTAAATAAAAATACTTGCATTTTAGAATAAATCAAAAAATTTAAATATGGCGATTTACATTGCCTCGTCACCATTCGGTACAGGTCGATAATAATATATCTATGGTGGTTGAGACATGTTACCAGTGTGCTCTAGTAAGTGATACTAAAAATAAATGGTGAGTACATGTAATTTGGTAACGAAAGGGGTCTGGAAGGGGGGGGGGAGGTCTTTCGACTAATTAGCGAACGCGAGTAATTAACAGATTAAATAATCAATAAAAAAATTGACGAGGGTTGGTCGTGGTGGGACCTCTGAAAATGTATTTTCTTTATAATTATTATAAAATTTTTTAAATACATTTTAAATAGATCCTTGGGATTTTTTATAAATGTTTTAAAGTTTTTATATTTTTTGGAATTTTTTAGAAATTTTTGGCTTCAAGGTCACCAGGGTAAAAGTCAAGGTCACCAACATCTAACATGGCTGACGAGATGGACAATGGTCGACCTGGCAAGGTCTGGTCATGTCGGGAGCTTAGTCGATCCACCCGTCATCAAACCCCTGACCTCCTACACACGTATCTTTAAAGAGCTTTTCTAATAATTTTAAATAATTTTACAGTTTTAAAAATGTTTATACATTTTTGCGATTTTATAATTTTTCGGCAATTTTTTAGATTTTTTTTGTCTCAGGGTCATTCAAGGTCACGGTACAGGGTCAAGGTAGTGGGTCAAGGTCACCCAGATACCATATTGCGGTTGGGTGATGTCACAACATGGCGGCCGGTTGGCGCCTGGCGCCTCCTCCCCATTCCCTTGTCGCAGACTTCCCTATTATATTACACTTATGTCCATGGAGAGACATGCCTCGACTTTTCTAACCTCAAGTTCCACTGGTGAAATGAAATATTGGACGTCCTCGTAAAAAAAATAATCGAACAGTAGTAAGAATCTCAACGAGATAAAGCCCAAAATCAGCAGAAGAAGGATAAAAATTGTTCTACAGAAAAACTGGGATAGACAAGATCCGGCAAACTATACAGCAGTGCCCTCCTTCGCATCAGATGTAGCTTCCGCTAACTAAGTATGTATAGGCTGTTCACGGTTAACTGTAAACTTTTGAATTTAACCTTTTTAAGAAATGTCATTGCCCTTACCTGAGTAAATTTTAACGGGCACGCTGACTTAGCATGCGTCCAGTAAAGTTGGCACCGAAAGACGGCAAGGAAGTTCCTCGTCTTAAAGTTGAATTAAAACTGTTACATAAACATTTGTAAATACTGAAATTATTTTACATTTCTTTCTGGTTTTTAATGCTTGTAAGTATGATAATGAGCGAATTTGTAAAATATTAATTTTTAAAAATATTTTGACGATTTTTTGATCGGCGTATGAATAAAGTGAGCAGACTCCTGACAATGCTAATTCGATATAAGACGGAAGAATATGCAATGTACATACATACAAGTAGATCTTACAACAGCGTATAGATAACGCAGCAGGCATCTGGGGGTGCTTCTTAGGAGCTCTTGATGTTGTTCTTAGCATTTTGGTAAAGCAAGCGAAGCTCACGTTCAACCGTACGACGTGTGCACCTTGAAGACAAGAAGTTATGTAAAACATCGAACGTACAACAGCAGTGCCACGCACCGTGCATGATAGGGGCTTTCGATGCTGGCATCTTATGTGAGTATAGGCTGTTCACGGTAAAGTGAGCACTCTTTAAGGCCCTTACAACAGGCATTAACCACTAATAAATATATCACATTGCAGTCTCAGGAATTAAATTTTGAGGGTGGTGAAATTTATACACTGCGTTTATTAGTCACATTGCAATATTTATATTAGAAAACAGCAGGAATATGGAAATTGGATGAAAGGAAAAATTCAGAAGGGCCTTAAAAAGTGCTAACTTTATCGTGAACATCCTATACCATTGCTAACCTTACGATAAAGAGCTGTGTGCCTCGTCTGGGCTCGATAAAGCCTGCATTTTGCCTCCCGGCATGAAATGGGAAAGTTTCGTAAACGTGAGAGACACGCAGGCACATTCATGCACACACACACACACATACATACATACACACACAAACAGGAAAGCGATCTCATAAGCCTTTCTTTCCTTCGGAAAGTAGGGTAAAATCTTGGAAAAATTAGAAAGTAAAGGCTGAATATATTTGTAAACAAGAGGAAGGCTTTGACTATTATATCACACTGATTGTGTAAGTCAATTTGAGTGGTGCAAATGTGTTTAGCTCTGGTGGCAAGACAGAACGGCAGAGATTTCTTGGCTCGCCAAAAGTTTCCATAAGTTGCTCTGCAATGTAATTATACAGTAAAGTGTGATCGAAATTGCTATGCTTCAAGTAAGGGATTTTTGAAAAAGCCAATAAATAATCCAGATGCCCTTCCATAATTATAATTTTCTGAAAAGAACAAATAGTTTATTTCGAGCATTGTCAACAATTACTCGCTTCTGGAGGAGGAGAAAGGCGAAAGGGGAGAAAGAAGGAAGGTGAAAGGGGAGGAATGAGGAAGGCGGAAGAGGATGAAGTAAAAAGCGGAGGAAGTTGAAAGAGAAGGAAGGAGAAAAAGGAGGAAGGTGGAATGCGAAAGAGGTGGGAGGAGGAGGGAGTGAGGCGGAAGGAGAAAGAGGAGGTAGGAGGAAGGAGGAGGAATGAGGAAGTGTGGAGGGATGGAGAAGGAGAGGGAAAGGAGGAGGGAGAAGGAGAGGGAAAGGAGGAGGGAGAATGAGAGGGGAAGAAGGAGGGGGAAGGAGAGGGGAAGGAGGAGGGAGAAGGAAGTAGGTGGAGGATGATGAGGAGGAGAATAAGGAGTAGTTTGAGGAAGGAAAGAAGGAGGATGACGAGGAGGAGTGGGGAGGACGCAGAGGAGTATGAAGGGGTGACGATTTGGAAAGGTATCGAAGGCGCTCAACTGCACCAGCCTTGGTGTTCGTGCCTTTAATCCTTTCCCCATTGGAAGCAACTTTCTCGGAGCCCTGCTAAATATCAACTTGCAAACCCGTTTCGTATCCTTCCGCCAAATGTAAAGAAACATTGCCATGTGACTGCCATGTAGCATCTGTCAAAATCAGTGTTTACATTCTATTGTGTGTGTACATATGTTCGTATACTTTCGCTACACATAAAAATAAACATTGAAATGTGACTTCTACTTATATACCTGCCAAATGTGTTGTTTACGGGTCACAGCTTTTCAAAGAATTCTGTCATATTCCAAAAACAATTCCATATGAATATTCACAGTTTATGCCTCTAACATTATTTAGGTCAGCTTTATGACGTTTTAAAAATGCCTGAATTGAAGACAGTTCTTACGGTTATTTTACATTAACATATTTGTTTTCCACGACGTAGCTCAATACATGTAATGCACGTTAGTATTTTGCCGCGAATAGATAGCGGTGAACATGCACACAAATAAGCCTACGATAACTTTTATTCCGCTCATATTTCTATGTATTGCTAATTACTATTTATTAGGTTTATTGAAATTTATCGGGCTGGACTTAGTATTTTTCTTCTGGGATTGTGGCAAATTACGTTACACGATTGTGTTTCAAACCCCTTAGGGCAAAGGTACAACGTTGTGATAAATTGACAGACGTGGATGTAACTAAATAACTTCGTCATAAAAACAGTTCACATTTAAAACGTATAAATAGTGCTAATCAAATATTTGAAATCACGCACACACAGGGCCAGCGTATCGACGACAATGCACAAAAGCACGCCATTTCAGAGGCGCAATGATTAACGAAACACACGTCACAGTATATTTATTATTGCCTTGGAAACACATATTTATCACAACATCGTAACTTGCCTAGGTAAGTTTAAAAAATACAACTTCTACAAACGTGATGTATTAATTTTAAGTACTTTTCGGAGTAAGAATAATTTACGTTTCGTTTGACAAAAAGCAACACGCCATGTCATGTCTCGCCACGTCTGCCATTTTCACTAGGTAACTGCCCCGCCACCATATCTAAATATATTAAAATACTTATTCAAGCATTAAAATCTCTTTTCAGTTGCAAATTAGAAATTAAAAAATCATTATTTTACTGTAATAAGTATGAAATTTGCTAAAATTGAAAACATGTATAATTTCCTTGCTTACTAGCGAAGTGAAATTTCCCGAGTGTGAAAGAGACAATAAAAGAGAAAAAGTGCGACAAGCCTCGCCAGCAGACAGTTTTTCGATTGCTTTCTCGCTCGATAAAACAATGCCGTACCATTACGGCCTACTCACGATATTTTACGCTGTTATTTTAACTGTAAAAATGAGATATGTTGCCATCGGGGCTACCTATATATTTAAGTACGTCGATAGGCACCGTTTAATTTACAAATTGTATACTAAAAAACAAGGTTAAAATAATATTTTAACTGTGAACTATTTCTTACCGGCTGTTGCCAACACGTCGCTGCTCTCGCTGTTAATTCATATTTAAAAAGAAATAAATATTACAAGTCATAGAAGATATAAAGGTAAAGTTTCATTTATTCAATAATACAGTACTCTAAAGTTAACCACAGTGTTATATACTTGTGGAATACAGGCTATTGAAAAAAACAGGTGACATGTTATGCCTAGAGTGTTTTTTCAAAGGTTGATTTTCATAAGTCGCCTCCAATCGGTAATGGACTATAGTCAACTGTTGTGTTAGCTGGAAGTGTCTGTGCTGAATGAGTGCATCGCAGTCCTTTGCAGTTCCTGCCCCTTCACGCGTCTTAATACTCTTAACCCGTTCGGTCACAGATCTATTCTTTACTTCAAATGTTTCAATCACGGAATTTTTTTCGTGTGCGTCGTACTTGTGATCAGCAATTTTCTCGCATTCAATGAACGTGTTACGTGCTCGATGATACTGGCACTAGCCCCTCGTATGAAATAGGTGTATAAAATTCCACTGAGTATCAGACACAAGTGAGGCTCTCGAAGTACTGGTCAATGGTGAGTGAGCGAAGAGATTTGGGCGGCTCTTAACATCGAGGTCTTAAGAGCCAATGAGGGTGAAGTGAGGTGAGTATGGATCAGCGCCGGGATGAAAGGGGAAACTGGAGGTCCCCGAGAAAATATGTCAATCGGCGACATCGTCCAGCGAAAATATAGGGGCGACCACTCCGGGAATCGAGCCCGCTTCGCCTAGGCGGGATGCAAGTAGTCTAACCACTATGCCACCGTTGGCCCCACTGGAGGATGGTGACTTGCTGTGTGCAGTACCAGTCATAACTATCATTCATTTGCAACGCTCCTGGTCACGGTGACCGAACGGCGGCCAGTGACCGCTGCTAAGGCGTCACGGTATTGGATCTGCGGCTGGTACGAAGCGCGAAAAGTAGCGTGACCACGTGTTAACTAAAAGTAAAACATAGAAAATAGCGCATAGTCACCGTAGGAACACGTTTTCTCCTTGTGGCCATGGGCGAGCAAGGTGGCTGGCGGGGCGTTACCCAAGGCGAGGACGTCCACACACGAGGCATGTGGGGGGTTCTAGGTCAGGCGCCCGGCGCGTCGTGACCCCAGTATGGCGTCAGCTGGCAGACGTCTGTGGGTGAAAGTACGAGAAGCTACAGCCGCCGCGTTCGCCCAATGCCGAAGCTCCCTCGTGGCTTCCAACAAGCGTGTTTGATCAGCCCGATCATGATCGATATAGGGACGTTGATATCGGGAAAAATCTAACGATATTTTTTTATATCAGTTATTTATAAAAGTATCGTGCTACGGAACGATGTACCGAAAAAAAAAATATCAAATGTAGTTACATCAAAATCCAATATTTCATTTATTAATGGACTTAACTAATGTAAATTGATTGGAAAATTACATGTTGAGGACGCGATGCATTGCAGACAGTTTCGGTGCCTATTTTTGGTGCATAGTTATTTTTAATTCAATTTTTATGTTCAAAACGAAGCCTATTTATTAAAAGAGTAATTTTTTTATGTTTGTTTCCGATACCGGGAAAAATATATCGATTTAAATAAAATATCGCTGGAATATATCGACTTTTTATATTAATATATCGTTATTTAGATACATCGATATTATTTTCAACATCCCCATACTTGATATAAAATTAAGGCGCACAGTACATATTTTACAGAAACGGAATGACGCGTCGATTACTTTGATGTGGGTGTTCCCATCTTCCGAATTGATGCAAGAGGCTCTAGAAACAGATCGTCTTGTGTCCGATCTACTATAATCGACTTATGATTACTTCCAACTTTACTGACACCTTGCTTAAGTTCTGCTTTCGATATGTTCCTCCGCCTCGTGCAAACAACGCTTTAACTACGTCTATAAAAATACACCGAAAGACAACGCACCACATTTGTGCGCAATCAGTTTAATAGTGTTTTATATGAGGACTATTTATTACTAGACATTGCCAACACTCCGGTTTTCTCTTTCTATTTTAATAATATTAATTACTAGCGACCTGCCCCGGCCTCGCTCGGGTGCGATTTACAAATATGGCGTTGTTTAGGTTTACAGCAAGTGTATACACTAAATGCTTAACCCATGCAGGCCTAGTGTGCACATTTGTGTACATTACGAGCATGTAGGTAATTTTTGCTCTGTACTGCACACTGCGAAGCTCAATGACCAATGATCTAACCTGTTGGTAAATGATTCGCAAACCGTTTTACAGGTCTAAGTCATCATAATTGGTGCATATTACTGTAGCGGACATATAGCCTACATATCATTGGCTGTGACAACTAAAAAAGTGTTGTGTCGACCTAAGTACCACTCGCATAATAAGATGTTTGGTTTGCAACACTTGAAACCGTAAATTTAAGTGGTTCTGAAAGTGTTAAGGTAACTAACATACGATTAATACTGTGTTGTTCACAAAGCCTTCGTAAGTGAACCCCTAAACGACAAAAAATGGTTACTGTGGTAAACATATGCTGTTGTGGCCTTTTTGTAGACCTTTTTGAGATATACAATTCTGTAGTACATTAATTTGGCGCTTCTCTTATGGTTTAGTCATTGTAAGCCATGTAAGCGCCCGAATAGCGGCTTTTTCCGACTTTATTATAAAACGTCGACATTTTTCTACTATCCTTACATAACATATTAATGTTTTATATATTTTAACCTTTCTCAAGGAATTCTCTAAATGATGGTGAAAACCACATCAAAATCCATCAAGTAGTTTAGAAGCCATAGCCGAATACACAGACACACGTGGACGGGCGACTTTGTTGTATACTGTGTATATAGATGATTGAGACATCGTAATTTATAGATTAAATAAATGTAAACGTTCAATTTAACGAAAAATAAGATGCTTAAGTAACTAATTAACAAATTTTCTAATTTTTACACTTCGATGCATTAAAAAAAAATGGATTTGGCTGTGTTGGGGACACGGCCGTTTGTTTTTACATGAATAAGTCTACGTTGAGACGCTTGAGCACCTTGATGTTTATTATACGTTCCCGTCATCGCTTCACTCGATAATATAGGGTTTTATTAGTATCACTGAATTGCTTTTGAGATAATCTTTCCAACCGTATACGATTTTTGTATTTCGACTTGTCTTTTTGACGAGTAGAGACCGAAACTGAGTTAAGTTTTCTTAATTTTTTATATTAAACACATGCAATTTCACCATAACCACGCCACACAAATGTTTTTATACACGCAATCGATTGATCTTGACGAGAACTGACGATTGAAACCTAAACGAGCGTCGTAGCTTCTCCTAGTCATAAGTTATACTACGCGGAATTTATGAGACGCGGCGAAACGAACTAAAAATTGAGGTGCAAATCCCCCCGCGGCACGAAACGTAACACAGTCTTTGGTCCTTTGGAAATCGAGTGGTGTAATTGAATTTTGAATGTAGACTATAGAATCGGAGATGCAATGCCAAACTGTATCCCCCGATTTTTATCATCGAATTTTCTGGATTGCCTCCCACTATGGTTGCTAATTTAAAGACGTATTCAGGTCAAAAACAGAAAGTGAACGAAGTAATTTTAAGTTATCATAAATAGTTACCTAACACTTTTTATTCGACGTTAGGATATGGAACTACTTTCCATCCATCGTTACCAAGTTCATTGGGCGAATGTCACTCAGTGCGCTCATTAAAAATGTGCAGAAATGGGCAGTGATTTTTTCCTAAGGTTGATTTCAAAACTGCTCATTTTATCGTGAACAGCCTTTAGTTGCAAACTGGTACAAGAAAACCACAAGCTCAAAATTGGGTAGCGCGTCGCTATGGAGTGAATGAGAGAGTGTGTCTTGTGATAATTTTGGCCATAAAGAAGTACAGACCGTACTTACAATACCGAATACACAGGTAACAGCAACTAACATAGTGGAATGGAAAGACTTTTACTGGAAGAGGACGGATGGTGTCCAATATACCTGTTCACAGTGCCTCACCACCTTCTCCTGCCGAGACTTCACCAGGGGGCTCGTTAGCGCCGTCGCCGTCGTAGGACTCCTGGTCGTCCATCTCCTCCTGTTGTTCTCCTCCTCCTATGTGCCTGCTATTTACAATGGGAGTTTCGTCTCCTTCTCCCTTCACGATCTCGTCGTACATGGTGGATGTGATGACCTGGTTACATGCGATGCCGTCTTAATTCTTACCCCTGGTGAACCCTGTGGCATTCAGCGTCGGAATCTCGTCGGCATCCGGTGTTCTTGCCATTTCCCCTTACTCGTCTGGAGCTTGGACATCCTGGCAGATTTTACCCCAGTGCTCCTTCCTTGCCGGGACGTCTACAGCAGCTGCCCGAATGTCATCTCTGTGTATTTGTACCGTCCTCTGTCCGAGTAGGATCAAATACATCATTGGTCCTAGCGCTTGCATGATTCTGTGCGGGCTCTTGCACCTCGGCGCTGTCTTAGTTTTTTTTTTCTTTCTGCACTTCATACAGCATAACCAAACATATTCTCTTCATCAATCTCTGTATAAAAACAACTTACTATTTGCAATCGTCATTGACGTTCGGCATGCTGTTCTTTACCTGGACCATGTGGGGAAATGAGGTGTGATGGATAGGAAATGTTGTTCGCCAGGGTTAAGGATGCTAGCCTGCAGTGCAAGCACAAAGTTACACTTGGTAGAGATTCCTCCTCTTGGGCCGTGTTGGTCGATGACCGATGGCCTGTCCCCATGTCCTCGTCTTGATAGATGTTACCAGTTGTAATACGTTTCAGCCAGCTGTGAATTACACTCCAATTGCCTCATCTAGTTTGGTATGTCACCCCCCCCCTGCCCTTGATACACCAGCTCACTCCCAAAGTGTTATTTTGGCTACCGAATGCCATTATTAAAGACACGTGGTCGATACAAAATTACGAAAAAGGTTAATTAACCGACAGGTGGTTAATCACTATATATATGTCGGCATATCAGCAGTACATATTTATTATAAGCTCTTCCCCATCGTTGCACTGTAATTTACAAACCACCATTCTAGCCAGGTGGCCTCTTACACAGATAAAATGGTCGTAGGGCCTATGAATTTACGTGGTACATTGCGACTCGGTCGTGTAAAAGACGAACCGAGGGTGAGAGACAGAGTAATCCGGGCAAGCAATAAACAAAGGTTCCTGTATACTGAAGTGAATGAAACAGAATTTCATTATGGTTAATGAACAAAGTTCAAGCGCCTGGAGCACCACGGTATGGTGGTACTCTCACGAGATCTCAGATGTTACTCCATTCATTTGGCGTGGAGTTTGCTCACTGGCCGGCACTCCTGCCTGAACATCCCTGTCACACGGTCAAATTTTTCCGTTAAACTGCTTCCGATAAGTTTGGTCAAATAAAGTTGGACAGTTATGACGTCATCGAAACGTCATAAAACCGCCATTTTGTCTGAGAAAGTTGGATGCCTTCAGTTTCCATCAAACATTTGAAGATTTGACCGATTATAAAATTTCTTTGGTGTTTGACGGTCTCAGCCAATCAGAATCGTGCACGACAAAAATGGAGGTCAAAAAACTTAAAATAACGAACAATTGCTGGATACTAAGTAAGTTATGAAGATAATTAATTTATGTAGAAGCTGTCTGTGCATGAATTCTATTTTAAGTGAATATTGCACATAATATTACGAACTCAGAGGCATTTATTTCATTGTGCAGGAATCATATCTTATAAATATAATTTTAGTTTAGTAAAGAAACGAAAATAAATTGCAATATTACTTACATTTCTTCCTGTAATGGACCGCATAGAAAAACAAAAACAATATCTTGCTATCAGTATCAATTTTAAATAATATTTAAATTTAGATTCTCCCAGTAAACGAATTTGATGGTATGATATGTTTTCAAACACATTCAAGATTATTCGATAAAATTTCGTGGAAAGAAAAATTTGAAGGCCGTATTTTGTCTTCAAATTTTATTGTCAAATATAGTCGAAGGGAAGAATTTGACAGTTTGATAGGGGCTTTAGAGAGGACGCCGATTACAACTAGTAAATTTTGATTTAAAGAAAAAAAAAAGTGGATAAATTGTTGTTTGTGCGAATGCGACCTTTAGTCTCACGAAACGAATATGTTAAGAACTTTGGCGAAACTGATACGAAAATGAAAAATATTTTCATAAGAGCGCAGTCTTAGCAAAAGTTTAACGAATTTCGTAATACTTTACAGCAAGTTATTCACTGTAACGGGGGAAAAAAAAAAAAAAAAAAAAAAAAAAAAAAAAAAAAAAAAAAAAAAGACGTATAGTATTTGCCACAGAGGTTCTTGCTCATATTTAAATTTCCGTTACATGTAGTTATTTTAGTTATGCAATGAGGCAAACAGGATAACTTACACAAATTTCCTTTGTTGGTGCACTAACTGAACATTAGTTAAAACACCCGAGTATTCATCGAATTCGTGGATATTCATTTTGTCACAACTTTCGGCAACCTAATTTCTTATCGAAATTAAAATGAAAAATATCATTTGTCGTTTTCGTTTACGATACACCGAATATTCGCACAACCATAAATTTGACACATCATAAACGAGGGCAGTCAAAATTTGACACATCATAAACGAGGGCAGTCAAAATTTTGGAGATGAAAAAATAGCGGTAAGTAAGCATTATTAAAAACCCTCTTAGAATCTCGTTAGTGATTCTATATATTGTATTTTTTTTATTCATTCTTAAATGTAATACCTATTTTCAATATCGGCGAATCTGTATAAATATATACGTTCAAATAAATAACAAGAAGCTTGAGTTTATAATGCACTACGAACTGATGATTCTATAAGTCAAAATCTAATATAATTACGCTATTCACAGTATTTTTTTTAATTAAGCAGTTTTCTGCAGGATATTTACATAACCAGATGAATTCAGAATCGTTAAAATAGTGATATGTAAAGAAATTATTCCAAAAATATTTTTTCTAAAGTATAAACATTTGGATTTCGCCCCAAAAGATTCCACTGTGAAATGCAGCAGTTATAGTGAATTAAAGTAACTTAACAAGAAGCACGGTGAAATACAAACATTAAAAGCCGATTGATTTTCCGGTCAAACCTTGCTTAATGGACACCAGTAGTGAATGAATGTTGGAAACATAGAATTCTAAAATTTTCTTGGCGTTACGAGAAAGCAATTTTGTTTACCTGTTGCAAGTTTTACCTTGAACAATTCAATGAAGTATCGCTGGTATTTTGGTATACACGGAAAACAAAAAAGTTGTCTGGAAAAATGAATTACATGAAGTTACGTTGGAACAAGCTTCAGCGCGAGAGACTGACTACTAATAATATGAAGAAAGAATTAATTCTGAAAATTTGACGGGTTTAGTTGTAAGTCTGGATGTTAGAATGATAGAGAAACGACGCATTCGTGTCCGACGTTTGTAGAAATTTTCGTTGTTTGTTAACATCTCCGTTACTTCTATACTACTTCTGATCAGTGTTTCCTTCGAAATTCTAACAGTTATCGATTTGTCAGGTTTAGCATATTTTTGCAGCTTTCCTTGAAAACAATTTTGAGGACTAGAAAGTAGTTAATATGTAATAAAAATGGCTGACAGCACATCAGAAGATCCAAAATGCAGTGCCATGTCAATAAAAATTGTAAAAGGCTGTTCACGATAAAATTAGCACTTTTGAAACCAACCTTAGAAAAAGTCACTGACCCTGCCTGTGTATATTTTAACGGGAGCACTGAGTGAGATGTACCCAGTAAAGTTGGTAACGATGGAGGTAAAGAAGTTCGATATCTTAAACATCGAATAAAACGTGTTAGGAAACCATTTATTATGACCAAAATTATTTCTTTCGCTTTCAGTTTTTTTTTTTCTAATGCGCCGAAGCGTAAAAATGAGGAGATTTGTGAAATTTTCCATTTCAAATAATTTCACAATTTCACTTGACCGACGCATGAATAAAGTGATGAGGCCTATGGCAACGTTAATATTACATAAGGCGGAAGAATACACAACGTGCATACAAGTAGATCTTAAGTAAGGCTTTCAAAAGTGCTCATTTTACCGTGAACAGCCTACACCAGCCACAGCTTCACGATAACAGAATAGTTTCCAATATTTGCCTCTCTGTAATCCAAATTAAAGTTGGGGCTACGTTTTGCGTGGCATAAAGACGAAGACGTTTCTGATCACGGCGCGGTCTGTTAGCGCAGTCTGTGCTCCGCGCCGGAACGACCCGCCGACGATCGTTTATAGTTAGCGCCACCTATTTTTCTCGAAAAGATTTACGCGGTAGGCTAGACTCCAATATCCTATGTGCTCACCTGCAGTCTTCATTTCACTATTGTCTGCTTGTCTTTGCGTGAAGACAGTCTGTTACGTGTACAAGCCATTCATAGAGACCTCCAAAACTCGCGTTACTATTTGGGGACATGTTAAACTTGAAACACATGTACCTTTGCGATACGTTTCTCATTGGACCATACTTTATGTGACACACCCTGAGTGACTCTGCACCAATAAAGGAACACTAGACAATTGTGTGCACTAATCACGCGTAGTCAGAGAGGGGGTGTCTTCACATCTATGTAGCAGGCAATGGAGAAACAACACTGGCTCTAGTGCATACAGTACTGTGAACTTTCAGCCTAATGCCAAATAATAACGCGAATTTTGCATGTCCCTAGCCATTCAGAATTACGTTTCTCCGATACTGACCGTCCATGATTCGCGAGTAGACATAATAAGAAGCGTAAAAATCTAAATGATCTAATCACTAAAGTGGTTCTGAACTAAAGTGCGTTGGAACACAATTTGTCCTGAAATCTTTTCGCGAAAAACAGGTGCCCCTATTTACAGTCTATTCGAAGTAACTTCACACTTTTTTGAAACAAACCTTTTGAAAATCACACCATGTATGATGTGTTCAGTTTTCTTCTAATTATTTCATGCATTACAAGTGTTTTGTAACTATGCCAATTAAAAATTATTTTATTTCTGGTTAAATTGAACTTTTGCTTACATTTTATCTATGAATTTCAATACTTTATTTATAACTCATATGAATAAAAACAGGGAGAATGTATATGTGCTGGTAATGTGCATATGTGAATGCAAAATATTACTATAGGCTATTCGCGATAAAATGAGCACTTTTGAAAGCCCTCATTTGGAATAATAATCAATGAATATATTTCATTTTAGCCTTAGACGTTAACGTTCGAGTGCGGTGGCATATACACACTGTGTTATTACTTACTTACATGGCATATTTAAAAACGTAGTTAAAGGACAAAAAATTAATGAAATAAAAAGTAACTAGAGCCTCAAAAGTTCTCACTTTAATGCGATCAGCCTATAAACTGAGTGCTCCCAAATGCGGTGCGATGTCGCTTTGGCACAATTTTCTAGACTTTTTCAATATTGTTAGAAGTAATCGTGAATGGGAACTCGCCCATGCACCCGGGTCGAACCACCGGCACCAACATCCGCCTGTGTGACGTCAGCGAAGAGCCTGCTTTTATGGCGTAGGAAGTGGACAACCCGTGATCGCCACCGTTCTCAGGTGCGATAGGATTCTCCTGCGCGGAGCCGTTTTCCGTGTTTGGAACTCGGAAACAGACGAGCGATAAGGGCGACACTGCCATGCGCGTCCAGTGCGGCATCACAACTACGCGCGAGGCTCTGAACTGGCGTGTGCAGTGTTTCTACTGTGCTGCGTGTATAGGCTGTTCACGGTCAACCGAGCACTTCTGAAAGCCCTGCCTAAGATCTGCTTGTGTACACGTTGTGTATTCCTCCTCCTTGTGTAAAATTAACATTGCTACGGGCCTCGTCACTTTATTCAAGCGTCGGTCAAATGAAACTGTGAAATTATTAAGAAATAAAATACTTTACAAATTTGCTCATTTTTACACTTCGATGCATTAAAAATACAGAAAGTGAGAGAATTAGTTTTAAGTTATCACAAATTGTTACCTGACACTTTTTATTTGACGTTAAGCTATGGAACTACTTTCCATCCATCGTTACCAACTTTACTGGGTGAATGTCCCTCAGTGTGCCCATTAAAATATATGCATGCAGGGCAGTGCCTTTTTTCTAAGGTTCATTTCTATCTAAAGTACTCATTTGATCACGAATAGCCTTTACCTATGGGACTTTTAACGGTGAGCCTATCATTTTACCGGTGGAAAGTCTGCAGTAAAGCTCAATACAGGTCCCTGTAATAGTTTCACATGTTTACGACCAGTATGTTGTGAGATACAGCAATATGAATAGGCCGTCTTCAGCTATGTCGGAGGGCTTGGAACTACCATTTATACGTACCTCGCCTGAAGGATGTTTTCTTTTCGAAAATTGGTATAATGGGAACACGTTTGATGATTACGTAAAAAAATAAGCGTGAATTTCAAACACACTGTAACATAATTCAAGCTCCAGTTAGGTGGCGCCCTAACCCTTTCAGACCCAATTTAATTTGTAGTACAGTCATACAAGGTGAAAAAAGGGGTAAACCTCGGAATGAAAGTTAGAAAACTGAAAATTTGCATAAATATTTGTTTTGGCATTCTAAAAGTTGGCTCAAAAGTCTCATAGAATCTCGTGTCCGCGATTCAAGATATTCAAGATGAAAGGTCGCGAAAATCGGGTTTTTGTAAATATCTTGTTTCCTATGCTTCAAATGATGTTTGAAGTTTTTACAAAACTTGTAGAGTATACACTTCTCTACAAATTTGGTCTAGGTGATATTTTATATAATTAACCGTTCTCAGGATAGAGCGCAAAGAGTGGGAACCGCCTCTCCGTATATAGGATAAAGTTATGTCAACTGTGAAATCAATGCATAGTACAGTTTATAAAATGAATTAATTACTAAAAATATTATAATTATTGAGAAATTTAAATTATTTAGTTATTTATTAATTATATTCATAAATATTATTCATAAATAAGACATCCCTTTGATAATATTTAGTTAATTAAATTAATAATAAGTAGAGATGATGGAAAATCGCGACAATTTTTGAGCAAACATATCTTCTATACTACTCTAACTAATTTATTCTTTCATGGTTGGATGAACAAGGTTTTGACTCGGCTAAGTTGTTTCCAGGTCAATCACGAACGTCCTGCTTTATAGTATCAGAATTCTCATTGGCCCAGTGAATTGGGGTAGTAACTTCATACATGCTTGACAGCCAATAAAGAAAGATAACTGGTGGAGAGGTGTACAGTAGGTTGGATCCTAGCAAACAGTCAACTTTTACCACGATAAACCATCGTCTCTAATAATATGATATTGAAGTGAACTAATTTAAATACATTGTAATTGCATTGTAAATAGGAAAGAGATTGAGTATTTCTTATTTATAGTAAGTTGGGGCAGATGTTCCATTGTTAAGACAGGTTTCTTTTTCAAGGAGCCACTGTCTGTTATGTCAAGTCTATATTTATCACTCAAAACCTGTATCTCGGCAGCGACGGACGTACAATTTCAAGCGCAGTGGCTGATTTGTGTTTTATATGCGATAAACCGCTTTCAGAAGTCGATGTAGCAAATGTTGTGCGCGGCTTACAGACTTCGAAAACTGCAAGTATTGCAAGAAATTACGGACACGTAGAATATTTGAATACTTTAACTTCTGTGAATGTGCATACGGAGTGTCGGAAAGTGTGCATTGGTAAGAATTCTATTTCAGTATCGAAGCGACGCCAAGAAGAGGAAGAACCCTCGCCATAATCAATTCCACATCGTAAAAAAATAAATTATGCTTTTGACTTCAAAACATTATGTATGTTTAGTGGCGAAGCAGCTGATGAAGCAAAAGAGATAACAAAAAAACGTATAGACGCGCGATTAGTAAAGTGAGTACTCTTGAATTTAAAGATAATGTTATCAAAAAAGCAGATGAACGAGACGATTTGTAAGGAAAATTAGTAAAAGATCGCATTTTTTTTAACATGACTTGATAGCTGCCGAAGCAAAATATCACAGTATTTGCCATTTTAATTTTTTTAAATCGAGTACCGTCTGCAGGTAAAAAGTATCGCCAAGATGATAAAGTCATAGAAGCAATGAAATATATTTTTTGTTTTATATATAATGACGAATATTCACAGTTTACATTAAAAGAACTCAGAGATGTCCCTACGGAGTATGTACCAGATAAGACAATCATTTATAAATAGAGCTAGTGGTTTTTCACGATAAAACATGAGTGCGCGGTAGACTTCAATACTATAAGCACCCAACAGCAGTTTGCCTACTGCTATTGGTTGCTGTCTGCAAGAGAATGTGTTTTCATATTTGACCTGGCCACTCAGGATTCGGCAACATCGGCACGGCTCCTACGTGA
Organism: Dryococelus australis; assembly: GCA_029891345.1. Classification (NCBI taxonomy): domain Eukaryota; kingdom Metazoa; phylum Arthropoda; class Insecta; order Phasmatodea; family Phasmatidae; genus Dryococelus; species Dryococelus australis. Next base: position 315,434,029 of record CM056993.1, read on the forward strand.
TTCGTGTGCAGACAGTTAACACGCGTTAAAAAGTAATTCAGCTAATCAAGATAGGGAAACGTTGCTACAGTGTACTGAAATATAATTTGTCTTGAAATATTTTCGCGAAATTTCCCTACCCCTATTTATAAATTAATAGAAAAATATTTCACTTATATAATAATTACCACAAAGGTTGGGTCGTTCACCATTATATCTTTTCGCGATACACATGCTACTATATTATCAAAAGCTTGGTATGAAAATAAAAAAAGCACTGCTGAAGAACTCTTACGGGTAGTAGAAGCTGCTGCGGCGACCAAATCTTATCCGCCTCCAAGTAGAATGCTGGACGACATAAATTAAGAAATACCAAAAACTTTGTTACATTTACTACAAGAAGTTATAATAAAAATAGAAAAGGAAAAACGGATCATTTGAAAACGAAATGGAACATTTATAAGTCATCCTATAATGGCTTCGATGCGAGAACGGTGATCTTCTTTAAAAAAAAAAATTTTAAGGGCAATGTGGAGATACGAATGTATTCGTTTAGAAGCTTCGACAAATACCCTCGTTCTAAAAAATATATTTGATTTTTGCATGCCTTCAGTGGATGTGACCCAACATCCGCGCTGTTTAATAAAACGAAAACTGCCACTTATAAAAAATGTTTGAGAAACATTCCGATTTGTACCAATCAGCTCAATTATTTCAGCAAGAAAACTGCCCTCTAGAGACATTGTTTGAAAATGAAAGAATCGGGGTGGATATTGTAAAACGAAACCCTGGAACCCACAACAACATTATACCACCAGCACCAGAGGAACTACTCAGTACGATCTTCTGCAATTGCAAGAAAGGCTGTGGCGCGAGTTGCACGTGTAGAATAGTACGGTTGCAACGCTCCTCAGTTCGTGGCCAGTGTAACGGACAAGCATGCCTCAACGCTTCATCATATCCAAATGATCTTGATGAAGAAAGTGAATATGTATCTGAGGCCCTTGAAGCTTTAGAGAAGGATAGTAAAGAGAAGGAGGATGATGATAACGAAATGGAAATTCAAATTGGGCGACCAGAAGAGGAAGACGATGATGAAAAAGAGGAATGTTAAGCTCCATGCTTGCTATTTATTATCAGAGTAAAAAAATAAAAAACCGCCTTACACTTTAACGTAAATAAATTGTAATATATTTACGATAAACCTAAATAAAAATGTAATTACAATGAATTTAAAATATTTCACTTGCATATTTTATTATTAATATCAATTAACTCAATATTATAAAAGGGATGTCTTATTTAAGAATTATATTTATAAATATAAATTATAAATAATTAAATAATTTAAGTTTCTCAATAATTATAATTCTTTAGTAAATGATTAATTAGATAAACTGTACTATGCATTGATTCCACAGTTGACATAACTTTATCCTATATAGGGATAGGCGGCCCCCACTCTTTGCGATTTATCTCTAGAACGGTTAATTATATAAAATATCACCTAAGACCTACACGTTTTGTAAAAACTTCAAACATCATTTGAAGCATAGGAAACAAGATATTTACAAAAACCCGATTTTCGTGACCTTTGACCTTGAATATCTTGAATCGCGGACACGAGATTCTATGAGACTTTTGAGCCAACTTTTAGAATGTCAAAACAAATATTTATGCAAATTTTCAGCTTTCGAACTTTCATTCCGAGGTTGAATCGCTATTTGACTTGACTATTACGGTTTCAGGCGTTGCAAACAAAAAATGTTATGATGCGTGCGATACTTAAGTCGACACAATACTTGTTTCTTTGTCAAAGCCAATGATGTGTAGGCTATATGCTCGGCTACAATAATATGAACCAATTATTACTTAGGCCTGTAAAACTGCTTGCGAATCATTTAGCCACAGGTAAGATCATTGGTCATTGAGCTTCGCAGTGTGCAGTACAGACCAAAGAATACACATTTGAAATCCCTGCTTAAGATCTACATGTAGACACATTGTGCATTCTTCCGCCTTACGTAAGATTAACGTTGTCATAGGCCTCATCACTTTATTCGTGCGTCCGTCAAGTGAAACTGTAAAATTATAAGACAAGTAAATAGTTTACATATCTGCTCATTTTTGCACTTTGATATATTAAAAATATCAGGAAGCGAACGAAATAATTAAATTTGTCATAAATGATTACCTAACACTTTTTATTCGACGTTAAGAAACGGAACTACTTTCCATCCATCGTTGCCAACTTCACTGGGCGCATGTCACTCAGGGCGCCCGTTAAAATACATGCAGGTAGAAGCAGGTAGACTTTTTTCTAAGGTTGATTTCAAAAGTGCTAACTTTATCGTGAACAGCCTTTACACGTGCGTAATGTACGAAAATATGTTAACACTAGGTTTGGATGGGTTAAGGCGGAGGGATCTCATCAATCTTAGATTTTTTGTTTACAAATCTTCGCGATCAAACTTTAAGGCCGTACATTAAAAATAAAAGCTTGACATATCATAGAGGACTACTTAACAAAACTTTTGAAGCCTGTACGGTATCAGTTATATCCGTATTTTCCCATGTGCGACACAAATGATATTAAATAACGAGGGCAGGAAAAGAAGTTTGGTTACGAAATAACTTTAAAGATGTTCCCTGCCCCACGATATACCTTGTTTTTTTTTTTAATACTGAATCTGGAAATTAAGTTATGCTGGAATATACGTAAAACCGATATGACGGGGATAGGTTCTCCTTTCAAGCCTCCTTGTGCTGCGGCAAGGAAGCAGTGACTGCCCATTGATATTTAAAGCTTCAATTTAGGAATTTTCTCTGTGTTAGAGTCTGGAATTAACACCTCCCCCCCCCCCCCCTTCGCTGTAAGGTGGACAGCAATGCAAGTTCACAAACCATAAGATTAACCCTTTAAGGACTGTACAAATTTACTGTTACTGAGGACGAGATTGAAGTGAGCTGCCTAAATTTCTCACTTCAGCAATATCAATGGTGTTGGTCAGTGTATTTTCACATACCATCGTCCTATTGGTCCTGGCTACACCGGGCATGCTTACTATTACCTGCGAATTTTATTATTGGCTGGCCGTCGGCCAATGAAGTCGCTAATTGACTGTGGGCCAATTAATGTGCCGAGGCGGAGTTAACATGTTTTACAATCCATTGTGTTCACTTGAGAAGAAATTATACAAAAAAAAAAAAAACAGTTTTATTCTTACGAAATGAAATGTTGACTAATTGTAATTTTTTCTATTTCGATTCCGATGTAGTCCAGAGAATTGGCATAACAATAAAAGTGTGAGTTTGGTTTCCAAGAGCAAGGATATTTCCACATAAACATAGTCCCGTATATAAACGTGCATACTCCTCAAAGGGTTCATTTTCCTTCCCGAGGGCAAGAGAGTTCATGCTCGCGCTGATCTGCTTCTCCGATCGCTCAGTTTGTACACACGACGCCATAAATACCCGACACACTTTCTCTGCCCTGTCACAACACTGTACGAGCTTTCTGTGTCATCGCACGTAAAATCAGAAGTACCGGTCTGGGATGCGTTTTTTTTTTTTTTTTACCATTCGCTTAGGAGAAAACAACTTGAGCACAGCTTCGGCCCAGAAACGTGGTTTGTACATCTGTCACGCCATACACCTACGCCTGCGAGTTAAGTCGATACTCGTGCGTGGCACGGTGCCCAACAAAAAGGGACCTATTTCTGTACACGAGTGGTTCAAGGCAATAAAATATCGCTCACGAGTCACTAAAATATCCTGCGTGCGTAGCTCCAGATTAGGGTTAACTCTTTCGGAACCAATTTATTAACAAGTTCCAGGTGTTGCAAACAAAATATTTTATAATACGTGCTGTACTTAAGTCGACACAGAACTTTTTTCGTTGTCACTGCCAATGAGCTGTAGGCTGTGTGTTCAGCTACAGTAATATGAATCAATAATGACCTAGATCAGCACCGAGCGAGGCAGTGCAGTGGCAAATCACTGGACTCGCATTAGAACGGACCCGGGTTTGATTCCCGATCTTACCATCCTGATTTCGGTTTTCCGCGTTTTTTCCGAAATAACTCCAAGCGAATGCTGGGGTGGGTCCCTAACAAAGGCCATTGCCACTTCCTTCCTACCCCTTCCCCAATCCCTCTTCCCTGTGCAACTTACACCGTCTCTAATGACCTCGCTGTCTAGAGAGACGTTAAGCCCAATTATAGGCCGTTCACGGTAGATGTATTTTATTGCAACCTCAGGAGCTTACGTCTGATAGTGGTAAAAAGTACACGCCGTGTTTATTAGTCACAAGGCAATGTTTATATCAAAAAGTGCCGGAAAGATAGAAATTGGCTGAAAGTAAAGATTTAGCAGGGCCTTAAGAATTGCTCACTTTGCCGTGAATAGCATATACCTACCTACCAAACCAGTAAGACGGTTTGCCAATCATTTACCCGCGTGAAAGATCAGTGGTCATTGAGCTTCGCAGTGTGCAGTACAGACCAAGAATTATTTTTAATAAAAATCCAGATCAGAGCCTCCTAGTAAAAAAATGTCACTGCCCATATCTGCGTGTAGTTTAACAGGCATACAGACTAGATCGCGTCCATTAAAGTTGGTAAAAACGGAGGGAAATAAGTTCCACATTTTAATGTTGAATCAAAAGTGTATTGTGAACATTTATCAGTATTGAAGTTATTAATTTCGCTTTCTGTTTTTTTAATACATATAAGTTTAAGAATCGAATTAATTCCACAGATTATTTTAGCCGATGCATGGATAAAGTGATGGGGCTCACAGCAATGTTAATTTTGCAAATGGAGCAAGGATGCACGAAGTGCATACAAATAGATCTTAATCAAGGCTTTCAAAAGCGCTCAGTTACCGTGAACAGCCTATACAAAATCTTTTCTGTGTTTTTGGGGCGTATTTCCTAACAATTCTGTAATCGCTTAGTACATACGCGGGTTGCTGTGGGACTTACTGTGCAGGCAGAACAAACGCTGTATTAAGTCATCGCTTCTCTAAGTCTAACGTGAGCTAATAGACTCAATTCGTAGGGAGAGGAGTAGGCCTAGATAGGGAATGGGGCTTTTGAGGCATGATTCACGAGTAGAATTCAGGATTTGTCCGTCATCTTGGTTGACGTATAGCCAGGGCTCTCGGCCGGCGGCCATGTTGGATGTTCGCCATCCTCCTCACTCCGACAACCCGTAATCCAAAAAAATGATTTTAATAAAAAATTTTAAGTAAAGCATTATTTTAATAAGAAAAATTATAAAAAATAACCCCCCCCCCCTTTTTTTTCAACTACCAACGTCCTGCCACCCTCATCCGTCCCTCTCCCCCAACCCTTCCCAACCTCTTCCCTCCCCACCACATCCTTCCCCCTCCAACTGCCCCACTGCCCAACCACCAGACGCGAAGCCGCAGAAGCTCTACGAGGTGAATCAAACTCTTCATTCGACAAAATCCCCATTATTTATACCAATGCCATTCCTCCTTTCTTCCCTCTGCAGCTCCCTCCCCTCTCTTCTTCCAACCGGCACACTGCCTGTTTCAACCCGAAGGCATGTGTACATTCCCATGTCCATCCATGCGAACCCCCAGAAATGTTTCGAGCTACGTCAGTATTTTCTTTAAGGTTTCAAGCAAAAATTCTAGTCTAATGAGTAGGAGTGAAAAACAACAAAAAATAAATGGTTTCACACACACATAATTTATTGTACAGATATTTACGTAAATGCCATAACATAAAAATAAATATTCAGTATCTGCTTTTTTTTTTTTTTTTCTTAAGAAAAAATTATTGCCGGAACCAACATCGGGGTAACTTCTTGTCTAGTCGTAGGTGGTGGGTTCTCAATCCAAGGACGAGACACACCAATCACGGAGTAGCTGTTCGTTCCTCCACGCGCGTGTCAGTGTCCAGTCCAGTTCTGATCTGTCGCAGATATGTTTCTGCTGATCGTCGTAAACTTTCCACCAGCTTGCGCAGCGAAGGAGAGTCTTACTCGAACTGCACGTCAATGATTAAAAATTCTTTTTTTGCACAAGTCGCTCAGTCATTTTTTCAGCTCAGGCCCTACTATGTAAATGAGTCCTTGCGGGTACTGCATCAGTAAGTGGCGCAGCACATTTCCCACCTGATGGTATCGAATATTGCCTTCGTTCCACTCCAGTCCGTCGTAGTGTTTGGTCAGCCAATCGTTCATCTCTTTGCTTTTCTCGTCTAAGAGTTTCCATAAATAAGGGGAGCAGAAGGGGCGCATGCGTAGGACACTGTGATCTCCTTGAGCACGAAACCGCTCTGGCTCTGGGAGCCATGCAGATTAAAGTACATCTTGATGCTGTCTTTCCTCGAAGCCGACTTAACAGATATCGTGCATGGACCATCGTATTTATATCCTGTACGGCATTCGCAAAAGTATCTTGGCGAATTCGTCTCGACAGTTGTACGATGCGAGTTGGTCGAGAAGTATTAGGAAGAGAGGGTAAAATGTTTGGGTGTATATTCCCATACATAGCGAACTTGATCCTGGAATCGATCACATTCGAACTGACATGCTCGTCCTGTTTACTCACATTAAACATCATGAGCAGGGCCAAATTCTTGAAGGTATTTGGGCTCAGTTTCGGGCATTGGGGGCGCCCATGATATGCATTTTGGAATTGAGCTTACATTTTATATGCCAGCCAGTACTGGCCATTTACAAAGTTCATGTTCATGTCCACATAATGATAGCTATCACTATTCAAATATATTTTCACGTTATCTATTTGACATGTGGACAGCGAATAGCTCACCCTCACATTGTGCTGTCTTCCCGTCTGTAGCCCAAAGATGATGTACCTTGGTTTCTCGGTGGCAAATCTGGACTTCGCCATCCAGTTTAGCAATGGCTTGCGGGCAATCTGGGCTAGGTCTCGAGACTCCACGACCTGAACGCCACATCGATGTTTTTACCATCTCATACAGTCTTCAGCATCTTGATATGTTTCATAGTACTCAGCTGAACATGAGGCAGCATCCATTCGATAGACTGTAGCTTCAGTGCAACTGTCTCCAGGTTTTCTCCCATACCTACGATGGTATCTGTATGTGTATTGGCTAGGAGCAGTACCATTTCCTGTTTAGAATTTATGATAATTCGTTTGTAGTCTTCGGCGAACCCAGTAACATCGCTAGAGGAATGCAGACCCCGAAATTTCCTCCAGGGTATATAGGAAGAATGTAGTCATCTTCTATCCCCCAGCCTACCATATTGGCCGCAGACAGCTCTTTCGGGATGAGCGAGAAATAGTATTTTATTGTGGTCGTTATGTCTAAATCTCTCGTCTTGTCCACCTCGACACTGTTGAGCAAATACATGACGCAATCGATACCATTGCTCAATATTTTCGTCAATGATGGTTTATTAAATTTTCTTTCGTCGGTGTCCCCCTGAATCGCAGGAATGACTGACAAGGAATAGTGCAGATATCTTGGTGTTGGACCACTATCCAAACTTCCGATGGTAACATGTATAGTCCAATCAGGAATGGCTGGTATGTGTGAAGTTCCAATTTTGTGATGTTTTCTTCAAAAACGACTGACTCGTCGATGTTGAGGCCGAAGTCAATCTCCCATGACGATTGACTTCGAAGCCAAAAATGCGAAAGAAAATCTTGTTGGCATGTGTTAACGCCTTGGTGACTTGCAGTGTACTGATTGCCAGTTTGATGTGGAACTTTGTTTTATTGCTTCCAGTCGCCATAAATCTTATTATCGTCTTCTCAAATGTAATTGTAGGGTGATTTCTTTGTTTCGAAAGTTCACCAAATCTCAGTGCTGGTCGACGATTGCCACGAACACCTCATGTGCTCTCTTCGCGACGAACAGAAGGTAATGATGCTTTGTAGTTCCAAGAGAAGTTTAAAACCTAGAGAGACCATCTGTGAAAACTCGTGCAGCAAATTGCTTGGCCTACCATTGAGACATGCCCCACTCACTAAATTGCAGTTCATTCATATCACATTAACAGGCAAAATGTCTATGGGTTATGACGATTCGTGGATTTTGCCACCTTCATATATGTGTGGCTCAAACCCTAGCATCGTTCCGATGGAGTCTGGTTTCTTAAAGTCGATATCTTCGCTGCACCTGAAGACACTCTTCAGAGTATTGTAATTTCCTCTTAGTTCGAATTCTGTGTCAGTAGACAACCAATCTTCGATGTACAGTACCCTGCAATGTCGTCTAGTTTGTAAGAGCCAACTGGCAATGTTACCTAGTGGTCGTGGGAGACATTGCTGCTTTTCACATGGTACACCCAACAATTTATTTTATCGATGTTCGGTATCGTATTGTAACTTTTGCAGTAAACAAGCCACAAATAATAAAGTCCTCTTTGCAAACAATTATGAAACACTAAATTGCATAAATGTTCTTAGTCGCCATCAATATGCAATCTTAACCATGCCATTTATACTCCCTTTGGGCTACACAATGAAAATACAAAATATGCATCAATATTACATGAGAGTGATGTTTCAGCTACATAATTTTTTAAACCACTATTATCCATTCCAGCATTACCAGGGCAGAAATATATACCTGAATTTGGAACATTTCCAGTACAAACGCATGCAGTCAAAATACCTTTCCAATTCTTATTGGCAATAATGTCACAAATAACTTTATCCGAATATGTATGTGATGTAGGATAAAAACAAAATCTAAATTTTTGGCCGCGACACAATTTACAACAATGAACTTGCAAATCATCAATTTGAATTTCACATAAATAATTATCATGACCATGTTTTTGGAAATGCATCTATGTATTCACGTAAGAAGATGACGATGGAACTTGGGGATCAGATTTGGTTGTATCGGAAATTAGTTGCTACTACTGGTGACATGCACATTATTGGTCACGTGGAATTGTTTTTCAATCTGTGATTATGTGTTATGTGTTATGTATTTTTTATTTTATAAATACAATGTTATGTAGGTACGAAATGTCGGTGGCATATTTCGTATTGTTATATTCATTTCCTTTACATTAAAATGGAAAGTGTATCCAGGGCGGAATATATGAACATTTATTTTAATGCAATTAAATTTACAGAGTGATATAAATATATGTCAAGGACATCAGACTAGATACTATAAATGTGTACCCTTCAAAATTATATTATTAAAATTAATAGAGACATTTATTAACATCCTTAGTAAAAGACACAATATTACGATAAACCTTCCTCTGGTAATAACCAGAAAAACGGATGCGCTTCGATACACGTCAGGACGAAATCTGAAAAAAGACATAATCAAAACTGTTACGTATAATAAAAATTAATATAATATGAAAAAAGGAAATAAAATATTAATACAAAACAGATGCATACTTCAAAACAAGGTAAGAATACAAAAAATCCGAAAATAGAAAAGTCCAGAATCAGCCCACACCTACTACTTCAACCTACTCGCTCTGCATTTAACACCCTACTGTGCCAACTCCGTGGCAGCGACCCGTATCTCTAATGCTACCGCTATGTGCTGGGACCTTATCACCAGATGTACTTCTGGGCCCCACCAAGCTTCCGCTTCCGGGTGATAAACAACTTCCGGTTACAACCAAGTGCAATGCACTATCGTAACTGATAACATCCTGTTACATGCAACACACACACAAGTGCAAACATGGTGGCCAACATAAACTTTTGATCTACCAACTTAACAAACATAATTACTCCTTTTGGGCATGTTAAAGGGATCACACTGGCATCTCCAAACAATCTTTTTAAGTCAATTTTGTACAGTTTAGTATCATATTGTCCTGCACCATTTTGTCAAACAACCAAGCCTCGCTTTCATAACTGCAACCCCACGCTTCTGAATAGACATTACTGGAAGTCGCAAGATATTCTGTGGATGGACCAGCCTCTGCCTGCGGACAGCCTCTGCCTAATCATGACTTGTTGATTAGATTTGGTTGTATCGGAAATTATTTGGTACCACTGGTGACATGCATATTCTTGGTCATGTGGACTTGTTTTTCAATCCGTGATTATGTCTTATGTGTTATGTATTTTTTATTTTGTAAATACAAGGTTATGTAGGTACAAAATGTACTCTGGTGTTTTTCGTATTTGTTGTATTCCTTTCCTTTACATTAAAAAAGGGGGGGGTGTATTGAGGGGGAAATATTTGAACATTTATTTGATTATATTAAATATATGGAGTGATATAAATATACGTCAAGGACATCATACTAGATACTAAAAAAGTGCACCCTTCAAAAATCTTATTGTTGAAATTAATAGCGATATTTATGGAGCTTCCTTAGGGAAACGTCCAACATATTATACAGAAATTTAAATAAATAACATTAGATTAATAAAAGACATGCAAGAAAGGTTAAATTCATTCCCCCCTCTTGACCTCTCGATGCGACCCCTTTAACATGCCCGAAAGGAGTAATAATGTTTGTTATCAAAAGTTTATGTTGACCAACATGTTTGCACTTGCATGTGTGTTGCATATAACAGGATATTATCAGTTGTGATAGTGCATTTTACTTGGTTGTAACCGGAAGTTGTTTATCGCCCAGACCAAACCTATGCACCATTCCCACCTCAAATTCCAGTGGAGAAAAGTAACTGCCTGCAGCTTGGAACAACTACTACCAGTCAAGGTAAGCAATATATACATGACTAATGGTTACCTGTCGATGTATAGCCATTTTATTCAATTACTTGTACGAACGAGAAAGTAACAATAGAAGTATCTGCAGTTGCAAGTGTTTGACATCTTCTCAATTTCGTAGTTGAAAGTTAATTTGCAACTTTTTCAGGTACTAACATAGCTCGGATGGAGGACACAAATTACCAAAACTGTCATAATAGTCTGCACATTTTCAAAGTTTCACATGAATTAACCACTGATTATCAGGTTCGGCTGTGGTTTCCAGATTGATTTTGACACATTCATTATGTTTGGGTTTAGGGGGATAATAAGCATTTCGCATGAAAATTTTACCAAAATTAGGTATCTTCGATTTACGTGCAAACAGTTCCAGATCGACATTCGTGAGCATCTGTTACAGTAGATATTTTATTAGCGCATATTCCTGCTGCATCACTTTTGTACACTTCTGCCTCCTACCAGATATGGTCTTAGGTAGATGCCTTCATTGTTTGTTTATTGACGTGCAGCGATGGATTCCATATTTGCATTGTGTCTTTGGGCATTGGACAATTGCTTCCATACGTTCGATGCTGTGTTGGCAGCTCGGACAATACCACTTATAGCTCTGATTAAGCCTCCTAGAACCTCGAGTGAAGGCAAAAGTAGTTGGAAAAAATCCACCCGTAGATGTTTTCTTGGTCTTGCATGCTTTTCTTCCCTTTCTCGCCACTTTCCAATTCATTTGCACGTTCTGCTTGCTCTTTGCACCCATAACCATCTTCACCTTGGCCTTCATCAGGCTGCTATTTTTCCTCCGAGCCCAGCATCTGACGATTTTTTTATCTCGTCTGCCCTTTGCACGAGTGTCTTGTCTGCCAAATTTCATTTCTTCCATTTTTAACATAAATATTACTCACACTACATTAATCAAACATAGAAGCATGTACGATCAGATAAGCTTGATTTTTCTATTAGATTGAAAGCCTACAATTACAAAATCGGTCATGTCATATTGTAAATTATTAAATGGGTCTTTTATATCAAAGTTAAAGATTGTTATTTCAGTAGGAACTTCGTTGTCTAAAAATTGCCAATAATCAAAGCTAATTGGCAGTTTAGATTCTTTGTATATTTTTTCTTTAATTGCTATGTCTTTGTTTGCTTCATATTCAACAACAGGCCACATAATTTCTAATTTTTTAATGACAATTTTGCCTGGATCGGCATAATCTCTATCAAGTGTACCATCTGCTTTTTATTTTCATAAACATATAAACAGTTGTCAGGTGAATTACGAATTAAAGTAATTTTATAGCCACCTATACAGTAAATTTCATTGTTATCGCGAATAAAACCAAACAAATATCTTAGTGGACACATTACTTTATTTGTTATAACACTATGTACATATTTTACTCGATTAAGATTATCAACATAAGGCATCTCCATATAATTTGTTTCCCATGGCGATTTTAACAAAGCGTTCATCAATGTTGAAGTTATTCTCGGATTATCAACAGCCTCAATAATCTGTCCATGTTTTGAAATTTCTACTCTAGAAAACTGAAAAGGAAAAAAGTTAGAACAAACATCAATGTTATATAATTTTTCGTATTTTGCCTAATCTCCTTCCTTATCTTTCTTTACTAATCCATATTGCTCGAAAACATAAGCATTGTTCGGAAAAGAAAAGCCATCTCCTATAGGAATATCAAACTATATTATATTATTGTAAACACTAAAATTTCCCCTAGTCTGTTCAGTTGTGGGAAAAGTTTGACTTTCAAAGCTCTCAATACTTTTATAACTCATTTATTAGTAAAAAAAAAATTATATATAAATGAAATAACCAAAGGATATTTCTCGAGAGAAATCGCTCATTGAAAAATATACAAACTTCAGAAACCACCATGAAGTGGAATATGAAAGAAATAAGAGAAAAAGCTGTCATTGAATGATGAATTACGAAATATTGGCAAAAAAAAGTAGGACGAGTAAGTGAAGAAAACCAAAATTTAATAAACACACTTGTTCCTGTTGCAGCAAAAATTTATATTTTCCACCAACTCTGGAAAAACATCATTCAAAAAAGAATTATTTGCAGAACAAAAATCTCCTAATTTGGAAGAGCAAATGGGAATTGTACCATTGAAGAATTTGCCACCCATAGCAGGTGTTTCTACTATAAATCTCCGGAAATATATTTCTAAAAATATTAACTTTATTATTGATAAATTTGGTTTACGAGGAGATGGGCAAGGTTTTAAAATTGGTGGTACAAAACTAAAAATAGATGGCGATTTTCTATTAGTCAAAGATAAAAAAAATATGAATTAACAATAGGCCTTACTAATCTGTTAAGAAAAGGTAACAAAGATGATCTTGTAGATAAATCCACTGGTGAAGTTAAATTCTCTAATGACGACTATAAAAATTATGCAGAAATTGTTTTATTAACAAATGCGGCATATCAAAATTATGATCCAACTATGTACGTAGCTTCGATATCGGTTGGAAATAAAATGAAATAATTAAACGAATTCATCACAAATATATAGAAAATTCTCCTTAATCTGGTGAAGGTATAAAAAAATACAATAGTATGCCAAAAGAACATATTTGGATGGACAATGTTAGAAAATTAACCTATAGATTGTTAATTATTCATGGTGAAGAAAATGCTGGAAATAACAATTATTACAATGAAAACGTAAGTATAATGAATATATTAAACAATAAATTTTCTGATTTTGTTGTTAATAATCCGAAAAGAATTCCATATCTAATACGAGTTTTAAATGTAATTCCACACATATTTTGAAATTCTGAATACCGTGGAAAAGGTGTGATAAATTGGGCGCTAAAAAACTTAAATTTATCTGAAATGCATTTGTCTGGTTATAATTATTGTGGTCAATTTACACAATTAGACGAAAAATTTGAAAAAGGAGACTCAGGAATAAATAAATAATATAGATGATTCTTGCAAATATTAAGATATTGCTTATAGAGATCATAAAGATTCATAATCTAGGCATGAAGCTGATAAAACTTTACAAAAAGAAGAAAGAGAAATTATGCTAAAAAAGATGCACCAATTGGTGAAAAAATTGCTTCTGTTGCTGTTGCCTCAATTATGTTTAAAAAGAAACTTAAACTTAGGTTGGGGAATTAAATTTTTTTATTGAATATATATATATATTTACTTATATAAATTAAGATAAAAAGCTTTACTTTCGATATACCCATTGATCAATTAAGAGATTTGGGTATAGATAAATTTTTAAGAAAAGATCAACTTGAGCAGAAAAATAAAAAATTTAAAGAAGACAAAGGTTTCTTGTTAACCTTCTCATTGCCAATACTCAAAAAAAAAATATTAAAAGAAAAATCTGGAAGTAGTTTACATCATGGAGAAATTATTCCCCTCGTAGTTGCTGCTTTGACGGGTCTTGGTGCTTTAACAGGAGTAGCTACTTCAATTTATAATTCTGTTGATCAAACTAGCAACAATAAAAGAGAATTAGAAGAACAAAAAGAAAAGTAATTTAGCAATGGAAAATAAAGCTGGAAGTTGTGTAGTTGTAAAAAAAGAGGATGACCAATAAAAATTTACCCACTATCTAATGTTGATATTTAAAAAAATATGTAAAGAATTTAGATATTAACAATTTCAGAAATATTTACATGATTGACGTACTACCAAACAGAATGCTCAAAAATGAGTGTGCTGTGATAAATTTCGATATTTCAACAAATCCTGGTGCTCATTGGGTTTGCTATTTTATAATTGAACTAATTATTTCAAAAACAATGATGATTATAACAATGATCGAGGTCAGAATTTTGATTCAATTATTTGTGGTCATCTATGTTTAAATGTTTTATATCTTTTTCGAGAGAATTTAATTTTAATTATATAATTTATGTTATTAAATGACATATATTTGGGAAACCATTAATCAAATCTTTAAACAAAATTTTTGACACTAGTGCTTATGCATTTAAATCATGTGTAGATTCACAATGCAATTCCAGTGTTTCTTTTTTACAAAGTGAACTATCAAACTGTTTTGATTATACAAAATTGTGTGTTTCTTTTCGGGGGCGAGGAATTGTTAATATAGGTGAACCTATAAATAATAAATATGCAATCAATAAAAGATATTTTGATATACATATAGCACATTATGCATTTAAAAAAATGTTGATTCAAAATAAAACTATTGTTTCTTATTATGCTCTAAAAAAAGATATAAGTTTACAATTCAATAACACAATTTCCGATTATATATAACGAAAAAATAATGCAAAACAGACATTTAAAAAAAGCAGATTCAAAATATAAAACTATTATTGCTGATTATGCATTAAAAACGATGTTGAATCAAAATACAACACTAGTTTTTCTGATTTAAAACATATGTAGATTCAAGATATAATACCATTGTTTCTGCTTTATGAGATCAAATAAGTAAAGTTTTTGTTTACACAACAGACTATGTTTCTATTCAAAATCATAGCATTAATAATATGACTGATCCTGTAGATGGTAAAGATGCAGTCAATAAAATATATCTCGATGATAAATTACAAAATTTAAGCCAATTAGTTTTTAATTATTGTGACAAATGTGTTGATTTGCAAGTTGAAAAAAGCAAAGAAGCTATTGATCAAGAAACATATGTTAAATTACAAAATTTATACCAACCAGTTGTGGATTATTGTGATACAATTGTATAGGAAGAAGTTAAGGAAGACGTAGAAAAAAGCTTGGAAGAAAAATCCCATATATTTTATTCACATGCAAGGCGGGATAAATCTAATAATATTTTCCACATAGATACTAATAACAATTTAATTACTTTTTTATGGATTGTACCGTTCATAAAAATTGTATCGTTAATGTTAATTTAACCTAAACAATATGACAGTTATTAAGGGAAGTACAAAATAGATCATAGTAGGCCTTTTGATGTTAACAAAGCTGATTATTTATCCTTTAAAATATAAAAAATATCTGAATATTCTGATGATATAGAGGCAACAAAAGGAATATTTGTGAATTATAAAGATTAGCTATACATATTTTTATTCTCTCATTAAATGGTAAATACTTGGTGTTTGAAGTGCAAGAAAGTCACTAAGAATAATAATATAAAAATTGAAAATACAAAAAAAGGACGTGTAGTCTGGAAAAGTATACGCTCGTTCAATTCTAAAAAAAAAAACCTACATTCTAAAGAAAAATTGCTCAATGTGAGAGAAGGAAGAATTAATGAATTATATACATCTGTACAAAAAAAATTCCAATAAGAATAGTTATTTTGTATGGCAATGATGATTTATGGCAAATCGATCTTGTAGAAATGGATACTGGAAATTTGAAAGTTATATCTTGCATAAATAAAGGCTATAAATATGTTATGACAATTATCGATGTATTTTCAAAGTTTGTATTTGATTTATCAATCAAAGATAAAACAGCCAAGAATGAAGCCAATGCTTTAGAATCTATATTGGCTAAAAGAAAACCAAATAATTTACAAGGCGACAATGGCTCACAATTTTATAATAAAATATTTAAAGAACTTATGGAAAAGCATAATATAAATCATTTTTCTTCCTTTTCTGAATTAAAAGCTAGCATTGCTGAAATATTTAATCGAACTTTGTAAATATAAAGTGGAAAAAATTTGCTGTGAATGGCAACTACAAGTGTATAAATATATTGGATGAATTAGTTAAAGAATACAACAACACGAAGCTATTAGCATGAAGCCAATTGAAGTTAATAAAAAAATGAAAAAAATTCATTACAAACAAATTTTGTGAATAATTTTAAACCAAAACATAAAGTTGGAGGTATTGTTCGTGTGAGCAAACTGAAAAATGTTTTTGAAAAAGGTTATATAGCTAATTGGTCAACAGAATTACTTACTATTTGTAAATTTTGATGTACCAAATTACAAATTAAGAGATATTAATGGAGAAGAAATAATGGGTAGTTTTTATGAATATGAAATTATGAAAACAAACTATCCTGATGAATATTTGGTCGAAAAAGTTTTAAAAACTAAAGCCGATAAAATTTATGTAAAGTGGCTAGGTTTTGATAATTCACACAACTCTTGGATTAATAAAACACATGTTTGTGATTATAAATATTATTTATTGAGGGCATCTGGCAGACACCCTTTATTTTTTACTTAAATGCAAAGCATGATTAACCACATCGGCTATATCAAAATCTATTTCATCAGGATTAAATCTTATAAATTTGCAATTTAATTGATTCTCTATATATACGTTTGCCTATCTATTTCATCAGTTACATCAGTTGCTTTAAACCAAGGATTATTTTCCTCATCAATAACCATAAAAATTTGTTTGCAATTGTAAATAAGTTTGTTGTTGTTTATGTGTAGAATTGACTCCATTTTTATTTTCGGAACTATCAAAAGTAAAATTGTTGAGTTGTAAGAAGTTTTTTATATGTATTCTTTTTTATGAAGAAAACAAAATGTTGAAGAGTATAATTATATAAGCTATAGACCTAATTCAATCCCTAAAAGCATAGGGGCTGAAATATTAACCAAAATAATTGACAAATATAGGAGATTTCTCATTGCTAACTAACCAATCCACCATAGACAGGTTCAGTTTTTCTAAAAAAAAATATATAAAAAAATAAGTTTCTTACTCAATTCGACTAAGAATATTTAAATCATTAATCAATTGTTGCTGATTATAATTACATCCAACAATATCAAAATAGTTATAGAAGATCCCAATGTTATCATTTATGGTTTCTTTCATTCTTTGGTATAAATTTATAGAATTTGCAATAATTCAAATCTCAATAATTCTTCAGAATTTGGATACCTATCTTGACTCATATACAATTGTCTGTGAACATATTTTGTTTGAGTTATAATCACATAATAATAATATTCATAATTATTATCAAATAATTTTAGAAGAATAAAAGTTGGATTTCAATTTTGATTTTGTGTTTGTAGTACAATGTGAGGGGTCAGTTCTCGAATTACTTCATTTCTGCGATTTATTCCATCTAATGCAATTTGAACTGTTTGTGTTAAATTTTCTATATTTTTATCTTATATTCTTTTAGATCTTTTAAATGACTAACTTCTATTTCTATCAATTATTTGTATACTCTAATTGTTTTATTGAATGTCTTTAATTTAATTACTTTTTGTCATTTATATTCACCATGTTTTGTAATAGATGGCAAAACTGCTTCATACAACCAATCCTGAAATTTCTCAGCCATTACCTTTTATATGTGGCTACAAATTGAAAAAGACCTGGTTCATTAACAAAATGGTTATATTTTGGATAGCACCAGGTGTCATTGTTTCACTGACTCCCAATTCATCATGTGATATAAAATATGTTTCTTTAATTTCATCCGGCACTGCTTGTCCAGCTCATTAATACCCAAGTATTTCAGCAATTTGATTAGCATAAAACCAATGATTATTGAGGTGGTTCATAAAAAATTTTGAATGCTTTGAATATCATCTAGTTGCAAATCAAACGAATCATTGTTTAGAAATGGATACATAACTGCATTTTTATCACTTGTATGTTGTAAACCCAATGCATGATTTATTTTGAGGATCGAAACTGCCAATAAATTAACTTTTTTTTTGGAGTGTTTTTTTCCAACACTATACCAATATTTATCCTATTGAAATGAATTTTAACAAGACTATTTTGCTGATTTGGAGAAAATGCATGAGCCAGTGCACTACTTTGCGGATATAATCTAGTTTGTCAAAACCCAGATAATTTCTGATATTTATGTTATCCTTCTTTTTATGTAATAAGTATATCCGGAGAATTTCTATCATTAAAAAATTTCAAATTTCTATGCTTTTACCAAATTGTAAAAGCCTCTTTTGCTAACTTTGTAATTGATTATTTACAAGTTCAAAATACAATTTTAATGGGTTCAATTTGTTGGTTGTTTTATGACTAGCCTATATATCAACTGTAACACCATATCTTGGCTTTTTGATTAAATTAAGCATTTCATTTTTGAGTTAACCATCAATTGAAGAGAACTTGTGATATTCTTAAAACACTCTTATAGAACCTTCGAATTTTCGGTATCAATTTTTTATAGTGAATTCGCATCACCCTCTAGATATCCATATTTATTTTTAAAATTTATAACACATACTAACTGATTCTGTTTTTTTTTAGACAGTGCAAAATTTATATTTGTAATGGCAAGTATAATTATATGTGTTCATTTATATACAAAAAGTTTTAAAATATAGTAAATTCTTTAATTGTATTTCTGTACTTCCCACTATTCATTTTTCTATTCATATATATTGTAATAAAAGCATAATATTCATCCCAGCACTTAGTACAAATATCTTTAAATTTTTCATAAGGCTTATCTCCACCAACAAAATCATTATAAATATGCTTTAAATTAGTGTCATCATATCTAAAGATACACAAAAAATTTGTATTGCCTCTTACCAATTGTTTAGGTACTCTGGAATAAGTTTGAGCCAAATAGAAAACATCAATATTTTTGTGTCATCCTGTTATAAAATATTCATGAATTGTATCTTGATTATCTAAAAAAATCATAGTCAAATAGAATTAGAGAGTTGTTTTTGGATTGATCTAAAGGATTCATTACCTCAGTGTTATTTTTAAAATGTGCCATTTGTTTCTTTAAATTTTTTGGATATCACTTCAAAATCATGTTATAATTGAATATATTTTGGTTGATACAAACTTTCAGAGCAAACAAGTAATTTATTAAAATTTAACCACTCCATATTATAAATCAAATTTATCATCAAATTAGTTTTTTTAAACATTACTTGGGCCTACAATTATAGCTCTTATATTATAAGGTAATAGTTCGTCTTTTTTTTTTAGATTTTTCTTCACAAATTTAAACACCAATACTCCAGTCAGTTTTTTTAATTTATATGTTAATTTTTCATATAAATGGATAATAATGTATTTTAATTAACAAATAATGCTTCTATTCTAGAGAAGAAACTTCACTATGATATAATTCATAATGAAAAATCGATTGCATTAGTTTTCATACAACATTTTTAACACCAAATAAAGACAATTACTACAGTTGAAACAATTGTTGATGTCGTTGATAAAAATGAAGTTATAACTGTTCCCAGAGGTCAATATGATGTTGAATCCTTCAAAGAAGTTATACATTCGATTGAGTCATTTTCAACAAACAACACTGAAATAACAACAGACAATGTGAAAAATAGAATAACATTAAAAACCAAGATACATATTAAACTTGACGATCATTTATCTGATATTCTGTTTTGAAAGAAAATTAAGTACTAAAAAAGACAAGTTGACATGGGCACTAAATCGCCTAATTTTTTTCCATATAAAATAATCAATGTTCATTTTAAATTGAGCATATGGTATGTTCATAAAATATAGCGAATCTAATAATTTGGAAACTGATATAATTGCTAGTTTTCCACCAAAAACTATGTTTGGTTTTCGAGATTACATTAGCTGTAAGCCCACATATACAATTTTTATAGAATAAATAATAAAAGTTTTAATTGTATTGTCTTAGAAATTAGAGACAAAAATAGTAAACTGATTGATTTTGATGGAGCTAATATCGACATTGTTTTGGAGATTTAAAAAAATTTAATATATAAAACTTTTCTTTCAGAAATAGTTGTGATGAATTTTTTTTTGTATAGCACGAAGTGTCAGTGTTTTGCCAACATCTATTTCGTCATATGATTTTTAATATTTTTCTTACCCATTGCACCTCTCATTAATAAAGTTATGCAGATTTGACTAGCACCAAATGGTGCTAGTGGAGAGTAAAAAATTAATTATAAATTTCGATACAAATATGGCAGTGTATCAATTTTATTTTCTAGTTTAATTATCTTGTTATCACAATGACATAATGCGACTTTATTAACTTCTGCTGTATATATTTCATGTTTGTCACTCCTTATCTTAATTCATTGTTCTATATTGAATTTTCTCATCAAACAAACAATTCTTATAATCTTCGAATGTAATTCTCTTATTAACAACATTTTGCACACCTTCAGATTTTTTGTTTTCTTTATCGCCAACTCTATATGCATACATTTTTGCTTGTAAACCAACTAATTATTTCATTATTTTCCCATTACATTCGTCTTTCATCTTACCCATAACATTCTTATTTATTCATGGTATGTTATAGGTATTGTCATTTGAATCATCACTTGTAACAAATTTATCTAAAATCGACTATGTCTTCGTAGAAATCTTCTGTTTTTATGTGATATGTGTATAGCTATCAGTATCTTGATAGTATAATTCAATTTTATCATCATATTTTGATTTCATCACTTATAATGGAACTCATACACTAATTCTTTCGATATGTCCAAAATTGATATACCCACATAAATAGGCTTAGTAAATCTTACAGTTGTTTTATTCATATGTAGAGCTGCAAGATTCTGATTAAATATAGTGATTATTTTGACATTTAGTTTTGATATTAATTGTTTACATTTTTCTTCATCTGATATTAATCTTATATCTACTCTGTTTCTTATATTTTACATAGTTTTGCCAAACACAGAATTATTCATGAGCTTATAAAAATCTTTTTCGAAATGATTTTTTGCATTAGTTCTCATATCTGTATTCAAATCAATATATTTCTTCAACCAACCAGACTGATAAAGCGTCAATATTCTATGTGTTTTTGTGAGTTTTAATCTATTATTTAGACACTATTTCAAGTTGCGATAGTGAATTACATACTTTTGTTTGTTATCTAAAGTCGTTAATAATTTTAATTGATTTGTCTTTGGAAGTAACTTATTTTCTGGGCAAAATAGAAGATGTTTATGTAAATTATGTAGTTCTTGTGGGTATTCTAAATCAACTTCTAATATAAAGCCATACTCAGAATCGTCCTCCAAATGTAATATTTTTTTTTGCTCCAGTAATCTAAATCATATAATGTATAGGAAACCCAATCGAAATCTCCATATGGTAAATATTGAGACATTGCCCAACCATATAAATTATTGGCATCGAGATAAGATAGTAATTCGATTCTTGATTAGAGTTAATATCATCTAAATATTTGTTATTAGATTTAACATATTACAACATTCTGATATCCCACCTCTAATTCCTTTTTCAATCATTAAAATCATATCATAGTTATGTAATAAATCTAGTCATTTTAACATTACTTCCCACGATAAACCTAGTGTCGTAAAATACCATGCTGGATCTAAATCATATGAATTTTTAAGTGTGTTTCTAAAATTTTCGAATATATCTGCTAACAATAATACACCACTTTTTAAATATAAATCGTGATATTCACCAAGATTTAAAATATTAAGTATGGTTCCATACACATGTTAATGTTCATAATCATCACTTATATCAGATTCGTTTAATTTGTTATAAAATTCACTATTTGGTGGTAGTTCAGTTTCTTCAAATTTCTTCCAACTATCCATATAATCATAACACCTTTTTTAATAACTAAATCAACTCGATCTTCTGGAAAAATTTTTTTGCGTGTGTTTCATTTGATCTTAACTTAAATTAGAAGATAATTTATCGAAACTACTACCCATAAATTTGAATGTGTCTATAAATTTCATTTTTTAATTTTCTGTGATTTTCCCCTAATGTTATCATCTTCTCTTCATTATTTGCTATTAAATCTATATTTTGTTCATCATATCCTAACTCTTTAATAAATGAGCATCATATCCAGCTAAATTATGAAAATTAATTGGTACAAAATTTTGTAATTTTAATTTTAGATTACAATCATTACATACAGCATTAATGAATTTTCCACTTATGTGATCATAATGATGCACTTTTTTAATTGTCCTTCGTATATTCACACTCACATACAGTACTTTTTTTTAATTTAATATATATATTTTTTTGCTGTTAGTGGATGCATTGGCTCAATTTGTGAATATATTTCACCAATTTCTTCTACTTCCTTTTTATTGATTATATAGAAATTTTATGTACATTTGGACTCGATAAACAACTGGTGACTTATACTCACCATAAGCAGATACAATATAAGAGCAAAAACCAGATGCTTCGTGTAATTGATATTTCATTGTATATGATTCGTCAATCAATTTTAAATCAATTTTATTTATTTGATCATTCTTCCTTTGGGTACCGCCTTGTAAAGGCCATTATCAATATCAACTTATGTTAAAACTGGATATTTTTTTATTACTTTAAGTTTGTAAGTTTCTTTTGTATTTGGTTTAGTTGTTGATATTTTATTTATAATTGATTCAAAATCTGCATATATTGTATGTTTATAATTTATGAAAAATATTTGCTCTCTTTTCGAAGGTAATTGAATTTTTACTGCATCATTTTTTGGACAGTCTTCTGTATGCATATTTAATTTATCTTGAGAAAAAAAATTGAAGACATATCGGATATATAAGTTTTATGTTTCCTATTATTTTTTTGTACTGTAAGCAGCTTCGATAAGTCTTTAATCCAACAGTAATGTGAGTTATAACCTTCTTTGAAATAAATTAAATTTATATGCTTATCATTTTTATTTTTTTGTGAGTTTTAATGGATATACCACAGATTTCTTACCTTCATCTTCAATAGAGTATACTTCTATATATGTATCAATTTGATTTTCTATTTTTGATATATCATCAATTTTAATTGGATATTCAAATATATCTATTGCTTTATCGATATTAAGCCCTGCATTTTTATAATTGGTTACTCTATCTGCATGGTTGTCTGATGGAAATAATGCAGATTTTGCAGCCCAAAGAAAGCATTTTTGATCATCATTTTTAACATTTATGCATGCCTTCTTAGTCTTTATAAATTCAGGTAGTTCAATATATGATGCAGCATTTAATGGATTATACTTATTTATAGCTGATTGTATTCCCATTATTCTATCTAAAGTCCATCCTGAACCTCTTTTTTGGAATTCAGAAAAATTTGAAATTATTTCTTGTATTATGCATTTATAGATTCTTTTAGTATCTCCTTCATTCAATATTGTATAATTTGGTGATTGGAATATACATAATTCTACTTGGTTGTTTTCTTGCTTACGACAGTTGATATATAATTTAATGCTGGTTTTCAACCTCCTAAATTTTATAAAATATTCAGAATCTTCTCAAATACTTCATTTTTTACTGAAGTCAAAAAATGAATAGGTTGTACTAAATTAAAAGAATTTTAAGTGTCATATTTTGATATCCTATTTTTAAAAGCTTTATTAACTAAGTAAGCTTCATTGGTTTTCTTATTTCTCTTATTAACGAAAACATCAGTAGAATAAGGAAATATTTCTTTCAATTAATTTTTATCTTGTTTATATAATTCACTGATATCAGCATCAGATAAAGGTAAATTTGTCAAATTGTTCTTTGTTATCCACTATGTTGTCCACATACTTTTATCTGTAGGTTGTACGAAAAAATTAGCAGAAAATGGGAATATTTCTTTAAATGTTTTTTTTAGATTTTCTATATTATTCAGTGTAATTTGAAAAGGGTAGATTTTTGAAGTTTCTTTTTCTTTGTTGATCTATAATAAATGGTATAATAGCTGCAATTAGATCAGCTTTCCTTAGCCTGTGCAAACATTTAATTTCAAATCTTCTACCTGTTATTCTTAACTCTCTCACTGTCTTTTCGCTCAACACATGATTTATCTTTGAAGCCTCTATATTTGTTTATTTAAAGGGAAAACATTTTTAATTACAAAATAAAAAATATAAGAAAAAATATAGTGGAATAGCATCGAAAAAGTGTTAAAATTATTGGGAAATCGTATTTAACTTCTTGTTAAGACGATAATTCTTAAGACATTCACTAAAACATTTTTTACATATAGTTGTATGTTGATCCTTGCAAGATTTTTATTATAATAAAAATAATTTTATAGATTTATTCTCATTACATACTTTACATGTTTTTGTTGGATGATTCTCCTTTTGAATTTCATTTAGAATATCTATTGATGTGTTGTATGGTTTAGTTTTTTAAAATGGTTTTAGAGCTGTAGATTATAAATATATTTTCCATATTCACATAGTAGTTTCTTTTTTTTTTTTAATTCATAATGATTTTTGGCATATTCATGTATACATTTTTTTACATTTTGTTGTAAGTTTGTCTATAGTTGCTTTATGAGGATAAAATGAATGGATAGATTTATTATCATTACATACTAACCATTTCTTGGTTGAAGAATCATGTTGAATTTCATTTATATTGTGCGATTTACTATTTTGATGATTTTTGAGAGATAGTTTAGAAACATATTTTCCATATTCGCATAGTACTTCCCTCTTTTTTTTTAACTCATATTGATTTTTGTCATATTTAGCACAACATTTTTTACAAGTGTTCATGTGCTTATCTTCTGTGTATTTATACGTGTGAAAACTCTCTATGTTTAATACTTCGCCGCATTTTTTACATTGCTTATTATGGTATTAGTTTCCATTGTATTTATAAGGAAAATTAATTTATTGACAGAATGAAAAAAAAAATATTTTTTCTGTAATAATTTGTTTCTTTGTAAATAACACAAAATTGCTATTTATAGAAAACTTGAAAAATTGCTTGAAAAGTGAGAAATTTGCTTGATTTTAGCTTAAAATTTAATTTATGTTAAGGTGGCACAAAGACTGCACGCTATTCTTGAAAAAAGTGGCAAATTTGCTTGGTTTTTGGGTAAATTTGCTTGTTTTTTTAGAATGCTTAAGTTCTTGAATTTCAAGCCGTGATTTTGGAGTAAAAACCTTTGATTTTGGCCTCAAATTACTTGATTTTTTTGATGAAAATGTGGGGTGGTCCAGGACAGGTCATTTATATCTACTGCTATATACATACTTTTCCTATTTCTCTGACGACGTTACAGCAGCTATCACAACATTGCGCCAGTTTTAGTTGGCAAAATACGAGGACGAAAAAAAAAAGTTAAGGAAAATATAAGATTGCGCGTCAACAGGGAAGCGTTGACGCATTACAAAACGTGCGGGTGGGATGACGGGTAGCTGGCAGCGTTCCACCCAATGCTACCAACTGGACGGAAATTTTATTACTCAAGGTGAACGGTGCATGAAAGCAGTATATTTAAACGATTTTCGATATAAGTCGTTTTCCAAAGGGTATATCGAAATTTTTGATTCGACAAGACGCAAATAATAATTTTCAACGCCTTTTTACGTTGTGAGATTTTCACTGCCTTCGTTATTCTCGGAGCACTGATCGAAGAAAGAAAATGGTTTTTTTCTTATCTTCAATCAGAGCTCCGAGAATAACGAACGCAGAGAAATTTTAACCGTGTAATAAGGTGTTCAAAATTGTTATCTACGTCTTGTCGAACCAAATATTTTGAAAAATCCTCTTTAAAACAAATTCTGAAAAAAAATTTATATAAATGTACAGTTTTCGTGCACCATTCCCCGTAACTACAGAGGCACGGAAAATTAATACCATACACTAAATGTACGGAAATTTTTACTTGTAGACGACTTTACTTCGCGATTCGTGACAGTAGTTTTCGTTTGTTTATGAAAGCCTACCACCAAGGCGAACCGGGCGCAATCCCCGGACGGGCTACTCCCGGATTTTCGCATGTGGGAATCCTGCCAAACGATGTCGCTTGTCGGCGGAATTTCTCGGGGATCTCCCATTTTCTCACCCTTTTCATTCCGGTGCTGCTTCATACTCACCTTAATCACCCACATCGGCTCTCAAGACCTCGCTGTTAAGAGCCGCCCAGATCTCTTCACTCATCGCTCACTCACTCGAAGAAGTGAAATAAACTGGGAATGTGTTACTTTGTTGTACACTTATCTTGTCACCAGAAAAGTTTTTTTCTTTGCTTTCATACCTGAGAGGACTGACAATGTGTGTTTCTATAAATAAAGTTCTTATAATTTGTCATTGTTTTACAAATTGTGCACTTATTCAAAATGTTTACGTCATGTTTGTAAGAACAATACTGTCTTATGATAAAGTAAAGAGTTTTACTCTTAATAGTGTAAAAATTTTACGGTGTATGTTTAAATTGTAATGAATATTTTTAAAAATACTTTAAGCGCCTTTTTTTATGTGCACGGAAATGTTATGATCGGTATGGAAATTTAACAGTTTAAATATGGAAATTTCACAGAACTTTATTGACAAAGCTGGTTCTGCCGTTCATTCGAGAGTCAGGTAAGCAACGAGGTCAGAAGCATAGACGCTCAATTGTACTTGCAAAGGGATTTTAACGTCCCTCGGTTTTAAGCTTGGAAGCTTAGCAGGGGATGTCTTACAGACTAACGTAAATTAACACCCATTCCTTGCCCGGGATTCGAACCCAGAGTCTCCCGTAACCCGGATCTGTGGTGCACCAACCGACTACGCCACGGGAGGTCGGCTTGAACGTTCAAATCAGCGATTGCACCATCGAAGAATAACACGCCGTAGTGCGCTTTTTGTGGCCGGAATGAGCCAGTCACGTGGGAATCCATCGGCGCATGTTGACACAGTGTGGAGCACGCACTGAGAATCAACGAGTGTGTATAATGCTTGGAAACGGAAACAAGTGCGACTGACGGATATCGATCAGGTCGCCCATCAACATCGCGCACGGAAGATCACATACCAGATGGAGTGAGCGAGTGAAGAGATTTGGGCGAGGTCTTGAGAGTCGACGAGGGTGATTGAGTTTGAGTATGGAGCAGCGCCGGAATGAAAAAATGGGCGGGAAACGGGAGATCCCCGAGGAAACCCGCCTACCAGCGGCATCGTCTGGAACGATTCCCACTTGCAAAAATCCGGGAATGACCCGGCCGGGGATTGAACCCGATTCGCCATGGTGGGAGGCGAGCAGGCTAACCGCTCAGCCGCCGCGGCCCCCAACATCGACCAGGTGGGTCTGACACCCCGTCCGATCATCCCATCTTCTGCCCGTTCAAGGGGAAGCTGCATGGTGGGACGTTCAGCTCACTGGGTGGCGAGGCCCTGCAAGCGGTGCAGACCTGGCTTCGGGAGCAACCGCAGAGTTCATTTTCAGAAGGATTTGACAAGTGACATTAAATGGAAATAAATGTTGGTAAACGCTGTTCACAATAAAGTGAGCACTTTTGAAATCACCCTTAGAAAAATTTCACTGCCCCTGCCTGCACATATCTTAACGGGCACACTGGGTGACATGCACCCTGTTAAGTTTTTAACGAGGGATGGAAAGTAGTTCCATACGTTAACGTCGAATAAAAAGTGTTAGGTAACCATTTTTGATAATTTAAATTATATCTCTCGCTTTCTGTTTCTTTTTAACGCCTCAATGTATAAAAATTAGCAGATTTATAAAATGATTACTTTTATAATAATTTCACAGTTTCACTTGGCCGACACATTAATAAAGTGATGAAGCCCATGGCAATGTTAATTTTCCATACGTTGGAAGAATACACAACGTGCATATAAGTAGATCTTAAGCAGGATTTTCTAAGTGCTCATTTTACCGTGATCAGTCTATACATGGAAATTACTCTGTCGGTCCTTTTCGTAACAGCGTAAATACTTACCAATTCACGTGTATTTGCATTACATTGTTACATTGTGTTGCAAACAAAACATTTGGAAGCCCTCATTACAGTTGGCTATAGGCTCACTTTCCCCCCGATTTCAGATGAGACTTAAGTGACGCTGTTTGAGTACATAGTAAGTGATAAGTTTACGATGTGGCGGTTCCTACAACACTCGTTGAAATATGGGCACTGATGGGAATTCGCATATGTTCAACCCCGGAAGACTAGACCTTATATTCATTTACTTCACTGTCTTCCCAACATAACTTTCAGGTGTTAAATGGTTTATTAAAAAAACAGGAAATGAGACATTTCTTTAGGAATACTGTACGTATTAAGTTGATGAAGCGAACCTACTGTCTGTCTCATATAATATGGCAAGATTTTGACAGTTCTAAGAATGTTTACTTTTAGTTTATGTATCCTTTCGCCATCAGCTGGTGCGTCAATTGGATGCTACACGAAAACAAGGAAATGCGTTCCATGGGGGGGGGGGGGGATGGCGTGTTTAGGACATGGCTGAACAATTACTGGTCCAATAAAAATTACTAGTATGCAAAATCACTGTAGACGAAATATATGTTACTTTAAAAATTACGCAGACCTCGCGGAAAAATAAAACTATTGATATCTGTTCGTTAATTTATATTACATACGAAACATATTCATTTCGGATTTATAGCTGGTTAGGTTTGTGAAAGAGTACACAGATGGTGCGCATGACATGGCAAAGTGTGTGAGCCGCGCCCGGTCCCAACAGATGGTAGCAGGTTCGCCGCCTCTTTCCTGCTTTTTAAAATGACTCTCCTCCTATTACTGTCTTGAAACGGCACGAATTTGAAATATATTTCGTCATTTTGAACACCTATGCATTACTACTTTAGCACGAAGATTAGTTTGTAACACTTAACAACCGCTGTTTTGTGACCACGTGGAATAAAATATATTAATTGATCTAGGAACTCTTTGTTATCGCGTATTTTGTACTTGTCTGATGTGCGTCGCTAGTGTACTCAGAATAGCCAACTTAATATTAACTTTCGTTCGTTCTTGCATCAGCTGATACACGATTTGTAAACGGCACTTTGTTTGTTTCGTATACGTCAAGTTGCCACTCACTGGCTGTCAAAATCTTGCCATCTTATATGAGATAAGACAGTAGATAAGGCAAGTTGTGGGTGAGCTGTGAGCTATTATTTAGTCCGTATCGACGCACTACAGGAATCGAGTTCAATTTCAGGAGCGGCATCACTGCTTTTTTTTTTACGGTCAGTGACGATGTGTTGGTGCAGCTCCTGCCATAGTTTAGTTGGTTTCGGAATTCATGCGAACCTTTGCACATGTCGTAGCATGCAATTTTGTGTTAAAACACAGACACCATGTGTTACTGTAAAGTTTTCGGGGAGGGGAGGGGCTAATGAAATTGGAAATTCTATGGTCGTGCGCAGCAAAGTTTGAGAACCTTGCTATTCGGTAACACCAGTATTACTCACGGCTTAAGGAGCCCGTCTATCTGGCGTTTGAACTGCGTTACAGCGATTTTCAAAAAAAAAAAAAAAAATAGACAGAATGGTACTTCTTAAAATATCATACGTGCTGTAAATATTATTTTCGTACTTTCCAACGTAGTCATAAACTACTTTTGAAGAGTTCTGTATCTGAAAACATAATCACTAATATCCGAACTCGAACAAAACTACGATAGGAGTCTGTATGGATTTTTGCTACAGACTTTCCGCCAGTAAAATTACACGGACGCCACTCATAAGTTCCATAGGAACGTACATGCAGCAAGGTGAGAACACTGCACGTTAGTTCATCAGAGCATAGCGCGTAGCGGCGATGGGGCACTTGACGCGCGCGGCTGTCTCGCCCTTATCGTTCCCGCGCTTCTCTTTCTCAAACACTGAAACAGGTCCGGTAAGGCGGAGGACTGAGATCAGCCGACTTACGGAACTCTCAGGTCCAGATACACTTTACACCCTAGGAAATAGTTCACCGGGTTAGTGAAAACTTGCTACAATCCGTTCACGGTTACTTCACACTTTTCTGAAACCCTGCTAAAGTTCTACATCCAGGATATTCCTCCGCTTCATGCGAACCATAGCTTATTTAAGTCGAGAAATTTTAAACCAAAGGGTAACGCACCGAATTCGTGCGCGCTCAGTTGTAATGATATTTTGCATGAGAACTATTTCTTACTAGGCGCTACCAACACACATGTTTTCTCACTGTTTTTCTTCATACTTATTATAAATGAATTATTATAATTTATAAATAAAATACAGGTAAAACTTCAATTTAACGAGAAAAAAGATACTTTCATATTTAACAGAGATATAAAACGCTAGTGATTCATGGCATTAGGAAATGATTAAACAAGTCATACAAGGGTTGATTTTTCAAAGGTTTGATTTAGAAAGTGTGAAGAAACTGCGAATAGACTATAAATAATATGCGCTTTAAGCAAATGCCGTGTTTTTACATATAACTTTGGAAGAAGTTTAGTGTCCTTAGATCTAAGTTCAAATTGGTTTAGAATTCAAACCTCACTCTGCCCGCTTGGTGCGTAAAAAAGCGTTAAGAATGCATTGTTTTATATTCGTACGAAGTATCGCTCAATCTGTATACTTTGCTATTACGTACTCTCTCCTTGGATAAAAAAAATTAAGATCGCATAGTTTCTGCATCATGGTATGTTAAATTCACAATTTTAGTGATTTTGTGACGTGCAAATAATAAAACCGGAAACATTTACAGAAAATTAAACGAGTGTGATTGAAAGGTCATGACATAATTCATTTTAAGTTACGGGTAGGGGAAATTTATTTAACAAAAAAATAAAGACTGCTGCAAATATAAAATATGTTAAATGTTCTTAAAATTAGTAATTTTTAAAAAAATTTCGAACGCATTCTATGATCTAATTTTAAAGCGTACTGTAGTAACGGATATCAATATGAATTATCGCATTTCAGAAAGAGAGTTAGCTTTTATTATTTTTACACCACAAAAACACTAAAATGTGGTTTTGACATGCCCATTATGCAAAATATTACTTGGTATAAAATGTTTTATGCGAGTAAATACAGATATAAAATATTGGATGTTTCGGTTAACTGGGGCCACGGTGGCTAAGCGGTTAGCCTTACTGCCTCGCACCAAGGCGATCCAGGTTCAATCCCCGGCCGGGTCGCTCCGAATCCTCGCATGTGGGAATCGTTCTGGACGGTGCCTTTGCTCGGCGGGTCTTCTCGGGGATCTCCCGTTTTCCCCGCCCTTTCCATTCCGGCAGCGATCCATACTCACCTCACTTCACCCTCGTAGGCTCTTAAGAACTCGATGTTAAGATGTTTAACTACTCTATAATGGAGCAGAATCCCACTAATAAAGAATCGATCAGCTTTCTAAAATTCTAGATGTAAATGTGAAGGTATAAAATTAACTACTCCAGAAAATAGTATAATGTTCTACGTCGAAGAATTTAATGGTTTCTGGAATGTGCAGTATCTTGCTCAAACGTTGTATTTCGTTGTATATATGAAAACTATCCGATAAGTGTCTCCGTTTATTTCTTCAAGTAATCACTATCTTTTATTTCTCAAAGTGCTATATTTGTAGGTCTTTTGTTGATTTTACCATTATCTGTACTGAAACACTAAACGTATAAACTGGTGCCGCTTAGTAAAAATATTTTACTGTCTATTGTTGCCGTAACACATAGAGTTAATGGAAACATTGTTTTATGTACAGGAAGTTTTAATGAGATAATGTTTAGATAACGCACACTCTTTTATGTTGTACAGTTCATAATGTGCAGTCTAATTGCGCTACGTTAAACAGAACTTTTACTTCCGTAATGTCGATGAAAGTGGCTGGTGCTTGAAAAACATAAAACTTGTTGGCAAGAAACAAAGCCAGAAACTTCACGAGAAAGTTGCCGGCTGGACTGCCACTTCGATCGAAAACTGCAGTTATAAACATCATTATTGACATGTCAGCTTCAAGTAGGTTGGATACATGTTACTACTAGAAAACTCACATTTGCATTGTATTTATTGATATTTGCAAATCACGGTATTTCTTACTTTCAGATTCACATTAACGAACTTCTCCAAGTTGCTTTATCCTTTCCGCCCTTTAATGTTTTCCATTACATTTCATATTTCTCTAAGAAAGTTTATGTGACTTTCAATAGCATGGTGTTTTCACCAGATTCAGTATCTTGAGAAGTTAAAATTAATTCACGATGAATAAAAAATAAACGAATAAAGCATATTTAATAACAACTCATAAAATATAGAGTCATTATTTTTAAAGAATAAAATGAGCACTTTTGAAATGAACCTTAGAAAAAAGTCACTGCCCCTGCCTGCATATATTTTAATGGGTGCACTGAGTGACATTCGCCCAGTAAAGTTGGTAACGATGGATAGAAAGTAGTTCCATATCTTAACGTACAATAAAAAGTGTTAGGTAACCATTTGCAATAACTCGAATTTCTTTCGCTCTCTATTTTTTTTTTAACACACCAAAGTGTAAAAATGAACAGATATCTAAAATATTTACTTTCCTAATAACTTCACCGTTTCACTTGACTGTTGTATGGGCTAATGTACTGTCTTGTGCCCCCGAATGAGAGGCGATTTAAGTATGTAATGTGTACCGTGTAACGTAATGTAAGCGGGTAATTATCAGCAGTGGTGCGACAACAGTCCCCGCGTAAGGGCGCCAACAAAAGTATGTGGCGAAGGCAATTTATTATTGGGTGCCAATTAAATTGTGTAAGATGGTGTGAGCTATAACTTATATATATATATGTGTATATATATATATATATATATATATATATATATATATATATATCTCTGTGTGTGTGTGTGTAGGTAAAATATAAGTGAGTAGGTATTTGCGCCAGTGTGATTTGAATAACAATATTACAACTCCTTTTAGGGTTTACCAGGAAACAGAAACTCTGCATTTAGAATCGTACTCCACTGTTACTCTCGCCCTTATTTTCCTTGCCATGAGAGAGTGTAGACACGTGTGCAATAGTAGATAACGCACATATTACCTTTTTGAATTCATTTATTGTTTATAGCACTCTCCAGCTACTTTACTACTGGTAAAATACACTCCCATTAAAAGATCACATTTAAATATTGTGAAATACTAAACAACACTTCAGATAATTGATGAGGAAATGTCCATATTCCAATGCTCACATAATATTTGAGACATTTAATACCAACATCCTTGAGAGTAAAAATATTTAAACAACTTGAAGTCAAGATAATTCTAGCATGCATTAAACTTTGATAATAAATACAAAATGCCTTTACATTCAAGAGCTTAGATTGCATTCAATACGTTGTCGCAACTGAGATCACTTAAAACAGTATTTGCCGCTCATTAAAATATGATATTTCTTCCAACAAATGTTCTTCCTAATTAGTAATTATAATTATTGGAAAAGCTCACACCAATAATTTGGGAGCACGAGTCGCCTTAAATCATATACGGGGATTATGAGTGTAAGTAATAAGCAACTGCGATGACATTCAAATATGGTGGACTGGCTCGCGTCACTTTCTAGAAAATAATTCATCTTCGGCCATTGCGATAAATGTCTATCTCCAACTGTAGAAAAATGTTACGTTCGACTCACAAATATGTCGTGTCGTTGCCACTGCTCGACGATCTGCGCTGTGTAGGGTCCTTGGGGCCTATGCTGGAGTTCTCATTCGTATACGAACTGCCCGCCGCATTGAGTGAACTGTAGTTTTGGTATGCTCGATCAACAAATTGGTCTTCGTATACGAACATTGTCCGTGTGGTCGAAAGCGAGCGAACTCCAGTAATTAAAGATTCCAATTCGCATGGGGATGCATATTCACTCATTCCTGTTAAAAGAATGTATTTATCTGTTAAGAGGATGTATGTATGGAACTGGGAACACTACATATAAGATTATATTGTAATTTTTCATACAGTTTCGTATCTCAAAAATAACACGTAATTCGTATACAGCAGTAGTAGTTACGTTGCAGTAACTAGATAGAGCTAAATGTAATACATTTTATTCATAAATAAGTAATATATTTTTAGTTGTTGCCGTATGTAAGTGTAAATTATTTAAATGTATACCGATCAGTTTATAAAACATAGAACGGTTTACAGAATATCTACAATTTAAACGCAAAGTATTTTTCTGTATCATTACGCATATTACCGAAATATAATTAATAAAATTTTCCAAAGGATATTTGCAAAATCGTACTGAAACCCAAATTCTTCTTGGCGACGCATGTAAAATTGTGTAGATGTGCTCAAAGAGCACTAGAATAACTATACTTACTTTCCTTTCCTCATAAATCCCTTTAAGTAATTTCGTCAATATATTAGTTCCGTGCGTGATGTATACGGCCCAAAAATCTGTAAGAAAGACATGATTATAAAATAGGTTTATTAAATAATAAATATCGTTAGTTACGTTTTCAGCTTCGGCGTAGGTATGACATACTATTCAAGTAAATATTTCGTTCATTAAAAACAGTCATCAATCTGTAATGTAATTGGAAGTATTATTTACTCAACAATTTCAATATCTGGAACCTAAACTCTGCCACTGCCATGTTGGATACAAAAAAGTTACCGCATATTTCATAACAACATAAGCCACTTTTCTGATTGGCTAGTCACCACGAAAATTAAGTCAGACGGAAGAAACAACTGACAACCGTAATGAATACGAATGATAGGCAGTGGAGCATACCATCTCTACTACATGTATGTTCGTCTACGAACGATAGGCAGTGGAGCATACCATCTCTACTACACGTATGTTCGTCTACGAACGATAGGCAGTGGAGCATACCATCTCTACTACACGTATGTTCGTATACGAACGATAGGCAGTGGAGCATACCATCTCTACTACACGTATGTTCGTCTACGAACGATAGGCAGTGGAGCATACCATCTCTACTACACGTATGTTCGTCTACGAACGATATGTAGTGGAGCATACCATCTCTACTACACGTATGTTCGTATACGAAAATGACCACTCGAAAAGTCCTCGTATACGAACCCTCCAGTGGTTCTTACAAAACTTGCCTTCTTAGTTAGTTTGTACGTTCGGGTGAAATCTTGCAAGTGAATTTTGACCCACTTCTAGTTATTCAATCGAGCTGAAACTTGGCATACTTGATGACAATGCAATAATATGGTGACAACGACCTGGTGCTGCAGCCAGGATCGTCTCCTCACAAGGTTGTCTAGAAAATGTTGTTTCTCCATTGAAAGGGCTCGTAGTGATATCAAGCGTAGTTGAGAAATCAGTCTCTAATGATTATATTTAGATTAATTAAAACTTAAAAAAATGGTGAAAGTGAAAAATAAAATAACTTTAAAAAACTTTTAAAACCAAGCTTTTATTTATAAATGCACTAAAAAGAGACAAATAATTATAGTAGTTACACTATTTGTAGAACTTGTAAGATGTGGTCGAACAGCCGAAATACACTTAACTACAAATCAATATGTTTGTATCAATTTATATTTAGTATATAAAAGCTTGGTGCAAGGAGTCAAGAGCCTTACGGCAAGATATGTGTTTACTGCGCTTACGCAAATGAGGTATACGTTCTACATTGCGCCAAGCTTTTATATACTACAAATTAATATAATTTGTAGTAAAGTTTATTACGGCTGCTCGACCACATCTTACAAGTGCTACAAATGGTGTAACTACAATAATTATTTGTCGCTTTTTAGTGCATCAATAAAAAAAAGCCTGGTTTTTTAAACCAAGCTTTTACAGTTATTTTTCAGGTTCAGGCCCCCTGGTATCTAGTTCGATGTTTTCCCTAAATTTAGGCTAACGAGCCTTGGTACTAGTAATTACAGTTTATTCTGTACCACACGTCACGCTCGCGGGTGGCGAACTATCTAAATAATCCTCGTATGAAGCGCGAGTACACAAAATTTCTTACTTCCCTACAGAAACACTGTCTTCGCCGGCAGGCTGTCTGCTATAACAAATCTCGAACTTGACAACATCCCTAAATAAATTAAAAATCCTACCGGGCCTGCGACAAAGAGTCGCAGCCCGTCTACCGGTAGCTACCCTAAACTGACTGTTAAGGTGAAGCTACGACGTTCGGCCAATCAAGGCGGGGCAATCCCAGTGAGGATGACCACGTCATCTCGTTGTCATGGTAACCGTCAACAAGGTTAACCTCACTTACTGCCACGTCACAGATAAAACAAAAATCACATAAACTGAAACACATGTAACTTATATGAAAAGACAAAAAATATCATTCACAACAAGGTCCCTTGAAAATAAATCATGCCGATTAAAAATAAAACAGAAAATCAATATTTACATACATTGCAAAAACAATGCAATTCATTAAAATAATATCTGAGGTTGAAAACTACATAAGTACGTAGCATTGGGCATATATATATATATATATATATATATATATATATATATATATGGGCATATATATATATAATAACGCAAAAATTAGCAGGCGTTACATGACCGACGCACGAATAAAGTGATGGGGCCCATGGAATGCTAATTTTACATAAGGCGGAAGAATACATAGAAGTAGATCTTAAGCAGGGCTTTCAAAAGTGCTTATTTTACCGTGCACAGCTTTACGTCGTGATTGTCGCGAATTTCTTGGAATGAGTTCACAACACGTTGCAGTAAGATTTCTACAGTGGCAACAGGGGACGCTGTAAACCAACGCTTTCACTTACCCCCCCCCCCCTCATATGTAGAAATCGATGGGATTTAGGTCAGGGGTGCGCGTCGACACATTAGGATATGTCCACGTCTTTTCTGCATACGTGTATTCCATTTCACTGCCCACCAGTGGGGTGTGGTGAACTGTTGCAAGGTAAGCTGGTGCTTGCCCACTACTGTACATTCTCGGTGCAGGCAGCAGGAGCCAGTAACCACCGTGCAGCCTAGGGAAACTGAATGCATTTTGACCATTCTCAGAAGCAAGAGACCCATTACACGAGTTCTCTGGCGTCAGTTGCCGAGCTACGTTTTAGTGGCGGAAGTTTTGTAAACTAGCGAGCAACAGGGTACAGCACAAAGCTAACGCCAGCTTACTTCGCAACAATTCACCACGCGCCGCTGCAGAGTAACGTATCCACCACTCTGCGCAAACAAAACCAGACTCACCGGCATCCTGCTGAGGCGTACGTCTGCATCTGGCATGTATACTCCGTCCACCGTAGCAAAGTTTCGAAGAGCTATTACGCGGAAGTGAGGCTGAATCAGCCACATGTTTACTAAGATTTTTCTCCTCCATATAATAGTACTATCCATCCTTTAAGCAGCAGCCATCTTTTATGAAACAACCTGTATATGATCAATGCAAATTATACTATGGTTAATAAACGGCGACGGTAGAAAAAGAATTTCTGCTACATTGTACTATCAAGATGACTGACTACGTCTGAGAAATATAACCCTGTATTTCTGCCTACCAGTATGAAGTTCTGACTGAAGAGACATTTTTGCCCTGTCAAAAATGCATCGTCATTTTAGTTTCTATGTTTTTAGCCTACTTTCCGAAGGAAAGAAAGGCTTATGGGATCACTGTCCTGTCTGTGTGTCTGTGTATATTTTTCTGGCAATTTTGTACAATAGCATCAAATAAGAGAATAAGTTTTTTATAACATATCTCAGGGAACAAACAACCTATTTACATCAAATCCTTCACACAAGTAGAGTAATGGTTGGCCATGTAAACTTACAGATATTTTACATATTTTAAAAATATAGGCCCTGTAAATATTATAGGTTAGTAAACCCTAACTTTCGAAACTTAGACAGATCAAATCCGAAGTTATGTTTCGAATCCTACCTGTAATGCAGTGTATTGCACGGTAGCTTATAGTACGAGGTTTTCTAGGTTCAAGTCCCGGGTAAGGCACGTGTGTACTCGTAATAGTCCCACTACTGTTGCACACGTTTCTGGTTTCATTACTAAAATTATTTGCTATCAAAGAGAAGTCAAGTCCTTCCTACCAACTCGGCTTTTACGAAATCATTAGTTATATTAGTAACAACTTGTTTTGTATGTGGTAGATATAGTTTGGAATCGAGCCATACCTCAAGTAAACGAGTCATGCTAAACGAAGGTAAGTTTATTAGCTGGGGGAGAATTATTGCGGTCTCGTTTAATGCTGGACACACATTCACTTGTTTCATTTGCAAGTGCGTAACAAGTGGCAATGGAATTACCTTACTTCTTTATCGTATATTCAGTGAAAAAAGAAAATAATTTAAAGTCTTTTCGCGATAAAATGAGCACTTTTGAAATCAACCTTAGAAAAAAGGTACTGCCCCTGCCTGCATATATTTTAACGTAAGCAATGAGTTACGTGAGACCAGTAAAGTTGGTAACGATGGATGGAAAGTAGTTCCGTTATCTTAACGACAACTAAAAGGTGTTAGTCTGTATTGACGTAAATTATTTCTTTCTCTTTCTGTGTTTTTAATGCATCGAAGTGTAGAAATGACCACACTTGTAACACATTTACTTTTCCAATAATATCACAGTTTCACTTGACCGACGCATGAATAAAGTGACGAGGCCCACAGCAATGCTAATTTTATATATCATGGAAGAATACACATCGTGCATACAAGTAGATCTTAAGCAGGGCTTTCAAAAGTGTTCATTTTACCGTGAACAGCCTACAACCCACAGAACTCTTAAAAAATATTACCTCAAAATTGTTTTTACTGCAGATGTTTACAGAAACCTGCGAACTCACTGGAAAGGTTAGTTGATTCTCCGGTAGGTATAACACAATTGAGTAGAGATATAACTAGAGTGGACTTCCCCAGGTTAGATTTTCTGACCACTCCAGCTGTGGTTCGAGGGATGAACACCGCGTCGTGCTAGTCCATTTCCGTGGCGTGAGCGTAGGGAATGTGGGCGGCGTTGCCACATTGGCATCTACCTTCTCTCTCTCTCTCATACTCCATCTCTGCCCCCCCCCCCCCAAGTCAAAACGCCACAACAGTAGAAAGTGTTCTGAATGTCTGTTATACCCACGCGCTGGGACAGACACGATGGCGTACCCTCAAGTTCCTTTCTCACGTCATATATATATATATATATATACACACACACACATATATATATCCGTTTACGAAAAGATTACAAGTTCTGTAAAACATATGAATGAACAAAATGAAACATAATGTGCGCATAAGTAACGGGAAACGTATATTACTCATAGGCTACGGTCATAATAAAAGAATAAACACCACTTTATAAAATACGCGAGAACTGTGGATTTATGGTCTATATAATATCTTATCACACGTTTGCACTGTAAGTGGTTTGTGTAGTTAAATGAGTTAGTGCGCAGATATGTGCCACGTATTTGTAGGTTTTAGAATTCGAATCTCAGAGGGTATCGAGTTTTTTATGTGACACATTATAGCTGTTTATAACTTAGTTTATTGTTAGAAAATGTTTATTTCCAGACTATCTTTGTCTACAAGTAATAATACGCAAGTACCAGCACAGTACAATCTACTAGCAGTGATCGTTTGCTAATCACATCGATTGTTTTCTAGAGTAGATAATTTGATATGTATTGCGTGAGTTATGTTAAAAGGAACACATAAAAGCCTTTAATTTAATATTGTAACAGTTCTGTCTTATTTTGGCCTTATAACCGTAAATGCGTGTTTAATTACGGAGATCACAATATTGATTATTATGTTCATTAAAGATACATATTTAAAAACAGGGGCGTAGCCGGGATTGGGGGGGGGGGGGTGATATATTGGAACATATCCCCCCCCCCATAATCGAAATGAAAATAAAATTTGAAAACAAAATGATAAATATTATTATATGTTAATTCAAGGAATATGTGATCTGCCTTGAACATAAAGAATGTTTATAGCATTGTGTGGTTCCATATCTGTTCATGAAGCCATTGATTATAACAAATTTGTAATATACAGGTTTTGTATTTTGTTCAAAAATAGACATAAGAAAATCCCCCCCCCCCCCCCACCACCCCCTCTTACCCGCCTAGAGTACTTTCCTAACTACGCCCTTGTTTAAATAATATGCCAATGTTTTAATGAGTGGCCTAAATGTCGGTCGTACATACATGTAAATACAGTACCTTTTTTTCCATAATAAATAGTACCATTACTCATATCATTTTCCATACATTAATATTACTCGTGCGTTAAAATCTAAACCTACGCAGTCTTCAGGGGAAAAAATAAATAATCCACTTACCTTTTGGATGCACCACAAAGTACCTACATATAAATTTGGTTGCATTTGGATCCCTGTCCCCTGCGAGTTGTTTTGCCTACATTTTACAAATTTCTTTTAGCACTTTAGATAACATATGGATATGAACGGATGCGTTCTTTCTTCTCTTCTGCTATAGAAAATTATATGCCTTGTGTTGTGCCCATGAGTATAACAGAAAGTAGCAGACATTTGGCATCGTGTAAGCACGGCTTAAACGACTCACGCCTGTCGCACATAATTTAGGCACCCAAAACTTCGTAAATCATTTTTAAATATCGGAAGAAATACTGTTTTGCAAATATGACACACTACATACATCTAGTATTATACTGACATATTACTATTAACATTAAGTGGTAGGGGAATGCTAGTAAAAAGGAGAAAATACCCACGATAAACGAATCGAATCTACACTTGCTGTATTAATTAACTTTCCTTGTTAAGATGATCGTACATGTTATGCAACATATTTCGTTAGTATAGTATAATCGTGCAAACAAAATGAGTGGTCGTTACCGAAGTATTTATTCATTCAACAAAACATGCGTCACAAAGAACATAACTACTTTAGGAAAAGTAAATTATAATTATGTAAATATGCCACTAAGTTAACACACAAGAATTCCCTACTGTCACAAATAATTCCAATTTGTACATAGTCTTTGTAAATTGTTGTCATTATCCATTTGTAGGCTAAAAGACAACAAACATTCCAGAATACACGAAAAACTTTGGACGCGGTCAAGATATTTAATAATATTTCTGTTATTCTTGGTAACAACTGTACACTATGAGCAGAGAAATGTGTTGATTCGACTGCAGTTATACACACCTGCACACCGTAATGCAGCGTAAGCTGCGACGTCTGAAGTAAAGCTGGGTTTACAGTAGAAATTATTTGAATTATTATTATGCATTAAGATGTGTGCAGAAGAAACGAATGTGTGTTCTCTTATGTTTTGGTTCCCAGTGGAATCTTATCAGGTCGTGTGCGTTGGTGGGATTTCCTTAAGCATTGAAATAAATAGTTGTATTTTATATCTTTGGAAAAAATGTTGAGGCTACGACGAATCAGTACCGAGCAGTCGGTATTGTTGGCGGGAAACTGTTATTTGCAGTAATGTAAGTATACAACAATATGACAAAGGCGTGTACGTGCACATGTCGACGTTTATATTTGTTCACAAATAATAAGTTTCTCTATAACAGGAAATGTCGGTTTTCAAGTAAAATCTGCTTCAATATGGTTGTTTCTTACGAGCTGTTGTTAGGAACAAAAGTAAACATGGCAGGCTTGCTGCCTGTTTAAATTCACTGGAATTAAGAATTAAAACACTAATGGAAAATTCAAATACAGAAGACGTGTATGACAGAGAAGCACCTACTGCATAAATCTAAGTGCATTAAATTTTGTATTGTAAGCGTAGGCTGTGTCCGAAATGGCAAATTGTGTTGACAAAATGATCGTATGACCTGATATTTCATACAAACATAATATTTGGTAAATTTATATTTCGTATATTGTATATAGTGGATGTTGGCAAAAATACAAAATGACTCAATCAGCGCCATGTTGGTTTTGACATTCAAAACACATGTGCGAATGCGTACTTAAAACATTTTTTAAAAACAAACAACTTTTCATAAAATACACTAGACATGTTTTAGAAAGCAAGTCAGTGTTGTGTTTGTTTATATATTTCGCAACAAGTCGTTAAGTCGTTATTGGATATTATATAATTGTCTTGTTTATTAACATATTCGCAGCATTCCAGTAATGATCGTAGAAATATTACGTCCATTTCAAGCATTTAATTTATATAAAACATATTTTTACTGTTAATGTAAAAATGTGTTTCCGCGAGTGCTAAACAAGTGACTGTCGACAACGTGCGGATATAACAAATTACAAAATAATGAATTGGTCCTTACGGACACGGCTTTAGCTTGACTATTAGTGATTGGCACCGAGGCATTGCATTCAACCGATGTTTAGTGCAGAAATAGTTATATTTTGTAATGTACGTAGTCTGAAGTAGAATATTGCGACTCTCTTCGTTATGTCTAGTTCTCATGCGTTCGTTAGTGTTAACATTACTGATAAACACTACAGTGTCAACGTTTTTCGCATTGTTATATGTACGAGGCTTCAGTGTACAATATACAGTGGTGTGATGTGTTACACTCGTGAAAATATATACATACACAGCTCCCAACTATTCAGACAATATCCACTTATGAACATCATTATTGTAGATGTGGATTTTACATAGACGACAGTTGTATTGGCGCTTTAAAACAAACATATGTTAGAGTTGACCCTTAAACGTTATCATTAATGTCCTTTTCCCGCAATGTGCAAGATGTTTTCAGCTTAATGAGATGCACGCTCAAACAGCGTTCGCATTCGTCTACGTACGTAAATGTTTTAGATGTTTCGGGAAATGACATACGCACGTACACGGGGAAACGAATATGTGTACGTCTCGCGTCCTTACAGCACATAAGATAATATTTTGAAAATCGATTTATATGCAGTTCATAATTGTTAGTCCTAAGATTTATTTTTATAAAGAGTGGAATGGAGGCATTGCCTTTTGAGAAATGGCACTGAGCTACGTTCTTAACAATGTATACTCTCTAACCTTTAATGAAATAGAAGAGCCGGGATAAAAATAACCAGTTTTCGCCGTCATTTGTTATGAACCGGGCATGACATTGAATGTGTAGTTAATATGCAGAGTAATGAGAACACTGCCAATGTTTTTACATGGTAAGGCATGTATGATTGAAAACGTATCAATATCCGACATTTAATTTTTATTAATACCAATATTAGTGTTAAAAGGAAATTTACCTTTAGTTGTTACCAGTTTTAATGATACATTATCGATAACTGCGTTTACTGACTCATATATTCATTCCTCGGTTGTAAAAAGTCTATGATTGGTTAATAGGAACACTTTCATTGTCATGCGCTTTCCAGTTACAGCTCCTATTGGATTGCTAATTCTAAAGCTATGCGCCTACGTTCCAGTACATATCCTGTATGTGTTTTCCGTCAAAATGCTTGTTCAGAATCTTATCAGCTAACTAGTTACTGTAAAGGATGCAAATAAGTACGTATATCGGAATGTATCACGTATCGAGTCGAGTGGAGTATGCTTATATAAATAAGTGCATTCCTAGGTTCGGACACAGCCTTAATAACACTCGAATCGACATATTGAACGTAATGATAATTTGTATGGACAGTCACCTATGTAGTAGATTACAACCCCAAACTGTAAACATTG
This sequence comes from Dryococelus australis, assembly GCA_029891345.1. Lineage (NCBI taxonomy): Eukaryota > Metazoa > Arthropoda > Insecta > Phasmatodea > Phasmatidae > Dryococelus > Dryococelus australis. The sequence goes on from CM056993.1 coordinate 315,477,967, forward strand.
TGTTCAATTGTAGACCGTCGTGCGTCTAAAATATATTTTTCCATTGTTGAGCAATTGGGTCCCTTGCACTCGGGTGACTCGGGCGCGCCACTCGGTCGCGGAGTGGTAGTATCCCATAAGCGAGCCATGCAGAGCCGAAAACGCTTGCACACGGGAGACTGTGGCGAGTCCCCGCCCGCCACCAGTGACGACCACAGAGTCGCGTAGAACTTTGCACACGAGCCACTTTCGGTGGCGTGTGATAGCGACTACTGCCGTCTGTCTGTGCCTGCCCGCTGCGTCTACACAATGGCGTCATTTGATTCCGACAGATTCATAATATAAGTAGAATCACGTACTGCAATTTGGGATACAAGAAGTGATACGTATGGCAACAAGTTTGCTAGAGGAAAAGCCTGGGAAGAATTATGCGGTATATTCGTCAAGAATTTCAAAGAAATGGGTGCATCTGCAAAAACAACGCAGGTTAGTTGATTTCACAGTAACTATATTAATAATAAATATGTTCAATATATACATTAGCGGAAGAAAAGAAAGGTGTCAAGGCCCTAGAGACACGATTAACATGCAAATATAAGATATTTTCTTGTGTATGCCGTTAACAGAATTGATTGCTATTCTAACCATGAAAATCGTACCTTATGATAGAGCTATACAATGCAAAACAACTTATAATAAATACATTGTTCTTGTAAGTAGTACCGTCATTTAATTCGAACATGTCAAATATAAAACACAGTTTATACAAGAAAATGAAAACAGCTATAACTGGTATTTTGTAAATTGTATAGTATTGCATCATATGCTGCCACGGCAAAGATCCTTCTCCGCTGGAAAAGTATTGCTCAAACTTTTCTCTTATTGTTAATGCAGATCGCATGTTCGCTCGTTGTATTAGAGCGTTCCTTTCCTCCAGTCCAATTATGCTCAAAGTACAGTCGAAGTCTACACCGTATCACTTCCTGACAAAGTTGTGTAGTGCACAGCATGCCTTAACAAGAGTTGCAACATCATTTACGTTAATATTCGATGCTCTGTGAAATATGCGCCACTTGCTTGTGAGAATACCAAACGAACATTCTATGTAGCGTCTCGCTCTCTAAAGGCGATAGTTGTGTGTTTTCTTTTCCCAAGACAAATTTTTCCCACCGTATGGCCTTTGCATGTGCGTGGAAAGAGCAAAGGCTTCATTGCCAATGAAAGTAAAAGGAAGAGGTTCACCACCCATTCTTATTGGTTTGTCACTTGAAATGTGTAAAGTATTTACCTTAAGTTTTTTTGGAAATGCAGACTAATTTGATAAGTTGCTGAACCAGATGCCTGACAATATGAACCAATATCAACAAATGTGAACCTGTAATTTTAATCGCGTACAGCTAACAATACCATGGAGAAATATTTCTTGTGGCAAAAATATGATGATCCACTGTCAGCTGGTTGAATAAACCGTATATGTTTCCCGTCAATTGCCCCTAAGCAGTTGGGGAAATTAGCCCATGTTTCAAAACTGGTTGAAATTTTCAGCCACTCATCTGCAGTTAGGTCTGGAAAACAGATGTCAAGTAGATGCTGGCAAATTGTCTCACAAACTTCTATTACTATCTTCCGCGGAGTGGAAATTTCACATCGAAATATGTAATGTAGATCTGTAAAGGTGCAGCCGGTAGCAAGGTACCTGTAAAAATAGTAAGTATTAATATTCTGCGTCTTACAATAATGAGGTGTTTTCCATCTGTGGGCCTACAGTCGCGGTGGAAGAGTTTTTGTGGCCCATTTCTAAGGGAGCGAGCCAAAATTAAAAAAATAAACGAAATCTGACTCAGCTGCAAACACTGCTAGGAAAGAGTACATTTAGTACAAACAGTTATCCTTTTTTCTTCCTGCTGCGAGACAAAGCCACCAGAGGAAACTTATGACGATCATGCAGTGGAAACAGCTACGGCAAATACATTTCCTACACCGTCCGCTAGACAAAAGAGGAAGAGAAACACAGTGGATGCAGAGGAACAACAGCTTATTCACGTACTATCCAAAAATATAGAAAAAAAGAGCAGCACAACACTGTGATGATAATGATTGCTACAGGCACTTCCTGTTTCAAAGCTCTTCTTGACAATGTTAAACTTGATGTTCAGGGTGAGTTTATAAGCATTTTACATAAGTACAAACAATGTACGAGTGCTGGTCGGCTGTATTCCTCTACATTCAGTTACATGTATCCACAGCACTCTTTATCAGGCACTACAGCTCCACACTTGCCATTTCACCACTATCAGAACACAAACACAGGACCTCCTGCAGCCTCGAATGACGAATCTCGCCCATCCGACGTTCCTCAAACTCATCAGTACAACGCCCTGCATCCATCTGCGCCGACGTCATCTGGCGATAGTCAATCACAGTTCCAGAGTCATTCCCCTGCATCATCAGCGGCAAGAAGCCATGCTGTCCGCACTCTGATGTGTCCAGCGTTTGGGAAGACTTTTTATAATGAAATTTCACAGAGAATTTAATCGTGATGTGGATTTCTATACATTTCAAAAGTTTCGAATACATCTAATATATGTCAATATTGTTTTATTTTACATATATTAAAACATATATTGTAATACTCCACATATTGTTAATCATTTGTAAACAGCGACGTGTTATTGACTACCCGTGCGAATTTGTGTGTGTGTGTGTGTATATATATATATACATATAATGTGTTTGTGAATGTAGACTTAAAACCCTGTTCTATAGAAACACATTTATTTATCCATAAAAATGAATCTCATTACGTGCTTACATTCGGCCCTACTTTCTTAACCTAGTCAATCTGACAAAAGTAACTTATACCCTGCGAATTACGATGTGTCTGTGGCAAACCAATAACAACTGTTCATGATAAAAACCAGTTGCCAGAAATGTAACTGATTAGCCTATGTTCTATTTATTTATAGATTAACATAATTTTGCTGATTTAGCAAATATAATCCACCTGAGTGTAATCAGAAGTCTCTCTTCGGCTGATATACTCTTCCTCACATTTGTATCAACTTTCCCGATGTTTGTTTTCAGTAAGGACAAAAGTTCGTCGAAAGAGTTTTTCGACATCCTGAAATAGTTATGAAATTTACAGCTGTCTTGTTTTAATTCACTCATAATGGTGTAAAATTGTCCACTCGTCAACCGATCCGTGGTTAACGAATGCATCCACAACAATCGCTGTTGCTTACGGCGACAGCGATGACGCCGCCTCAGGAGGAGCACAAGAAGAATATTTTCTTCATCGGAGTCCATGTTTACAAGTGCGTCTTCTGCGGCGTGAATCTCGCACACGAGCGCCAACATCGGGCCACACGGGACAACGTGGCGTGGCGCAGTGGCGCGACCGAGTCGCCCGTGTGTAAGGGGCCTCATTTCCTGCCCATTTCCTTTCACAAAAGAACGGGACGAAAAGTTTACCATGATGTATGACATCATTCATGATTAATATGACGTTTGTAATTGTAAGTGCTAACAGTACTCGTATTTTATCATGAACACCTTAACTATAGTAAAATAATAGATTATAGTTAAAAACAATAACCGTTATTAATTTATGATAATTTATCTTCGCAGAGGTAAATAGAACCAAACAGTAGTTGAGATCACAACGAAACAGATGCCATGGTCGCCACTAGTAAATCATGAGTTGGGTATTCACAGCTGCAACGAATGCTGGTAACTCGCGTGTGACAGGCTCGCCTCTGGCAGAACTTGAACGAACACGTGGGTGAGCCGAGGCCGGGGTTATAACATACTTTTACCGGCTGCGGAATTGGCAACACCGCGCGGATGACGTCGTCGAGAACACTAGCGCTCCTCTGGATCGACAGCGGAACTGACACATAAAACTGGTCAGACTTCTTCCTATCCCATGGCCACTATCGTGTATATCTTTACTCAATGATAAAACTCACGTCCCTCTGACCTTGAAACTTCCCGGCACTTCGCAGAACCAAGTGACTGTCAGTACATGGAACCGAGTTCTTTCCTGTGGGGAAGTAGTTGCTCAGTCTTTAAAAAATAACCGCATAGGCGGCATGGATGTTGAACTAATTAAAACCATTTCCAATCTAATTTTTTTTTCCGTTCACTGTGGGTATTGGGCCATCTACAAGTCCAGAAAGATTTATGTGAAATCTACGATACTGTGTCTAATAGATATCTCGCGTTTAATATATACAAGCGCTACTCGAAAGAATTCCCTGTCACTCAGGTATTCGATAATGTGCTTCAAATTTTATATAAATGAAAACATTTTTGAGCTACATGTTTTTATCCTGCAGCTTTTTCAGCCCTGTTTAAGACACGAGAAGTATTTATCCAGTTTTCTCACGAACTTCAATGAAAACCGTATAGGCCTGCCCCGCACTTGAGATTCGTCTGTTTTTTTTTTCTTTTGTTGAGACAGTTCCGCCTCCGAGAGAAGAAACATTCACTACTCAGAGTGTAACTAAGACCATGTTTCGATTGGCCTAGAAAGCGCTCTCTCGTGCTCTCGCTCTCGCGAAGACATCATTATGAAGTCAGAGAGAACGCTCTCTAACGGAGAGAGCGCGAAAGAGCGAGAGCACAGAGAGAATACGAAGTTGTATACTCGCTGGCGCTCTCTCGCAGGCGCCGTTTTGTTTACATTATTTCCGTGTTTGAATAAGGTTATAGTAACTTTCTGGGCCAAAATCGCATTGCATTTTAACTGTAAGTGAAAAAGTTCAACTGTTTTAAACAGCGAAATGACATACGCAACATGTATTTATAAAAATATAAATACGGATTTCTAACCAAATCCCTTTTTTTTTGTCACTTTGCTGTAACATAACGGTAAAATATAAAAAGCAAATAATAGTATTTTATGCGCTAGTGATTATTTTGGCAGTGCGATGATTATTTGTGAATTATTTTGAACACACATAAATTACTTACGATAGCTATGGCCGCGATTTTAGCTTAACATTATTTCCCGCCTTTTTGCATCAGCTGTCTGCTGACGCCGGAGAAAAACGAGAGAGTGGTTGTCTCAATTCCCAGAGTGAGAGCAAGAGAGTGCGAAGCAGTGCTCTCGCCAGGTTGTGCGAAAGAGTGCTCTCGCTCTCTGAGCATTTCAACTGCATTTCGCAAAAAGAATTAAGTCGAAGACCACATATAGTTTCGAGTTATGGACAGCCCTTCGGAACGGGAACTATAGTTCATTCACGGATACTTTCAACTTTTCTGAAGCTCTGCTAAAGTTCTACTTCCATGGTATTCTTCCGCCTCGTGCAAACAAAACTTAACGAAGTATAGAAAATTACACCAAAGGGACAACGCACCGAATTCGTGCGCACTCACTTTCATAATATTTTTCATAAGAACTATTTCTTACTAAGCATTACCAACACACCTATTTTCTTACTTTTTTCATGCTAATTATAAATTAGATAATATAATTTATACATAAAATATGAGTAAAAGTTCAATTTAACCAAAAGTAAGGTAGTTCAAGGTTAACACAAATATAAAATGCTTGTTATACACGGCATGTTTAGGTTACATGGAGTGATTTTTGGAAGGTCTGATTTAAAAAGTGTGAAGAAATCGAGAGTACACTATAGTAAAGGGACCGCAGCCAATGTATTCCAGCCAGAGAATAAGTCTACGACACATAGGGCAATGGTTGTTAGTACTTTATGGCATACTACCACGTGAGACTAATTCTTCTCTCCGTGTGGTGTGGAATCTCTGGCATCATTGCGCCATCAAAATGCTACAAAACTCACTATAACATCTCCAAAACTATTGGTTCCAACCCTCAATACCAACCGCCAAGGTGCCTCTTACAATGGTATGTGCAGAGCGCTGATACAAGAATTAAACTAGTCCTCGGCATAGAAACATAACCTACATTTCAATTTTATTACGTGCAGTTTTTAGGAATTTAGGAAAGAGAAGTCGGTTGTTATCTCACTCTGCATGTCTTGCTTAGTTTGGTTATTATAGGCAGTTCAGGGTAAAGTGGGCACTTTTGAAATCAACCTTTGAAAAATGTCACTTTCCCTTCCTTGCATACTATTGTTTGTAAAAATTTCAACTACCAGAAAGAATGGCCCGAATGTATCCAAACTCGGAGGATGTGTAGAACAGTGTATCAGCAATTGCAGAGAGATGGCGTACACGTTGGTCCAGCAACGCCCTCTCTTGTGTGGCCGGAAAGGTGCATGTTACGTCAAGTTCAGCCAGTGAAGAGCCGTCAAACGAAGTGAGAACAAGTGCCAGTATGCCTCCTCGTCGTCAAAGGGCGCCATATCAGCGTGGGAGTGAGTTCGAACAGGGCAGAATGATCGGGTCGCGGGAAACGGGTTTCTCATACCGTGAAATTTCGGCTCGTACATACATGCTGCTGCGAAAGTCATGCGTGTGTGGAACCAGTGGATAGAAAAGTGTCGTACGCAGCGACGAGCGGGTACTGGATCACGCAATGTGACCACAGCACGCCATCTTGTCCGCATGGACGTAACGGACCGTACAGCCTCGTCCACAGTGTTGGCTCAACACTGGAGCACTGCAATGGATGTGGACGTGTCTGCGTCGATGGTTCGACGCCGTCTGCTGCGGGCTGGACTGATGACCCCGTCGGCTTCCATTGTCCAGAAACCACAAAACCTCAGACTGCAATGGGCACGTGAACTCCATCACTGGCGTGCTGAGTGGCAAAATGTAGTGTTTTCGGACGAGTCCCGCTTCAACCTGTCCTACAGTGATGGCACGTGTTAGACACTACCGTGGTGACCGTAGTATGGCAGTCTGCATTGTGGAGCGACATAGTGGACAAACACCAAGCGTAATGATTTGGTGCGCCATTGGATACAACATGCGATCTCGACTCCTGCGTATTGAGGGCTATCTGAACAGCAACCACTTCATAAGGGAGGTTTTAGAGCCCGAGGTACAGCCCCTCCTTCAGGTGTCTCCACATGCCATATTTCAGCGGGACAGTGCCTGGGCACATGTGGCGAAGAATGTGCAAGCCTTCTTCGATGATCGATGTGTACCACTTCTTCCCTCGCCTGCACGTTCGCCTGACATGTCACCCATCGAACAAATCTGGGATATGGTTGGTCGGTGACTTGTTCGGCACGGTCCTCCAGAAACAACTGTTGATGCTTTATGGACTCGCATACAAACCGCACGGACGGATATTCCCCAGGAACATATCCAGGCCCTCTTTGATTCAATGTCACGACTTTAGGGGCTCTGATTGCAGCACGTGGGGGGCTTCACGCTGTACAGAATTCTCAAGGACAGAGATCATGTACAGTTCTGTATTCCTAATCACTTGTGTATTGTTGTGTACCTAATCTGTGGTATAAAATTCATTTCACTCACATGTATCCTTCTTGATGTTGCATTTTCACAAACGTTTGTGTATTTTTAACGGAAACACTGACCGGCATGAACCCAGTAAAATTATTAGATTACTACAAAATCAATAGTTTACAATGTCGGTAATTTGTCCATTTATATGCAATAAATATACATAAAGTGAAACAGATAATTATTTCAGTGTTATCAAATGTTTCCCTAACACTTTTTATTCAGTGGTAAGACATGGAACTACTTTCTATCCTTCGTTACCAACTTTAGAGGGTGCATGTCAATCAGTTTACTCGTTAAAATACATGCAGACAAAGGCAGTGACGTATTTCACAGGTTAATTTCAAAAGTGCTCACTTCATCGTGAAAAACCTTTAACGATGGAGAGAAAGTAGTCCTGTATTTTAACGCGTTAGGTAAACTTCTGTGAATACTTGAATTTACTTATTATTTTTCTGTTTCTTTTAATGCCTATAGCTGCAAGAGTGATAAGATTTGTTAAATATTTACTATTATAATACTCCCACATTTTCACTTGACCAACGCATGAGTAAATTGACCAGACTTAAGGCAGTGTTAATTTTACACACGGCGGAATAATACACAGTATGCATACAAGTACATCTTAAGCAGGGCTTCCTAAAATGCTCAGTTTAACGTGAACTGCCTATAATAAGTTTTGTACTTTTACCTGCCTTATTTGCTAAATACAATTATAAACTTTTAAGTAACTGTGTTATTAGTGAAACCTCTTTAAATTTCACCAATATCTTGCAACCTCTCAAAATAAAAAGATCTTAAATACTGGTCATATTTTGTCTAACGTGATTCCAAAGTTTCGTATGCACCATTTTCTGTTTTGTAGCGGACGCAAGAGCTCTTTGCAGGTACTGTAAAACTTATTTACAGTGGTGTACTGTCTGTTTCGGTAATGTTCATCCAAAATTAATTACTACGAACCCTGCTGCTGTCGTATTATTTTACTCGAAGAAATGGGATCGCCACTCTATTTTATATCAAATTTTGTGAGGCGAAAGCATCATTTTATTTTTCAATGAGTGGATATTAATCAAAATTACAAAATCAACGGAATAAGCCCTTTTCATGTTTCTGTAAAACCCACCTTTTCCAATACATTTACTCATAAATGTATTAATGTGCACTGTATTCATGTATATGTAGAAAATATGCCTTAAACTGGGAATTCCTTGTGGAAGTGTATTAAATGAATCCATGTTTTTGATACACTGCCACCTCGAGTGCTGTGAGTGTTGCCTACCTGCAGGGTTCTCCCTTCTTCGCTAGGAAAATTTCTTCGTGTAGCTTTCGAAAATAGTGGCCTTAGAGAAATGACACGCACCAATATTTTCTTCAATATTCTCCAGTTCAAGTACACCTGTTTAATTCTCTTATATCCGTTATTTTCTTTCGCGCATGATAGCACAAAGTTGTGATTACTTTTCGCTGGCCTTCTGAATATGTGAAATAATTTTATTTATTTGAATTTCACACGCAGACGTGAAAAATTTCCATTAATATCTTTTTTTTTTTTTTCAGGGATTATTTCGGATCAGTTCTCATGATTTTTCCCGCCCCTCCGCAGCTTTTTTTTTAATGGCATAGAACTGTTTCTACCAAGCCCTGTGTGTTTTAATGGGCCATTGCGTCTTCAGACTTTTGTCACCTCCGGACCGATACGGCAATACTCACGTCTAAGCTGGTTGTTCTTGGTAGAAGGCGTTCGGGAGAGTCCTTGGGTGTTTTTCACCATTCAAAATTCATATGCTGTAGAGTGTCTTTGTTCGGTCAAGTCGACCAGGTTACGGACGAGGGGAACCGTTAGGTATTTCGAGTACAAACTTCTTATTTTTTTTTTTTATATATTTAACCTTCTTGGTTCAACACCTTTTTTTTCGGAGCTTAAGGCACGGGCATTTTTTATCTTGTATCTACGTGGTTTCTTGTTGTAGCAACTAACACGCGGCCATTTCTTTTCCATCCACTTTTCTTCGTACTTGTCAACTCTTAGACATTCTTTCATACGTCTGAGTAACTGTCATTCTTTTATATAAATTTCAGAATTTTTAATGGTGCCGATTTTCAAACTCAGGATCCTATGGTGTTGCAAACATGCTTCTATATAGGGGATTTCTTGAAACTTCATTATAATAACTTAGAAGCATACGAGCATTCAGAAATTTAAGCACAATCATCGATAAAATGTTCAGAAATTCAAGTCGTTATTCGAACTGTGGGGACTTAATCTCACTTCGGCTTTTATATTTGTCATCTGCAAGTTATCGTTAGCGTAATTCCTGCATTTAAATAATTTTACCCCGCAAAATATTTATCCCTGGCTTTTAGGCCAGTCTTGCATGGAAATTGTCAGTTGTATGAAACAGTAGGGAAAAAATGCGGGTGAAAGTCATTTATGTATTCATTGGACATCAACCACGCCCAGTGCACGGGACGTTGACCTGAGGTGACCTTGACCATGAATATCTGGTAACATCCAAGAGAAAATTACTTTTCCTCCTCATTCATTCATATCTGATCAGTCGCATCCGCTCATACGCACCATGCTTAAATATTTATGTGCATTATGTTTGTAATCAAGTTGATAAATGATTTAATACAATAGAAACTAATAAAACTTATTTTTATAAATATTTTTTTAAAGCCAACACTCGCAGTAGCTTTACCACCAGCCAACAGCGACATATTTCTCTATAACCATTTTAGACATGAGATAGGAAATATTTATCGCGCGGGTGCAGGTGTGTCAGTTATAGGCTGTTCGCGGTAAAATGAGCAGTTTTGGAAGCCTTGCGTAAGATCTACTTGTGTGCACGTTATGTATTCTTCCACCTTATGTAAAATCAACATTGCAATAGCCCTCACAACATTATCCATGCGTCAGTCAGGCGAAACTGTGAAATTATTAGAAAAGTAAATATTTTACAAATCTAGTAATTTTTACACTCTGGTGAATTAAAAACAAAACGGAAAGCGAGAAAAATAATTCAAGTTATCACAAATGGACACCTAACACTTTTTATCCGACGTTAAGATATGGAACTACTTTCCATCCATCGTTACCAACTATACTGTGCATATGTCACTCAGTGCGCCCGTTGAAATATATGTAGACAAGGGCAGTAACTTTTTTCTAAGGTTTAGTTCAAAAGTGCTCACTTTATCGTGGACAGCCTTTAACTAGACTCTTCTCACTCAACTCACAGAGTTGGACTTACGTATACAAAGTAGGAGAATATGTGCAGTTTTCATACACTTTCCAGTTATTTTAATACTGATTGTACATTCGTGTAAAAAGTACAATGAAACCTGAAATATTGAAACCTTTTTGTGACATTTTTACTAAAATAAATATTTATATTAAAACTTTATTACTCTTACGCAATCGCTGGGTTGCCCCGCGCGAGCGAGCGGTAAAGCAGGACAGAGTTGTTATGACAGTGGGCGGTGAGTCACGAGGTATGTTTAAATGAAAGGCGAGCAAAAATCCAAGAAGCGCACATAGTGTTACAAAAATCGTACCGCCACGATAATACCTTCGTGGCATGCACTCCTAACCTTCAGTAGATTAAATTTCTGCGTTTATATGAAGAATTTTCTAGAGGTTTACTGTCCTGGTTTCTCTCAGCGTGACTCGGGGTGCTGCCTGCGGGTATAAAAGTGCGACGGGCCTCCGAGCCGGGAGTTGATGAGTGGATGAGTGGCTGGAGTTTTAGCGATAGACGACGAGCGAGAAGAGAAACCAGCGGCGAGAGAAGTGACCAGCAGAAGGAGAATCAACGACTGCGACCATCTGCGCTGTGAAGAGTGCTACTGGCAGGCTGGGCTATTTGACTGGATGCACTATTGAAATACATTATAGGCTGTTCACGATAAAGTGAGCACTTTTGAAAGCCCTGCTCAAGATATACTTATATACACGTTGTGTAGTCATTCACCTTATGGAAAATTAACATTGTCATTGGCCTCATCACTTTATTCATGCGTTGAACAAGTGAGACTTTTAAATTATTATGTAAGTAAATATTTCACATATCTGCTGATTTTAACATTTCAATGAATTAAAAAACAGAAAGCGAAATAAATAATTTAAGTCATCAGAAATGGTTACCTAACACTTTTTATTCGACGTCAAGATATGGAAATACTTTCTATCCATCGTTGCCAACTTTACTGGGCACATGTCACTCAGTGCTCCCATTAAAATAAATGCAGGTAGGAACAGTGACATTTTTCTAAGGTCGATTTTAAAAGTGCTTATTTTATCGTGAACAGCCTTTACAAATTATGGCAACAGACGAACTGAAAGTGTGTTAATGATGAGTATGAGTTAATTGACTGTAGCCAAACAGATACATTAAGTAGGACGTTAGTTAGAGTTGAAATGTTCATTTAATGTTGCGTTCATTGAAAAATCAAAAGTGTAATAGTGGATATAGATTAATTCTTCAAGTAATAGCAGTGTGAATAAATTAAAAATCAAACTTAGTTATTTTAATTTTATTAATTTCTCCATCCCTCACGACATCGGATGCGCCCCTCAGGTATATTGTAACATCACTATAGGAATGATCATACTCAGTTCACCGTAAATACCCTATTAAATAATCTTTTTTAAGATTATATTTATGTACACTGTTGACTAGATATAGTCAACACACAACTATCACTGCATGGTATATGATGTGCCCAAGGCCCATTCGAATAAATAATTTAAATATATTTTGATGAGTTGACAAATATTTTAGTACTGAAGTGCTTCCTGTGATCGCTATAAATACCAATCTTTGTTTAATGTAATTACATTTGAACCAGTATCCCTCCCGACACCAGATGGAACTCATGCAAAATTTAGACCCTGCTATTTACTAACCAACGTGAAGCAAGTGTTTTCCTTCTCGTGAAATTCGCCAAATTCGCAGAAGGAATACGAAAAGGCTTCAGACACACTCCACTGCTACTTTTCTTGCAACTTTAGATCGACTTCATTTATTATCCTTTATCCCATTCTCCAGATATTTACTTCCATTTTGGTTCGTATCTTAAATAATCATAGCTTACAATTCACAACTAAGAAAATATGTCGTTATCACCTCATCTCTGATACTCCGTTACTCCCATGATCACTTTCAAAATCAGAACAAAACAAATGCTGTACATAACACAAATACCACACATATCATAAGCATACCGCAAGCCATACCTCAGACATACCAAATACATCACAAAGATTACCACACAATAGGCCTACAACAAAATATACAAATATACTGCCACGCATGTCACAAAATACATCAAACATACAGGGCGGAGCGGAAAGATTTGAGCGACTCTTAACATCGAGGTCTTGAGAGCCGATGAGGTTGAAGTGAGGCAAGAATGGAGCAGCACCGCCGGAATACAAGGGTGAGGAAAACCGAGAAACCCCGCTGACTAGCGATATCTGTTTACATGGTCGCCGTTGGAAGTCACATAGAGACGTGTTGCCGACGGAAAGACTGCACGCCAGTTCAGTGTTTTCTTCCTAGAAGCGATGGGACAGCACTTCTAGAACCCGGGCATGCGACCACTTTAAGAAGATGGAAAAATCCGCATGCTGAATCGAGGACATGCATGATCATAACTACGCTCTTGTTACTGCGAAACACTTACCTTGACTCTTCCAGCATAAGTTATGGAGCTTTAGTGATTACTTCCCTTGTTTGTCTCCACTTTACACATCAGTGACTACAGCGCGTAGTTAACAGGAAACAAAGTTTCAGCAAGCAGAGGAAGTTTCGTGCATATGTTACAAAGGTTCAAAGGACGTTACGAGCAACTCAGTCTTACTTCTTCGTCAGTTGTTTAGGAACGGAACTGTACCATATCTTGTCTTTTATTGAACCTATTTCCTTCCGGTGGGACCCATTTTGCATTCTGCCATTACAGTATTTTCATATTTATTGACATTTTCATTTAGGAAGACATAAATTTAATACTGATGCTACTGAGATATTTTACTAAAGTTTCTTAGAATGGAACTTTCCAGTTTTTGTTTAGTTTACAAAATTATTCTGAACTCCAAGTAAAAATATCAAGACTTATATGTAAACAAAATGAGGAAGAATTGTAAGCGTCAGTAATTATTTTGATGAATACGATTCTTTAAAAATCTATATTTTAAATTACTTCATTTCAAAATTTTCAAAAATATCTCGTGACAAATTTGATATAATATCATCCACTTCATTTGGAAAATAACATACTCCCTTACGCAAGATATGTGCTTACTATTCTTACGCAAATGAGGTGTACGTTCTATATTGCGCAAATATTTTATATACAAAATATAAATTTATACAAAAATATTAATTTGTAGTAAAGTTTATTACGACTGTTCGACCACGTCGTACAGTTTCTACAAATTCTGTAACTACTCCTATAATTAGGTTGATATTCTTAGTTCATGTATAAATAAAAGCCGTGTTTTAAAAGGTTTTTACAGTTAATTTTTGTGCAATATTTTGTGTTTTCCTTGGCTATATATCACAGCAATGGCGTATATCCGAAGTAATTTTACATTCAATCGATTTTTATAATGCACATAAAACCATTAAAAACCACTGAAGGTCATGAGTATTTTTCTACTTCGTTTCGCATATGAATCACCCTACCACCGGCGTTTCAATCCGGAGTGCAGAAGACCCCTGCGCAAAGACAGGGGGTAATCCTTGTAAATGAAAATTAATCAGATTTTGACCTCATTAAATTTGAATAATTTCAGGAAAATATCATTACATTTCGTTATTCGTGCTTAATAATCTAGTGCAGAAATTTCATTTTCAATTATAAAGCTTAATGCATTATACGAGGGCTGGGGCAAAATCATGGCAACTAATTTTTTTTTGTTCAAAATTACATGATGGTATGAAGATATGTCACATGTCCCCGGCGAACATGGCACCCATGGTATATAGTTGCATCATTGTTTGGTCGTGTGATTGACGGTTATAGCACAGAGATTGGGGTACTTCAGTTGTGTATCGAGCGCCATGGAAAATGGGCGTGACCCGACTTGAACAGTGCTCTTACGTTAAAATGGTCGTTCTACGGGGGAGAAATGCCAGAGAATACAACAGGAAGCTGGTGCAAGCTGTCTGGGATGACACTCTTCCATATCGAAGTGTCAACGAGAACGCAAAGCAACCTGTGACTGGCAGTACAACCACTGAAGTATCACGTGCTCCTCATGAAACCGAGAGAAGATGGATGCTGCTTGAGTAACTGACAGGAAACGGCATTGAGAAACAAACCATCCACAGAATTTTACTGGACGACCTTCACCTGTGGGTGTCACAAACACTCACTGAAGTTAAAAGTTGAGTGCTGCTTACAACATCTGAGACCACATGACACATTATCAGCAGAAAGGAGATCACTTTCTGTCGAGAATCGTCGCCATGGATGAACTTCGGGCCAGGGATTGTGAACCAGAGCTCAGATGTTTATAATTACTGTGGTTAAATGCAGGATCACTTCAAAGGCAGGAGTTTCATCAAAACCTTCCCCTTCCCCTCCCTTGCTGTGAAGTTGACGTGTAAGACGTAACTTTGTTTCGCATGCCAAAAAAGTGACACTAGCCTACTATAGAAATTTCCTACATAAAGAGTATGGCGTCGTACGATTAGCGAGAAAACTCCTGATTTTACTGAATAATGCAAACATTTTCCATGATAATACAAGTCCACACAACAACAGGAGGCGTATACAACAGCTGCTCGAGCGCTGGGGATTGGAAGAACTGGAGGACCCACCATACTCTCTCAACCTTTCTTCGTGTTATTTCGTTCGACACCATATCTAATGTGAAAGAACCATACCGTGCTAGATGGTTTGGGACACTACAGGATCTTGTTCGACACCAAATGACCAGATAACCCATTTCACACACGATAAGGAAGATGGGCCCCCACATCGTTAACAATGTGTTGTGGATGCTATGGGGGACTACTCTGAGGGTCTTTAGAATTGACACATGTGTGTGGGTAAGGATAGTGTAATGCTACAACTAATGTAATAAATGCGTATAGCGCAATGTCGTTAATGGTTGTTCATGGACGCACCCTTCCATACACATATTCGGCATTGTCTATGTATTTCATACACTTTCACTTGCATATTTCATGTGCGTATTCCAGATTTTGATATGTTCATGCATTATAAAATCTATCAGTCGTTGTGATTTATGTCCAAACTTTTGTAGATGTACGTGGATGAAGTTAAGGATTTACAGCTGCATCTGTGGTTTATCACTAGACCATCGTCAAAACTCTCAGCTGTATGGCTGAATTATAGAAAATTTATATATACAATAGCACATGGAGTATGGCGAATACTATCGAACTGAGTTTGTTTTGTCCAAGTACTCGTGTTTTTTACGTCTTTAGATTCTGCCGCACCACCTTTCAGACTCCCATGTCATGCTTTATCCCGGTGGACAGGCCAAGGCGGTCTTTTCCTTAAGCCAATAGCCTTGCCAGATATTTTTTCTCTCTTCCCCCCCCCCCCTTCCCCCTCCTCCTCACACTCTCCTCCTACCTTCGTTCACCATAGCCGCGAACAAGTTACGGTTAGTTGTCTTTGTGACGTATCGTATTGTCTGTGTATACATTTTATTTCCTATGTGTGGGCTGTAAAATTTAGCGAATGGCACCACAGCCTGCAGCTTATGCGCTCGGACCTACTAAAGTAAACTATTAACATGGTTGGTTAATCAGGAACTCAAATTTAATATGTGTGAGCTCTAACATGTCACATTGAGACGATAAGACCGATAAGGACCACACTGCAAAGCACATTAAGTGACTCGTCGCCTCTACGCGCCAGGTTTTTAACCGCCGTGCAGTGGTTTCCTCGTGTTGCGTGTCCTTGCGGGACTTCAAAGAGATGGCTCTACCATTTTATTGATGGAAAGTCTAAAGGAAATCTCACTACTGGCTCCTGTCGTCTAATCCATTCACGCTTACTTCCAGGATATTCCTCCGCCTCATGCAAACAGCTTAACCGAGTCTGGAAAATACACCGAAGACACAACGCACCTTATTCGTGGGCACTCAGTTTAATAATATTTTGCATAAGAACTATTTCTTACTAGGCATTACCAACACGCCCATTTTCTCCCTGTCCTATTCATATTAATTATAAATATAATTATTATTTATAAATAAAATACAAGTAAAATTTTAATTTCAATAGAAAATACGGTATTTTTACGTTAACATGTGTATAAAACGCTTTTGATATACGGCATGTTTAGAGAACAACCAAGCACATCACATATGGGGTTATTTTTCAAAGGTTGAGAAATCACCCCATGTTTGACGTGTTTAGATATTTCCAACATATGCCATGTATCACAAGCTTTATACTTATGTTTATAAAATATACTTTTTTACGTTAAATTGAAATGTTATTCATATTTGAATCTATAAATTATAATACATAATTTATAAATAATTTGAATAAAACAAGTGAGAAAACATGTTTGTTGGTAGTGGATAGTAAGAAATAGTTCTTATACAAAATACTGTTACACTGAGTGCACACGAATGCGGTGCATTGTCTTTTTGGTGTAATTTTCCAGACTCGGTTAAGCTTTGTCTATACGAAGCGGAGAAATATCCTGGAAGTAGAAATTTGCCAGGACTTCAGAAAAAGCTGTAGTGACCGCGACTAGACTATACTACGTATTGTTACACGTTTGCTGGTCTGCATAGCTTCGCTAACCACTTCCCGCTCGAGCGAGAGAAGGCGCGTGTCAAAGGCAGAGTTAATCCCCTTCCGCTAAGGAGTGCACGGAGATTTACAAAGGAGTACCACCGCCGCGATAACGCTATCATGGCTAGTGCCACCTTCTGTCATAGAGGAGATTGAATGACTGGGATTATCGTTTTAAGAATGTTCTGGTTATCACCCTCGACTCTCTCAGCGTGACTCGGGGTGCGGGAAACATTCCGGATCGGGCCAGCTTGTCTATTTAATCCGCAACAGGCCTCCAAGCTAATAATCTAGAGTTTGTAGGACTGTATGACCTCAAGCTCCAGGTGTGCGAAGACAGCGAAGCGACGGGTGGCGGCGACAGTGACCAGCGACAGTGAAGTCTGCGGACTGCGATCATCGGTGCAGTGGAGAGTGAGACTGACGGGCGGGACAATTGAATTTGATGAGTGAGTGACAGACATTCAGAATGCTAACAATCGACATATTGAATATGTGTAAATAACTAGTGTGAATTAAGTGACCAATATAGAGACAGCGATAAAGGACTTTAATTGGAGTTGAGATAGACATTAAATATTGCGAGCACTGACAATAACAAACGTAATAGTGGAGATAGGCAGTTTTATGTTGTAAATAACCACGAACTCTGATATGCACTTCTGACGTCTTCTAAAAGTGGGATGGACCCCGCATTTTCTGTGAAATAGTTGTTTGCGGGAATATGCGTATCTCGGTAAATAAATGTTCTGCAAATACTCCTTTTGTCAGAAAAAATAAAAAACAATTACTTATATGTACCTTTTTTTCTTTCTTTCTTTTGTCGTATTAAGTGTATTCTTGAAGGAAAGAAATGCGCGAAAATGGTCAAATATTGTATTTTTAAAGCTTACCTATGCAGTTTCCTTAAGCGGTAAAAGAAAAGTACAAAGATACGGGCGTAGTTTAATCTGTGGTCTTTCATCACGTGTAATAAAACCCCTATGTTATAGATCTACTTTGCACAGTACAGCGTTACGATAGAAACACTGAAAGTCTTGCGCGTAGGAGCGATGAGGCACTAGACGTCCGTGTTAGTGTCGCCCGTATCGCTACCTCGCTTCTTGACCTTGAACGCGGGGTTCCCAAGGGACTCCATCCCACTCTTAACAGTGTGTCGAGCGTTACAGAGATGTGGAAGGCAGCGGGCAACCGCAGTCGCCTCTCGCGTGTCGCCGTGCCTGTAAACGCGTCTCCAGGGCGTTGGGTGACAGGGAAGTGTTGGCAAAGTGTTTTGAGGGGGGGGGGGGGGGGGGGTTCGCGGAGAAACCCTGCAAGTGGTGCGGGCGGCGTCCCATTTCACGAAACGCGACTGCCCTTGGCGCGAGGCGGGGCGAGGCGCCAGGCATTGGGCCCCCGCTCTTTTGGAAAGCTGGTGGTGTCGGCGGGAGTTGGTTGTTGTTGTAGGGGAGGGCTTGAGGGGAGGAGTGGCTGGAGCCGGCGCTCCCCCCCCCTCCTTCCCCTTCAATTGGGCGGCGATATGACGAGCGGGACCACGCGCGGTCGTCTCAGTCCGTGACCAGCCGCTGGTCGTTGTGCGTCGCGCAGTCAAGTCAAGTCCTCCCACGAGCGTCAGCGAAGTCGCCTGCGTCGTTAAACATCACACCGCAGCCACGGCGGATAACATGAAGGAGACCGTCATCAAGTAAGCTGCTCCTCGCTATTCTTTTCTCGCGCGCTGGCTGTTGGTGTCTGACTCGAGCATGGGCCTCCACGTCCATGCTTTCTTCGTCGGCAGGAACTTGCACCAGCGACCCTAAAACATACAAATTATTCATATTTTTCGCACGTTGGACGACTCGGGCACGATCATCTGATACCTCGGCGCCTCTTCGTGCTTGTATTTATTTTTGTCGGAAACGGGTGTTTAAAGATAAAAATGTTCTCGTATTTATGCTACACAATTTTTATATCCAAATGCCATTGTGAATTCTTGAGAAATACATATAACTGAAGGCGCCAAAAGCAGTACTCAAGATTGTTCTTGGGTAACAGATGCCACCCAAATAATTGTAAGCTGTTTTTTTCTTCCGATATAACCGAAAATTAAAATTATAAAACGAATGCAACCATTCGTAGAATGAAAACCGCGATGATGTATTTATAGATTTATACTAAATGTAATGACACATACCTCTTTAACTGTTTCCAATATTACTATTTTTATGATCCAGCAAGATTTTCCGAAGGCGAAATTTACGTGTTCCTCATTAATTACAGCCCCATAATATTGAGAATTGCTGGAAGGTAACCTTCAGTCAAGATATTAACATAACTTGCAAATAGTGGTGAGCAGTGGGTTTTGTAACAGGGTTATCGTTGCGACCGCTAAGGCCTGCGAGCAGGACAAACTGTTGACAGCCCGAGCTCAACCTCTCGAGCATTACTCAGTTTTTGAGAATCGACTCAGTAACCGAGAGAGAGAGAGAGAGCGAGAGAGAGAGAGAGAGAGAGAGAGAGAGAGAGAGAGAGAGAGAGAGAGAGAGAGAGAGAGTCTTCCATAATCTTAGTGGGGTCCCACTCTCTAACGGCTAGCCTATCTGGAAAGGCAATGTGCCCTGGTGGTATTAATCTAAACCTACGAAAATCTTGTCAGGTATTGTTCAAGATACGCAGTAAACATTTTCGTTCAGTTTGCACGTGTCATTGTTCAAATCACAGAGTATCGTACAAAATTGACACAGTTATTTACGATTACACGTGTATTACGTTTCTAGGGCCTACTCACAAGGCAATAACATTATATTTTATTTCGCCGCAAAGGTGTGTATAGGCTGTTCACGGTAAAGTGAGCACTATTTAAGGCCCTTCTCAATCTTACTTTTCAGCCAATTTTTGTCTTTCCGCCATTTGTCGGTATAAAAATTGTAATGTTGCTAACGAACAGATTATATATATTTCACTACTTTCAAAAGAGAGCATCTGAGGCTACAATAAAATACATTTATTTGCTATTAATTCTGTTGTAAGGTCCTTAGAGTTAGTTGGAGCTGCGCGTCCAAGGTCAAGAAGCGAGGGAGCAATACGGGCGACACTAACACGCACGCCTAGTGTCTCATCGCTCCTACGCGCAAGGCGTGCAGTGTTTCCATCGTGACGCTGTACTGTGTAAATTAGATCTGTAACAGTGGGGTTTTATTACACGCGACGAAAGCCCACAGATTAAAACTACGTCCGTATCTTTGAACTTTTCTCTTGCCGCTTAATGAAACTGCACAGGCAAACTTTAAAAATGCGGTATTTGACGATCTTCACGTATTTTTTCTCCAAGAATATACTAAATATGACAAAAGTAAAATAATAGATACATAGATAACTGTTTTTTTATCTTTCCTGACAAAAAGTCGTATTTGCAGAACATTTATTTACCGAGATACGCGTATTCGCGCAAACAACTATTACACAAAAAACGTGCAGATTCATATAACTCTTAAGAAGTGCTCACTTTACCATGAACGGCCTATACCATCGATGCCGGACCTCGGTCCAACGACAAGTCTTCGAAGGCGGGCGGCGTAGTATCTCGCCGCAGCGACAAGCCGCTGTGACCTTCACAGCAGCTGGAGAAACCTCCGAGCGTGGCGGTCCGTTACACTCCAGTAGCGCCGGCTGGACTCTGGTCGTTGGCCCGAGGCGGGGAAATGTACAGTTTACAATTGTCTTTCTGGAACTTGTCGATAGGAGTACAACCGCCTGCTGCTGCCCTAACTGACGTTGTCCTCACAGAAGAGCAGGATTTCGTGACTGCAGGAACCAGCGGCTTTTATTTCGGTTCTCGCTGTGTCGATATTAATTTTGCCTCACCCGAGGAAAAATCACGGGTATCATAGAATATGCACCTCAGAGGTGGCGATGTTTGCAGTCTGAGTAGTCCCTGGATTGAAAAAAACTCTCGAGGGCCAACCAGTATTCTCCCTCATCTAGGGGGCCACGGTGGTTGAGCGGTTAGCCTGCTCGTCTCCCACCAAGGCGATCAGGGTTCAATCCCCGGACGGGTCACTCCGGATTCTCGCATGTGGGAATCGTGTCGGACGATGCCGTTGGTCGGCGGGTTTTCTCGGGGATCTCCAGTTTCCCCCGCCCTTTCATTCCGGTACTGCGCCATACTCACCTCGTTCACCCCCATCGGCTCTCAAGACCTCGATGTTAATAGCTGTCCATATATCTTCACTCACTCACTCACTCACTCTATCATCTAACGCGAAGCAGTCGTTATAAGGCTCCTGCATATCTGGAGGTTTTTTCCCCACGTTTGAGGCCGGGGTGCGCAGGACCGATAAGGACGACACTGCTTCGCCCATCAATTATGCAATCGCCACTAAGCGCAAGGCTCTGAACTGACGTGCAGTGTTCTCGTCGCACTGCGTGTATGGGACTTTCATCGGTGGCACTATTATTTTATTGGTGGAAGTATACAAGAACGTTCAATGCCGGGCTCGTGAGTAGTTTTGTGTTTATCTGGCCCGTATATCTTGAGGGAGCAGCTTTCAACCATTTTGGAGTACTCAAAAATGGCGTTTCTAATGTGCGTGACCTCTTGAAAGCATTCAACAGCTCTCGTCTGACGTATGTGGTTTTTTTTTTTCGTAGACCAGCACATTGGACGCACTTTTAATAGTTTCGCAGAGAAACGTGAACTACTAACACTCTATAGGTTGTTCACGGTAAAATGAACACTTTTGAAAGCCCTGCTTAAGATCTACTTGTATGCACGTTGCGTATTCCACCGCCTTAAGTAAAATTAACACTGCCATGGGCCTCTCATTACTTTATTCGTGCCCCAGTCAAGCGAAAATGTTAAATTATTAGAAAAAGGAAATAAGTTTTTACTTTACAAATCTGATAATTATTTACACCTCTGAACATTAAAAAAAAAACACACAAAGCGAAAGAAATAATTTTAAGTTATCACAAATGGTTAACTAACACTTTTTGTTCAACGTTAAGATATAGAACTACTTTCCATCCATCGTTACCAACTTTTCTGGACGAATGTCACTCAGTGTGCCCATTAAAATATATGCATGCAGGGACAGTGACTTTTTTGTAAGGTTCATTTCAAAAGTGCTCACTTTGTCGTGAACAGCCTTTCATGCAGTTCACGCGCCAGTAGGCCGCAGCCTCAAGCCCTCTTAATTAAAAAGGAAAAAAAAAGTATCCCATATGATCTTTGAATGAATAGGGCAATGGTAGTGGGAGATTTTTGGACATTCACCATCGCGATACAGTTGTCTGTTATGGAGAAACAGGACTGAGCATGAAAAATATTTTAAAAGGCAAGTCACTTATGGACGAGAAAATAAATATATGTAAACAACACTGGAAAATTCCAAGAGGGAATGGAGTCAAAACAGAACCGCAACTAATTACGAAAAAATATGTAGATATACATGACCAACAGACAACACGCAGAAAACAAGAGAAATTAAGTAGAGTCATATTCAATTAAATACGTGGTCCTATGGTCAACGTTAATTTTGTACATTCAACTAAACCATTTTACTTTATTGGGTTTTATGCCGGGAGTATATTAGACTGAAACTGGGCACGTAGTGCATGTCCGAACCCATCAAACGGTAAACTGGCGTTCAGCCGACTACGCCACAGTGGGGGTTGGCCTATTTGGTTTTTGGTAAAAAGAGCATTTTTCATGATTTAATTTGAATCATTTGTTCCTTGACAACGTGTCAGAGCTAACAGCGTATCTATCCTTGCACGTTAATTAGCTAGA
Organism: Dryococelus australis; assembly: GCA_029891345.1. Classification (NCBI taxonomy): domain Eukaryota; kingdom Metazoa; phylum Arthropoda; class Insecta; order Phasmatodea; family Phasmatidae; genus Dryococelus; species Dryococelus australis. The sequence continues at coordinate 315,500,909 of CM056993.1, forward strand.
CGCCCATATAAACTGACTTGCGTGGTATATATTCAATTAACTTGTATGTAAACTAATTCGGCTAACCTTATATGCAACGAGACTACCCATAGTTGGTTACCACTTATTTCGTCACAATAGCCTTCAAGACCACGAAGAGTTTTAAAATATTTTTGAAAACTAAGAAAGCTTGTTATGTTTCTTCATTGCCTATACTTTTTCTCCATCTGGTGCTGCTATCTTCATTCCGTAACGTGTTCAGCTTATTTGTAGCGTCTGAATATCTGGCGTTCTTAGGTATTGTTTCGTACCAAAAATTTATGGAATGTATGAGAGTTTATAAAATTAGGTAATATCATTTAAAGCTTGTCATCTACGACACTGTTTCAGATAGTTAAAACGTGCTAAAATTCCAACGTAATCAAATTGAAGTGACAGTTGTGTACATCAGGCAAGCCGTGGCGTCAGCAGAGCCCTATACAAGTCCAGCACCTCAAAGTATGCCTACATGTACCAAATGACATAAATTAAGCGTTTCGAGAAAAAAAACCATGATTTAACGATTTTTAGCTCCAAGCCCTTACATTTTCTATTTTTCGTGTAACCGTAACATAACTGACATAATTTTACAACCGGTATATACAGCGCAATATAAAAACCAATCAGCCGCGAATGTAAAAAATTATTTGGTTTTGAAAACATTTTCTTGTTTCACCTGTATGCAAGGGTAGATCCAAAAGGAGTATGTAAGAAAAAATGGGGGGGGGGGGGGAGGGCTAAAGGGGCTTGGGCACGCTTACTCTCCCTCCACCCTCTTGGAGCTTGATTTTGTACTATTTTTTCTTTGGTAGTACTGAAGAGGGGAGTGGAGTGAAGAGGTCTTAGAGTCGAGGAAAGTGAAGCGAGGTGAGAATGGAGCAGTGCTGGAATGCAAGGGCGGGGGGAAACGGGAGATCCCCGAGGAAACCCGCCGACCAGCGGCGTCGTCCGGGCGCGATTCCCACGTGCGAAAATCCGAGAGCGACCCCGCCGGGAATAGAACACGGTTCGCCAAGGTGAGAAGCGTGTAGTCTGGCCACCACACCACCGCGGCCACGCATTTTGGTCGTAGTAATGACCGTGAGGGGGAAGGGACTATGTGTTTCTTTCAGACGTATCTCTGGGAGGAGTGACACCCCCCCCCCCTCCTTTTATTTTACCAAAACCGACTTCTGCCAGGGATTTCTTTAGATAAGTTTACTAATTTATGAAAAACAAACTTCTGGACCGAATTTGAGAATCCACTTTGTTGAGGTATTCTTACCATCCTTATTTTTATGGCATTTCCGTACGTCATAAATCACTTGAATAAAATTACCGTTTTCCTTATTATGGGATGTTGTAAAATTGCATTACAATACTTAGGAGAAACATTCCTCATATCTGGAGGATGAAAAAAATGTTATATGAACATAGGTCCGCAAACGCTTCATTTCTTTGCTACAGCCCGTAATACATAACGTACAGTGTATGGCCCGCGGACTGGATCATGTTACTGTGGAATGCCATCGCACCGTTCGTTTGCTTGATACCCGACACCTCACACTACGACACTGCACCTAGAACAGTACGAACTGCACAGGTATTAGTTACACGTGTGTGAAAGCTTATCGTCGGCAGTAAAGGAAATGTTCAAAATACTCTCCATTAGCACGAACACATGCATCAACCCGCCGTTGCATGGCCACCCGGATGCGTTGATGAATCCCTGGAAAATTCCTGATTGTTTCGCAACCCGCCACAATACGGTTACGGAGAGTGCTCACATCGTCCACTGGGGTCGCATACACAAGTGCCTTTAAATGTCCCCACAAATAAAAGTCTAGTGGATTCACATCAGGACTCCTCGGGGGCTGGTATGGGGCTGCCAATTACAGCTGCCATGGCATTCCACAGTAACATGATCCAGCCCGCGGGCCATACACTGTACGTAATGTATTACGAGCTGTAGTAAAGAAACGAAGCGTTTGCTGACCTATGTTCACACATTTTTTTATCCTCCAGATGTGAGGAATGTTTCCCCGAAGTATTGTCATGCAATTTTGTAACAACCTGTATATAGCAAAACTGTGTAAAATTTTTACGTACGAGCAGTGCACCCCTCGTTATCCTCAGGAAAAAAAAACACCTTGGGAGAAACACAGGTAAGACGTTTTGTCTGGAGAGCATCACAGGGAAGCCACTGCAAGACAAGACCTCGGTGTACCCTGAGCCCCTGCCTCCTATAATTATTCCTCCCCCTCGTCTCGTAAGTCATCTGCCTGGCCCCCGCGTATTTCACACGGGCAGCGGTGAAAGTCGTGTGTCCCTGTGCAGAGGACAGCAGAACCTCGAGACTGGCCTTGTACTGTCCGCGCGCCACCTCTGAAACCGCGGGGTATGAGGAAAGGGGAAGGCAAGACAAAGAGTGGCAGCGGGGAGTGGGGAGCGTGGCCACGCATGTAGCTCCGAAGTGTCGTGAACATCGCCGCTGCGAGTGTTATGTCTGCCCGAAAGAAAAACACCGTCGTGCATTCTGAGGGCCGGAGAATCGTAAGTTATATAATTGCAAAGTTCGATGAAGAGGTGAAACAAAAACGCTATGCTCTCACAGTAAACCAGGCGACAGCAAGAGCTGCAGACTACGCTGGAGTTTCGCAGAAGTTAATTAAAAAGATACGGAAGGAACAGAAAGAACTAGATAACAGTGGGGAGGGCGGTAGCTTGCACACGCCGGGTAAACGACGGAAAACTAGGCCGGAACATACTGTAGTGAATATTGATAACTTTGATCTATGTGTAATTCGGAGGACGATTCAGGCTTTTTATATTCAGGAAAAACGTGTCCCTACCATTGCAAAATTACTGCCCGTGGTATAGGAGAACACAGACTTTCCGTGGTCGCCTACTTCGTTGCTTAAGGTGGTAAAACAACTAGGTTTTCGACGGAAAAAATCGCAAAGCCCCAGGATGATACTACTTAATTGAGAGACCTCACATCGTATCTTGGCGCCACAACTATCTAGTTGCAATGAAACAGCACAGACAAGATGGGAAACAAATTATCTACATAGACGAGACATGGATAGACGGTAATTTAACGTTTGGTAAATGTTGGCAACATGAAGAAGTGTTTGGCATACACGCTAATGTGAATTCTGGTAACCAATTAATTGTAGTACACGATGGGGGTATTAACGGATTTATCGAAAATGCTCTCCTTGTCTAAAAGCCGGCACTGCGAGTGGCGACTATCACGGCTAAATGAAAAGTGTTAATTTCATAAAGTGGGTTACCGAGAAGCTTGCTCCTAACCTCCCGCAGTCATCTGTAGTAGTGTTAGATAATGCACCGTATCACTGCGCACAGATTGACAAGCCACCTACAAAGTACTCTGTGAAAGCAGATATGCTAACATGGTTAACAAACAAAGGCATAACTTGTCACATGTCGATGCTGAAAGAGGAGCTTTACAAATTGGTGGAACACGCGAAACCTAAAGAGAAAGTGTACAAATTCGACACGCATCTGACATCTTTGAGACATACCGTGGTCCCGCTTCCCCCATACATGTGCGACCTGAACGCTATTGAGCTCGCTTGGGCGAAGGTGAAGCGGGTAGTGCGTGAAGGAAATGTAACCGGAGATTTATCTCTTCAGAAGCTCCGAGAGATTACTATTAAAGCGATAGACAGTGTAACCAAGACCGACTGGGAAGGGTACTGTGGTCACGTATAGAAGCTGGAGACTGAATACTGGGGGAAAGGACGGTGATGTATCAGATGTAATTGACTGTATTGTTGTACGTCTTGACGACAGTAGTGATTCCTCCAGTGCATCAGGCGCGTGCAGTTCAAGCAGTGAACAAGAAAATCCGGGTTCACCATTAGCGACCCCGCTGCCTTGAGGTGATTGAATGTTTTCTTCGTACGACAGTACAGTCGTCTAGCGTGGCCGGCTTATCGTTCCAAAGTCGCATTCCTGCCAGAGTTTCTGAGCTGGCGCGCGGACGTTCTCGCTGTCCCAGCCTGGCGGCGAGAAAAAACTAACCCCGGCTTTCAATACTCCTCACCTAAAGCTTACTCTATTCATCGTTGTTTCGAACTTTTCTTGCGTACTGAATGTAATACCATTTTGCAAAGAACTATTTCATACTAGACATTACCAGCAAACCTATTTTCTCCCTGGGGCCACGGTGGCTGAGTGGTTAGACCGCTCACCTCCCACAAAGACGATCTGTGTTCAATCCCCGGCCGGGTCAGCGCATGTGGGAATCGTGCCGGACGTTGCCGTTTGTCGGTGGGTTTTCTCGGGGATCTCCCGTTTACCCCGCCCTTTCACTTCGGTGCCGCTCCATACTCACCTATATCACCCTCATCGGCTCTCAAGCCGCCCAAATTCCTTCACTCACTTTTATCTCCCTGTCTTAATTTTCACTGTAAAAAAATAACTGGTAAACTTCCTAAACTATAATGGGAGTTTTTAACATCTACAGTGTATGGAAATACAACTACCCAACAGGTTGAAAATATGGGAATGGTTAACATCACTTCTATACAAAGTTGGGAGCTTCCCTATGCATTTGACTATTTCCTGAGCAACTGTAGGAATATTGCCATGGATGTGTGGGGAAATAATTTACCACTCACGCTTTGTCACTGTACGTGTGTATATAGTGAATTCACAAGTAATTTCTTAGAGTGCATATTAGTAATAAATGAAATATTATTTATAGTAAAACTATATATAAAAGTTAAATTTAACCAAAAGTACGGTACTTTACAGTTAACCAAGTATCGAACGCTCGTGATACATGATATATTTAGGACACACCATAAACATGACATACAAGGTGCGATTTTTCGAAGGTTTGATTTGGAAAGTGTGAAAATACCACGAATAGACTATACCAACCGAGTAAAGCATGTGCGCCACCATACTACGTTCCGCACAAGCTCCACGTAAAGCTTCTACGGGATCTGTTATTTTAGCCTTTTGAAATTAACCTTAGAAAAAAGTCACTGCCTCTGGCTGCATATATTTTAATGGGCGCACTGAGTGACATTCGCCCAGTAAAGTTGGTAATGATGGATGGAAAGTAATTCAATATCTTAAATTCGAATAAAAAGTGTCAGGTAACCATTTGTGATAACCTAAAATTTATTTAGTTCGCTTAGTTTTTTTTTTATTCATCGAAGTGTAAAAATGAGCAGGTTTTTAAAGTATTTACTTTCTTAATAATTTCATATATTCATTTGACCAACGCCTGAATAAAGTGATAAGGCTCATGGCAATGTTTATTTTACATAAGGCGGAGAAATACACAACGTGTACTCAAGTAGATCTTAAGCAGGGCTTTCGAAAGTGCTCATTTCGCCGTGAACGGCCTATACACAAGTAAACGCCAGTGCGTCTGTTTTTATTTTACTTTTTCAAGTACAGACATTTCATTATTTTTATTTACTCTATTCTTGTTTTACGGCCTTATCGCTGTTTTTCAAAACAAAATAAACAAAATTACAACTACCGGCAAAACCACACTCCATAACCCCCTCTCCGATCGGCTACAATTTCAATCTTGCAGGAAACCTTCCACCCAAAATTGCGCACGACCAATTACGCAAACTTCGATTAAAACGGCCAGTAGTCGGCTAAATCTTCCACGATACCATCCATACAAGCGGCTATGCAGGCTTGCATATAATTTTCCAAGGAAACTTCAGTCGTAGCACACGGTCTCACTGTTAGAAAAGATGTCCGTAAAATTACGGAAAATACCGGTTACAAACTATCCCAGACGTCTGCGTTAAACTTCTATCTCTCCTATAACGTTCTCTCCGTAAATTTCACATAAATATCTGTGAATTCACGGAACGTGACCACAATCTTGGAAGTTATTTCTTTTGATCTGCTCTTTATAGAAGAAGGTAACAAAAAAAAAGTTCTACTTTGGTTATGTGGTTGATTCACTGTGTATAAAAATGGCTATTAAAAAAAATATATGATTTGTTCGGTAGCGGGATTTGACCTTTGAAAATAATTTTGACAGTTCAACACTTAATACACTGCAAATATAGAATTTTTATTAAACGATGCATGTACCTCCTATTTTCTAGTTATGTTATTTTCGTAATGTATAACATATAAATTTAAAAAAGTTTAAATATTTCGTCCTGTAGTGGGATTTGAACACGAATCGAAAAATCACAAAGTGACCTTTACACGAAGTATTTCGTAAATATGGATTTTACATTAAAGTGACGAACGTGTTTTTCTTAGTTTCAGTGCTTGTTATATTTGCGGTTTATAAAATGCGGTTACGAAAAAAAAGTTTTTATTTTCTTTATGGGCGTGTTTCACTGTGTATACAAAAGGTTTGTCCTGTGGCGGAATTTGAATAAGAATCAACGAATTGGCACTTCATTAGTGGTTCGCTTCTCACCTACTATTTTACACGGAGTAGTATTGTGAATATGAGATCTTATACGCTTCATGTATCATCTGCATTGTTCGTTTCTCAAAGTCGAAGCCATTAGAATACGAAGAGCTTCCGTATGTTTTATTCATTTCCGTTATTTGTCCTTACGGAGTGCTTTTCGTTGAATTGGTTTTCCAGCTCCGTATAAGTTGCCGTAAATGTACAGAAATTTCCAACAGTACTTTAAGTTGTTTACACCGCGACTTAGCCTGAGAGCGAGAGTTCGCCGACCACTCCTGTGAAAGCAAACGCCATTTTTAGAATTGAAATCAATCTACAGTCGACCGAGCAAATGAACACGGACCATTAACTTAAAATTCAATATCGAGGCGATTCGAATAAGTGATCGCCGGCTTGTGGAGGAGGGGCGGGGAAACGGCGGTTGGAAACCTCTTGTACGAAACTTACTTAGACAACTCGACGATTTTCTTTCAGCTTTGCAAGTTTCCGTAATATCAGTGGCGCACCAACATCGCCAGCACAGAAGTAGATAGATACGCAGAGGCGGAATGGAGTGGCGGTCCCTTTGATATATGCGTAAACATTCAACGATTGACAGTGTGAAACTTCTAGAAGTAGCTCTTGTATCTTTATTGCCTATAGTCTATTCGCGGTTTCTTCACACTTTTTTAATCAAACTTTAAAAAAAAATCACCCCATGGATGACGTGTTTAGTTATTTCCCAAACACGCAATGTATCACAACCGTTTCATACACCTATTGACATAAAAGTGTATTATTTTCCGTTAAATTACAGTTTCACCTATATTTTTTTCTATAAGTTATAATATTTCATTTACAATAAATATGAATAAAAACAGTGAGAAAACATGTGTGTTGGTAGCGCCTAGTAAGAAATAGTTCTCGTACAAAATATTGTTACAACTGAGTGCGCTCGTATATGGTGCGTTGTCCTTTGGTGTAATTTTCTAGACATAGTTAAGCTTAGCTTAC